>CANTUV010000073.1:8532500-8917500 GCA_947685225.1 Garcia nutans | reverse complement strand
AACCATTATTTGTCATTAGGAGTTGGTATTCTAGAAGGGCTCCAAATATCACTATGTATTATAATAAATGGTTCGGAACCCTTGTAGGGTTGAGGAGAAAAGACAGCCCTATAGTGCTTAGCCAATTCACAAGATTCACATCTGAAATCAATAATTTTATTCATGAATAATTCTACAAACAAAATTTTCAAATACTGAAAATTTGGATGTCCTAAACGATAATGTCATAACATAATTTTATTCTTACTATCAACATTAGAAACAGAAGTGAAATAACTTTTCTCCCTTCCAATACCAACTTCATCATCCTAAATATAGAGAACACCATCTTGCTTAGAAACCCCAATCGTCTTTCCCGAGATTAAATCCTGAAATTCACAATGAGAGGATAAAAAATTAATTTGACAGTTATGATTAAGTGTGAGTTTGCTAAGAAAAAGAACATTATATGATAAGTTAGGGATATGAAGAACATTTTTAAGAGCTAGAGAAGAGGAAATTGGAACTGTCTCTTTCCCAGCAACTGTGGCAAAGGAACCATCTGCAATTCTCACTTTCTAATTTCCTGCACATGGAGTGTATGACGAAAAAAATCTCAAAATTCCAGTCATATGATCAGTGGCTCCTGAATCTAGTATCCAGAAGTTTTTTGGTTTGGAACAAAGAAAGGTTTTGGCGATAAAGTTATCGAATTGTGCTAAAGAATAAGAGTAGTTAGTTTGAGATTGGAGTATTTTATACATTTGGTATAGCTGTTCATTTTTTAAAGGAAAATTACTTGTTGGATTTGTTGACTCTTATTCATTACTGACTTGACTTGCTTGAAGACCTCTGCCATCTCCCCTAGCCTTGGAATCTCCTCTAGTTTTCCTCTTCCAGTTTGGTGGCTTCCTATGGATTTTTCAACAAGTGTCTCGAGTATGCCACGATTTCTTACAGTGGTCACACCAGAGCTTTGATTTCCCTCGGTTCTTCTCTCCTTCAAAATCTCCGTTTCTAATTACAAATGCAGACCGGTCACTGGAATGAGTTTCATCATTATTGTTCCTCAACATCACATGCTTTCGGGCTTCCTCTCTCCTTACTTCTGCAAAGACTTCTCAGATTGAGGGCAGAGGTCTTCTCCCTAGTACATGTCCTCTAACTTTATCAAGATTCTTATTTAGTCCTGCCAGGAATACAAATAACCTACTTCTGTCTACTTTCCTTTGATATCTTGTACGATCAATTGGGTTTTCCCATTTTTCTTTCTCAAATAGGTTAAGCTCCTGCCATATTGTCATCATATCATTGTAATAGGCAGTCACATCACGATCTCCTTGTTGTATCTTCCACATTCGTGTGTTTAGCTCAAACAATTGAGCATAATTATCCAGGTCAGAAGAGGCTTCCCAAATAGCTTTCCATACATCACGAGCTGTTGGCAAAAACATAAATGGTTTTTCAATCCCGAGCTCCATGGAATTAATCAACCATGTTGTTACCATAGAGTTTTCAGACCTCCATTTTCTAAACCCAGAACCATTCTCTGCTGGCTTTGTTACTTCCCCATTGAGAGACCCTAATTTTTTTGTGCCGTCAATCACCAAATGGACGAACTAGGACCATTCAAGGTAATTTTTTCCATTCAGTTTATGAATGGTAATTTGCAGGGAGCTCTCAGACTGTTGAAGACCTATAGAACTTAACTGGGTTCCTACTCTAAATGAGATAGAGCCGATGGAGGTATCGGAAGAAGTTGAAGAAGTGCCGATCCTACTATTGCAACCTTGAAGTTCATGGTTGAGCATCAGGCTCTGATACCATATAGAATTTTAGAGATAAGTCTGGAAGAAAAATGATAAAAAATTCTTATTCATACATCAACTGTTTACAACTTTAAATAGATATAGAAAATAACTAACTTGGGTTTCTTAGATAACTGGGACTTTTATTCTACTAGTTTAAACTTATCCAAACTTCTTAAGATAGGTTTCCTACATCTAAACCAATTCTATCTACAAAATGCAACAAATATTTCTTGGTTTATGAGGTACCCGAGGATAGAAAGATGGAGTTGGGTCCCCTTTACCTTGGTGGGCATCCTGAGAAATGGTTTTGGGGATGGAACAAAACCCATCCTAATGCCACTTGGAACAATTTTCAGCGGCGTTGATACTAAGATTCAAAGATTCACCGGTTGATGATGTGGTGATGGAATTTAATCAATTGCAGCAACGTACTACTATTTTAGAATGTCAAGAGGAATTCGAGGTTAAGAAAGCTCAGACGGAAGAACAAAATCCATTCCTTATTGAGTCATATTTCATCTCCAGTTTTGTTGGAGGTTTGCGACCTAAGATTGGTGGTGTTGTATGATTACTCCAGCCAAGAAACATATATAAAGCATTTGAGCAAGCACGAATACAAGAGTGGTCATTAGACGCCACTCGGAAATTCTCTCGACCTAACACTACCCAGCGACCCACTAACCCATACTTTAACCCACTTTCCAAAACAACCCAGGCCACATCCAATAACCTGATTATAAACCCAAAACCTACAAACACATACCTTCTCAAATAGCAACCGAACTCTCCTAAAAATGTTGTTGTTCCTCATAGCTCCCAAAAGAGAAACTCAAACTCTTGCTTCATATGTGGGGATTGATACTATCCTGGACACTGCTGTCAAAACAAAACCTCCATTGTTGTGCTTGGTAGAGAAGAAGAAGATTTAATTGACAATGATGAGTGGTAGGATGCAGGGAAAGAGTTAACTAAGAATGAGGAGACTGAGAGAGTTGGGTTGTCGTTGAATGCTACAGAAGGATGTATTGCTGACAACATAATTAAATTAAAGGGTCAGATCAAGAATAGAATGTTGATAATACTCATCGATAGTGGCTCCACGCATATCTTTATTGATAGCAAGTTAGTTGATCAGCTCAAGCTTCCTACTACCCATGTCAGCCATGCCACTGTAACAGTCGCTGATGGTAGGAAAATAGTTGTTAAAGCCAAATGTATGGGTTGTTCTTAGTCAATGCAAGGTCACTGATTCCAATTCCATCTTAGAGTGTTGGATATCGGCGACTACGACATGGTTCTGGAGGTAGATTGGATGAAAACCTACACTCCAGTAACTTTTGATTTTGAACGGTACAAACTATCATGCAAGAAGGATGGCAAGGTGGTGGAATTGAAAGGGATGACCGACTCTAGTTTCGTCAAGGTGATGAGTGATAAAACACTGTGCAAACTGGTTTTAGGGGGATGGCATGGATTCTCTAGGATTTTTTTAACCCACCTCACAGGCTTAAACACTCTTAATGATACTCAAACACCAACAACATTCCAGACTCCCTTCAATCCTTGCTTAAACGTTACAAACACCTTTTCCAAACTCCCAACTCTTTACCTTCTTTTAGAGGTTACAATCACAGTATACCATTACAACCCAACACCAACTCGGTAAATTTAAGGCCTTATCGCTATCCCCATTTTCAAAAAGATGAGATAGAAAAATTAAATGGAGAAATTCTAGACTCCATCATTCAACCAAGCCACAACCCATTTGCCTCCCCTGCATTGTTGGTTAAGAAGAAAGATGGGAGTTGGCAGTTCTGTGTCGATTATCGATAGCTTAATGAGATAACAGAGATGAATCGGTTCCTTATTCCAATCATAGAAGACTTATTAGATGAATTCCATGGAACAACTGTGTATTCTAAAATTGATCTTAAATCAGATTATCATCAGATATGTATGGAGCAGAGGACATATTCAAGACTGCCTTTCGAACTCATTCAGGGCATTACAAATTCAAAGTAATGCCATTTGGTTTAACCAATGCACCGGCAACATTTCAGGAACTAATGAATCAAATTTTCCAGCCATATTTAAGAAGGTTTGTGTTGGTATTTTTTGATGACATATTGATTTACAGTGCAACAGAGTCAAATCACTTGTGTCACTTGGAAGTAGTCTTTAAGATTTTGGAGGAGCAACTTTTGTTTGTCAATGAAAAGAAATGTACCTTTGGCAGTAGCTCTGTGGAGTATTTGGGGCATGTGATTTCAACGACTAGAGTGGCTACGGATGAAGATAAAATTAAGTCAACATTGGAGTGGCCCATTCTTACTTCCTTGCATGAGTTGAGAGGGTTTCTTCGTTTGAATGGGTATTGCAGGAGATTCATTAAAGATTATGGGTTGATTAGCACGCCTTTAACTGAGTTGCCGAAAAAGGATGGGTTTCACTGGAATCAAGATGTTGAACTGGCTTCATTCACCTTAAACAAATCATGGTTTCCACACTTGTGTTGGCTTTACCCAACTTATCCCTGCCCTTTATTTTGGAGTGTGATGCTAGTGGCAAGAGGATTGGGGCCATTTTGATGCAAGGTGGAAGACCAATAGCTTATTTGTCCAAAGGCCTCAGCCCAAGAAATCAGTGTTTATTGGCTTATGAAAGGGAACTTCTAGCCATCATACATGCAATGACCAAGTGGTGTCATTATTTGGAGCATGGTACATTTATAATTAAAAATGATCATGAGAGCGTTAAACATCTATTGGGCAGAAGCTACATACTTACAACAAAGAGGAATCACAAAATCGCTGGGGTTGGATTATAAAAATCTATACAAAAAGGGAAAACATAATGTGGCAGCAGATTCTCTCTCCAGGCGATCTGACTTTCAAGATAATGGTGAGATTTTGGCCACCACTCTAATTCCCTTATGGTTGGCAGAGGTAGAAGAATCCTACCTTGGTGATGAACATGTCCAGCAACTCATCCAACAGGTACTCACTCTCCCTGATGTGAACCAAAACTACTCATTTAAGAATGGAATTCTGATATATAAAGGCAAGGTTTATATTGGGGGCAATTCAGGCTTACAAGGAAAACTATTAAGTCAGCTACTTGACTCTCCAATGGGTGGTCACTTTGGAATATGTTGCGGCCTCAGCCTCACCATCTGCAAGTGCACAGATCGTTAACAAGTAATATAATGATGAGTAGAGTATTGTTCCCACGAGGAGGTTAATTCTAAGTACCAAACAATTAAACTAATTAATATTTGGACAATCAAATTCGATTTTATGATTTAACTAACTAAAATGACAATAAATCAAGAATAAATTTCTAATAATTTAAGACTTAGGGTTTAATCACCTTTATTGATTTATCATGGATTTTCTAAGGTATCAATTTAATTCAGTCTTCCTTTCGATTAATGGTTAAATTCTCCTAAATCAAGCTCAAGTCTCTCTCAAGTATTAGAACTAATATCGACTTTAATCCTTACGTCTACTCTCGTGATCATAAGTAATTAAATCAATTCATTAAGTTTTATGAGAATCTTGAATAAACCTCTTAAGGGTTTAACCTTATCTCTAAGTAAGAAACTTACTTAAAATTATTATCTACTTGGACTAATGTCATGCTTCCACTCTCGCTCCATCACACAACATCTCAAATCAATTAATCATTGGCCAAATAATCAAAGCATTAAGATTAAAGACAATAAAAAATCAAAGGATAACTAAATTAACCAAATAGACATTTATAGCTCCATGATAAATTCAATTAAAGGGACCAACCCTAAAAAGGATTAGTTCTTCATTATTGAAATAAAAACATTACAAATATTCAAAATGGTAAATGAAAACATAATTTAAAAGGAACAAGAAAGATCAAACTCTATTTCTTTGAAGAAGATCTTGACTTGGATCTTGAACTCCCCCTTGAAGCAGAATTTTACACTTCTAAACTAAATTTATTTGGATGAATCTAATCTAATCTATTACATATTCTCTTAATTCATGCTCTCTTTGAATCCTTGGAGGAAATGTGTTTATATAGAGTGCTTGGAAACTTCTTTAGTGGAGAAAAACTGAAAAAGGTTTAAAGAATACTTGGTTGGTGAGTTCATCTTCAACATTTGCAGCTCACAAATCATAAAATAAGGGCCACGGTCGTGGATTTTGGAGTGCCACGGTCGTGGCCTGTGTGAACTCTGCCTATTTCGTCAAACTTTTCAGCTGCCCAGGTCGGTCTGGTGGGCCACGATCGTGGCCTTTGGGAGGCCACGGTCGTGGCTTTTGAAATGAAGCTGCCAAACTTATTTTCTTCTTATTCTTAGCTCAGGCAGTGGCGAAATGGAACCCACGGTCGTGGCCTTTGGGAGGTCACGGTCGTGGTTTATGTTTTGCCTTCATTTTTGCTTGTTTTTCTTGAATTTTGCCTTACTAATCATCAAAAACCTTTAGCCTTATCTTCCATGCTCACAAAGTGTAATTCTAACTCAAATAATCAAACTCATCAAATTCAATTGGAGAATAGTTAAAAATCAGAGTTAAAATTGCATAAAACAATGACTATATTTTCACTCTATCAGAATACAAGCTACCTACCACAGGCTAAGCCAATATTATTACTGGCCCTCAATGCAGAAGTTAATGATTGAGTGGGCTAAGAGTTGTGACACATGCAGTAAGTGCAAATCAGAAAATTACAGTTATCATGTCCTCCTTCAACCATTGCCAATTCCTCCTTCAGCTTGGTCCACCATTAGAATGGATTTTATTGAGAAACTTCCTAAATCCAAGGGCCAAGACACTATCCTAGTGGTAATTGATAGCTTCACTAAATATGCTCATTTCATCCCTTTATGCCACCCACATACTGTTGCCACTGTAGCTAAGAAATTCCTAGATTATGTATCTAAACTTCATGGCTTACCTCATACTATAATCTCGGATAGAGATAAAGTTTTCACAAGTGGATTTTGGAGAGAACTCCTTCGATTGCTGGGAATTTCACTTCACTTGTCTTCTGCCTATCACCTACAGAGTGATGGCCAAAAAGAGCAGCTGAATAAGACATTGGAAGGTTATTTGTGCTACATGACACACCAACATCCAATCAAATGGTTGGATTGGCTGAGCCTTGCTGAGTGGTGGTATAATACATCACACCACACTGCCATCAACATGACACCTTTTGAAGCAATATGGTCAACCCCCTAACTCTCCTCCATTCCAATTTTTGTCAAGCCATGTACCAGTATTGGAAGATTTTGTTTCCCAAAGAGAGTGGATAAGTTAGCAATTCAAGGAGCAACTTAAGCTTTCTTAAGAAAGGATGAAATTTTATGTAGATCAAAAGAGAACTAAAAGAGAGTTTGCAGTGGGAGATATGGTCTATTTAAAGCTCCAACCTTACCAACAAACCATTGTGGCTATTCGAAGGCACCTTAAACTAGCAGCTAAGTATTATGGTCCCTTCAAAGTCATTGAAAGGGTGGGACATGTTGCTTACAGATTACTACTGCCTTCCACCTCAAGAATTCACCCAGTGTTCCATGTTTCACTCTTGAAGAAGAAAATTGGCAACAAGGAGATCCCAATGGCTAAACTTCCAGTATTAAAGGAGGATGATTTTGTAGTTGCTCCAAAGAAGATTTTGAATTCAAGAACAATTCTTCGAGGGAACCAGCACATACAACAAATTTTAATCAAATGGCTCAACCTTCCTACTGTGGATTCTACTTGGGAGGACCTTACATTCATAGCTGCCCAATTTCCTGAGTTTTGGCATTCTTGGGGATAAAAATGGTCTCATGGGGAGGGAATTGTTACATATGCAAGGAAGAAGAAGAAGGGCAATTTAGGTAGAGGGTGAATGGGACAAATTGGTCATAACAACCTGCCAGCAGAGCATGTGTTGGCACAGAGGAATATTCTGAATTAGTTAATTTACAACTCCTATATTTATGCAATTGTAACAAGTACTGAATTAGCTAATGAATTTTTATCTATTTCCTTTCCTTTCTCTAATTCTCTCCTTTTCTCCTCAACTCTTCTTATCTTACTCTGTCTCTTCCTCCTTTTCTCCTCTATTTCTCTAATTGAGTTACTGTTATTGAATTTATATGTTACAAAATTTTGTGAATTTGTCTTCAATTATTTCCCATTGATATAGAATATTTAAGCTTGTTTTCATATCTTCAGGTACGGACTTGGAAATCCATCAAAACAATATTCTCCATGGTATAAGCCAGTTTTGAAAACAGCCAAACTTGCAAGGAGCATCATTACATTGTTGAAACAGCAAAGTGAGTGTCACGGCTTTCTTTTGTAGATGTAATTAAGAAAGTATCAGAATTCAAGAAGGATGATCATGGTTACATTTCTCATGATCCAGCAGCTGTTGCGAGATTTGTGGTTGTGCACGGTCAGATAATTTTGCAGCTTTTCGCTGAATTTTCAGATGAAAAGATCAAGAAATGTGCATTCGTGGTTGGTCTTACAAATAAGATGGAGGAAAGACATCATACCAAATGGCTGGTGGGCAAAAAACAAATTGTGCAGAAGAGTCAACCCAATTTAAATCCCCGAGCTGCAATGGGCCTATAGACCCTATAGCAACCAAGAGAAAGGTTATGCAAGCAATAGCAACGAGGCTGATTAACAGGATTTGGGGGGAATATTACTCAAATTACTCGCCAGTGGATCTGAAAGATGAAACTAATTGTGAAGCAAAAGAGGATGATGAAGTTGAGGAGCAAGAGGAAAGTGAAGATGATGCTGAAGAGGAGAAGATATTAGCTTCAGAGAAACACAAAAATCTTGCTTGGTGCCATTACGAACTAAATCATTCTTTTCAAAGGATGAAGTAAAATGGGATGGGAATCATGTATGCAAAACACATTCTGGTGAAACTATTTATAAAGGTGCCATTGTTCATGGAGAGGTTATTGCTGTGGGAGGCGCTGTCTTAATGGAGGTTGACGAATCAAATGAACTTCCTGCAATCTATTTTGTAGAATACATGTTTGAAACATCAGATGGCAGCAAAATGTTTCATGGGAGAATGATGCAGCTGGGATCTCAGACAGTTCTTGGCAATGCTGCCAATGAGAGGGAGGTTTTCTTAACAAATGAGTGCATGAATTATGAGTTGCAGGATGTTAAACGGCCAATCATCCTGGAAGTTAGGAAAATGCCATGGGGACACCAACACAGGAAAGATAATGTAAAAGCTGATAAAATTGATAGATCAAGAGCAGACGATAGGAAAAAAGAAAGGAATGCCACTAGAATATTACTGTAAGAGTTTGTACTGCCTAGAGAGGGGTGCATTTTTCAGCCTTCCTTTTGATACAATGGGTTTTGGTTCTGGTGTCTGCCACTCTTGCAAAGTAAAAGAAGCTGAAGTGGAAAATAATTTATTCAAACTGAATTCTTCTAGGACTGGATTTGTACACATGGGAACTGAGTATTCTGTTCATGGTTTTGTCAATGTAAGCCCTCATCATTTCACCATTGAAAGGGAAACTGAAACTTTCAAGGGTGGAAGGAATGTAGCGTTGAAGGCTTATGTTGTTTGCCAGTTGCTGGAGATCATTGTCCCAAAGGAACCAAAACAAGCTGAAGCAAGATCCACCCAAGTTAAGGTTCGAAGATTTTTCAGACCAGAGGACATCTCATCAGAGAAGGCATATTGTTCAGATATTCGCGAGGTAAATCTCTTAAAAAATATTTTTATGGTGTGTTATTAGACTTGTTAGTTTCCTAGATTTCTTATCATACTTTTATCATTTTCATTTATAAATCTCGTTAACCCACAAGTTCAGATATCTGAGAGTTCTGTGGCTTAAAATTTTCAGATCTATTACAGTGAAGAAACACATCTTATGCCTGTTGAGACTATTGAAGGGAAATGTAAAGTTAAAAAGAAAAGTGATATCCCTACGTGTAGTGCTGTTACAATCTTTGATCCTATTTTCTTTTGTGAGCATCTTTATGATCCTTCTTAAGGGTCCTTCAAGCAGGTATGTCTCATTTTTATCAATATATGCTAACTATTGTGATGAGCTCATGGGTTAATTTATTTAAAGCCACTTCAGATATTCAAATTTGTCTCCTTGACCAGTATGTGCTCCATAAAAAGACTACAATCGCTGAGCTATAAATAATCTTTCAAATACTTTTTTGTGCAGTTACCAGCTCATATCAAATTAAGGTACTCAATTGGGGCTAGAGAAAGTGATGCTGAATCTAGGAAGAGGAAGGGTAAGTGCAAAGAGGGAGAGGACGAAGTTGAAAAGCAAAGAGAAGGATCTGAGCTTAGAAGTTTGGCCACATTGGATATTTTTGCTGGTTGTGGTGGCTTGTCAGAGGGCTTGCATCAAGCTGGTGACCATCTGATTTCTTTGTATTTGACAAATCAAGTAACATGCTTATCTATGGTTAAAGAACCTGATGATTGACTATCGGCTGCCATCGTCCTTGCAGGTGTCTCGTCAACCAAGTGGGCTATTGAATATGAAGAGCCTGCTGGAGAAGCATTTAACCTCAATCATCCAGAGTCATTGGTGTTTATTAATAATTGCAATGTGATCCTTAGGTAAGTGTTTGCATTGTGATCTTAACTTTCCCTGTCCTCCACTCAATTTTAGTTGACGGCTTTTGGGTTGTGTTGCAAGGCTGTAATGGAAAAATGTTTGGATACTGATGACTATATCTCAACTCCTGAGGCTATAAAATTGGCTGCATCACTTGATGAGAAAGTAATAAATAATTTGCCACTACCAGGACAGGTGGATTTCATCAATGGGGGGCCTCCATGTCAAGTATGTACAATTTCTGGTCTTTTATATATGTATTAAACCTTCTGGTATTTGTGGGTTGCAAAAAGAAAAGTGACCTTTCTTTGCAGGGTTTTTCTGGAATGAATAGGTTTAGTCAAAGCACTTGGAGTAAAGTTCAATGTGAAATGATCTTAGCATTTTTATCATTTGTTGACTACTTTAGACCAAAGTATTTCCTCCTAGAGAATGTGAGGACTTTTGTGTCTTTCAATAAAGGACAGACGTTCCGTTTAACCTTGGCTTCACTCCTTGAGATGGGTTATCAGGTAGATTTTTGCGGCAAGTAAAATCACTACGTTCTTTAATCTCTCATGCATCATGATGAATTACTGCATTTCAATTTGTGCATTTATTCATGTGTAATTGGTTTTAACTAGGTGAGGTTTGGTGTACTGGAAGCGGGAGCATATGGAGTTTCCCAGTCACGAAAATGAGCATTCATATGGGCAGCCTCTCCTGAAGATATACTTCCAGAGTGGCCTGAACCAATGCACGTTTTTGCTGCTCCAGAATTGAAAATCACATTGTCAGAAATTTTACAATATGCTGCTGCTCGAAGTACTGCTAGTGGTGCCCCTTTCCGAGCAATAACTGTCAGAGATACAATCGGTAATCTCCCCACTGTTGGAAATGGTGCTTCTATGACAACTTTGGAGGTACATAGGACAACAAAATACGTCTCAGAGAAATTGCTTTTCACCAAGTAATACGCAGGTCACGTGTTATTTTTTATTTTTGTTGTGCAGTATAAAAATGATCCTATCTCATGGTTTCAAAAGAAAACTCGAGGGGACACAATTGTTTTGACCGACCATATATCAAAAGAAATGAATGAGCTGAATTTGATTGTGTCAGAAAATTCCAAAGCGGCCAGGTGCAGACTGGCGTGACCTTCCAGATGAAAAGGTAATATAGTTGTGTGTGTGTGTGTATGTCTATAATCTTCTGTTATTGTAATCATCGAGCTCTCCGCAAATCTGATTTTGAATGTTTTGATATGCAGGTTAAATTGTCAACAGGGCAAATTGTTGATCTGATCCCATGGTGCCTACCAAATACAGCTAAGCGGCACAATCAATGGAAGGGGCTCTTTGGAAGGTTGGATTGGGAAGGGAACTTCCCAACTTCAATAACAGATCCTCAACCGATGGGCAAGGTGGGGATGTGCATTCATCCTGACCAGAATAGGATTCTCACAGTTCGTGAATGCGACCGATCTCAAGTATGCGAACCCTCCTAGTCAATTCAGATTGGCCTATTTTTCTCCATTCAAAGTGGACATTACAAAACTGGCCTATCTGTAGTTTGTAGTTACTTTTTCATGTTTCTTTCTCAGGGAATTCCAGATAGCTACAAGTTTGCAGGTAACATCCAACACAAGCATCGGCAGATTGGAAATGCTGTTCCTCCCCCATTAGCTTTTGCATTGGGGATAAAACTCAAGGAGGCCATAGAAAGAAAGGACTAAATAGTGGAGAAGTGTGATAATATTTTCCTAATTACCACTGCACGTTGATCTTACGCAGGATTGACTGCAGATTATGTTCCATTTATTACTCTGTTAGTTCTCGGATTGAGCATTTCTTTTCTATTTTTTTTTCTTGTGAAAATCTATTTTTTGGAGCCATATTGCTTACAAGTTTGTTTTTTTTATAACAGCAGTAATGATGAAAATCTAAATTGGCAATCAAAGAATTAAGAAATTGTAAAAATCTCAATTACATAATCAAAATTGCCCAAATGGCAGAAAAAAAATTCAGATTAAGATATACTAGAAAAGAGATAAATCGATTTCAGCTTTAGATATAATTATAAATTCTTAGGTTAACAACATATAATTATATACAATAATACAAACCAAGATCCTCCCCTCTAAACTATAATTAAGGGTGGAGTTTATGCTGACTATAAAATCCCTCCACAACTCGGGATGCAAAAATGAGACTGCAATGCAATTATTAGTTTACTGACATTCATCTATATCGGAATTTGGGGCGAACAGCAATTACACCTGGCCTTGCTTCATCAAAGTGATATCTATCAGACATTGTTGCTTATTACTGATTAGTGAATACAAAATGCTGTAATATCATTTTTTTTCGAATTCCAAAAGAGATTAAAAATCTAAGACATTCCACAAATCAAAAAATCAATCAAGGCTTGCACATAAAAAATATATCCAATTTAAACTTTGAAAAAAAAAAGTGGAGGAAACGCTTCACCTGTTCTCATTGAGGAAACTCCTCACCGCTGTGGGGAGTGCGGCTTGCCCCCTGCTGTGGTTGCCTACACCTGTAGAGGGGGAATAGTGATACACATCACATGATTGAAACAAAAATGAATCTTGCATTTTTTATTAATGTGCATAAGAAAGATTCATAATCTATAATGGTGAGAGATTCATAGTAGTAACTACACAGCTTGGCAAAAGAAAGTATCTGTGTAAATACTTTATGCATATAAGTTTATATTGACAAAGCAAACTACCTGTTATGACTTGTAATGATGCTAATCTCTGCCTAAATCCTATCTGTTGTTTATCCAAGTCCTGAATATCCATACTGCTAAAAGGCACAAGCGATGAACATGCATTCCCATATTTGGGGTTGATTGTAATAGGAGGTACAGGCCGATTCATTGGAGGCTGGGTCTCAATTTTTTGCAGATGTTCTTGCAAGGCTTGAACAGCCTCTGCTGCATGAAGACCATGCAAGTCCAATTTCCATGGATTATTTTCGCCATTTCTTATACTTAAAATTTCCTTTGATGCCTTAGCATTGAGCCTTTCAACATCCAACCATTCCTTATGAGCCTTAAGTGACAGCTGCTGAGCCAAATAATGATCACCTCTCAGAAAAGCATTTGCAGCTGTCCTGGAATGCCGAGATGCCAACCTGGTGGATTAATCACATGATGCTGGAATTTTTAGTACACTAGTTTCTGGTTATCAATTATCAAATTAACACCATTAAATTAGCACCTATTAGGGGCAATTTTGAAAATAGTTGGAGCTAAGGAAACAGTCAACAGAAGCAAAAAGTAATATGTTTCGCAAGCTAGTACATTTGCCATAGCTTACTAGTTAAAAGGTCACCATTTCTTGGAAATTAATGTTAAATTTTTGTGGCATAAATAAATGATTAATAACACCCAGGAAGTAGTTTTTTTAATGTACAATTTGATGTGCCTTGGACCTTGCATCATGTATTAAGAAGTTAAAAGAAATAATCATAAGTTCATGATAATAGCTTTCATGAAACAGGCATCCAAGTGCACGAGGCCATAGTGGAGTAACCTTACTATTATATTAATGATTGTGCAAGTGGGAGATGCTGTTGCGTCAAATTGTTTTGAAATGGATATGTAATCACCCAGAAAATGAAAAGTACATGTCTTGATAAAAACATACACATGTACCGCAGGACACAGACCTCATCAGGTTAAGTGCTTTTCTTCGATGGCTCAAGTAAACATCATCTTCTTCCCACTCAGGCTCAACAGGTAAGGATCTCAAGTGCCCCAGAATTTGTTTCATGCTAGCAGCAACCTCCTCATAGACACGGAGCCTCTGCCCACAAGCAGCAGGCGCATCCTCCGTAGAGTCTTTATGATTATCTTTGAAAGCATCCTCAAGAGCTGAGCTCAGATCAGCTATCTCTGCAGCCAGGTCTGAGTTCTTTCCTGAAAAAAGAAAAACCTTTATAGTAATTAGAAAAATACTTGGTTCCCCAATTCTCCTCTGAGTTATCAGTAGAAACAATACCTTTTAACAAAGTTGTTGTCTTATTATTATCATTATTCACGGTGGCCATGACATTCTTCATCAAACTTTTGTCAGAGGAACTGTGGAGTTCCATGAGCTTATTAAAGGCAAAATCAGGTTTGTTCCCCTCAAGACCAGAATAACTAACTGGTGTCGCTTTATTGCAATTAACATTATCTGTTCTGGATGGAAGACCATCACCAGCAGAAGGTAGGAATACAGAAGAGAAAGACTTGGAAGAAACAACATTATTGTTGGGTAAATTTCCACTGGGACGCAAAGATGCGGATGGGAGGGGCGGAAAAGGATCGTCGTTAACAACTTGTTTCTGACGCTGCTTGAGGTCAAAGGCGGCCCAACCTGGGGACTTACCTCTCGCCTGTGACTTTTTGACATGGAAAGCGTTCATTTTGTGCTACTTTTCTGGCGTAAGAAAGCCCCGCAAAAAAAAGATGTAAACTTTGATTTGACAACTGACCAAGAAAATTCGAGCATCACGCAAGAATGGAAAAGAACAAAAAATTAAAAGGAAATAATACCTCAATCCAGATCAAACGGAAACTATTATTCATGAAGAGGAAGATAAAAGGCATAAACAAGGCGTCAATCGAACCAACAGCAACGGAAACACAAAATCAGAATTGGATACCAATAGAGACTTGTTCGACGATGAAAAAGCGATTCTGCATCTCGTATCCATAAATCTTTTTTCTGCTTTATCTGTATCTTTTCTTTTCTCTTGCCGGGAGGAGAGGAGATACAGAGAGAAAGAGAGGAGGAGAATTAAATATTATATTTTTTATTTTTTATTTTTTTGGACGATTATATTATTTTTTATTTACTAAGAATTATAATGAGTGGTATTTAACGCGTATATTAATATTAATATACCATGTGCAGAAGAATGATAAGATGGGCGATAAAAGAAACAAACATTAAAGTAAGCAGAGGAATTGAGGCCTCTGGATTATGTCGAACCCTAACCCTAACCCTAACGTGAACTCCATGGGATCTCAAGATGAACATCCGACTTCTATGGAAGAGGATGATCAATTGTTGCGTAGTAATAGAAGGAAGCGTAAGGAGTTAGCAGAGGGAGGAGAAGAAGTTAACGGACTAGATTCGGAGGAGGAGGATCGTAACTTACAAGGCAAGGAAGCTAGAGGGCATGGAGTTGCTCGGTCCTTTAAGGACACTCTCATGGGTAATTCTATGAGTAATAGTGAGAATTTGGTAAAGGATGATTGGACTTTCAAAGATGATGTCTAGGATGAGGATGAGGAGGACCCTCTTTGCCCTACGATCAAAGTTTCTTGTGAGGAACGTGCTAGAATGTGTAGGCCTTGGAGGAATGCTTTGTTGATCAAACTTTTAGGTCGTAACATTGGTTATGGGTTCCTAGTCAAGAGGCTTAGAGAGTTGTGGAAGCCTAAACAAAGCTTGGAGGTTATCGCGTTGGATAATGGCTTCTTCCTCGTTAAGTTTCAGGATCCTGAGGATTTCAATCATGCTCTTTTGGAGGGGCCGTGGATGATTGCGGACCATTATTTGGTAGTGAGAAGATGGTGCCCGAATTTTGATCCTTTTTCGGATGCGCTGGATAAGCTTACAGTATGGGCTCGTATTCCATGTTTGCCAATCGAATACTATGATGTGGGTTTCCTGATGAAGGTGGGTAGCAAGATTGGTAAGCCAATTAAGGTGGATACGAATACTAGCTTAGTTTCGAGAGGGCGTTTTGCGAGGATTTGTGTGGAAGTAGATATGAATAAACCTCTTTTATCGAAATTTAAAGTGAGGAGAAGGATTCGTCAGATTCAATATGAGGGGTTGCATTTGATTTGCTTTTGTTGTGGGAAGTATGGTCATGGGGTGGAATTTTGTTCGGCCAAGCAGAATGGTGAGTCTGAAGCTGGAAGGATACAAGGTGGTAATAGGGAGGATCCTACTGGGCATGTTAATCCAGCGGTGTATGAGGATTTTGGGGATTGGATGATTGTGCAGAGGGAACGTAGGCGTGATTCTATTGGGACTCGTAAATCTAATTCTGAAGTGCCTGCTGTTGTCAAGCGCACTCCCTTATCTAAAGCACCATTAGGAGCTAGTGCTTCAAGGAATAAATTTCATGTGTTGGATGGTTTGGAGGCTGAGAAGGATAATAGTCAGATAGTAGCAGATAAAGTTGAAGCTCATGGTAGGCAAGAGGTGGGAGGAGGAGGGAATGATGGAGGTATGCTGAGCTCTAATTCTAAGCTTGTTCAGAGGACTAGAAGGCCTAATGTGGTAGTGAATAATAAACCTGCTGTGTTTGAGGTTTCTAATGGGGACAATGTGGAAGGGGGTATGATAAGGAATGGTGGTTACTCTTCAAACAGAGCTGCGTTACAAACTAAGCATACTGTGGTGGTTGGTAATCAGCATAAGAAGAGGGAGAGGAACTGGGTTGTGAGTAAGGGACAAAGGGATATTGAGATATTTGCTGCAAAAGATGTAGGTCCGAAGGAAAAGTTTAAAGACCCTGCGTGTCCCTATCCAGTTGAACCTATAATTAGCAGGAGTAATGATAAAGATCTAGCTCAGGAAACTCCTCCAAGTGTGGATGTTATCCATACTGCTGCCAAGACTTTCTTGAATGCATTCCAGAATTATGGGGTTGGTGTGGATGCGATGGGTGACAGGGACTGGTCTGAGGAGATGGAAAATTGATGTGTGGGTTGTGTGTTTCAAGTATTCTTACTTATAGTAGTATGCGTTGGATGGATTTGTTTTTGTTTGGCTGTTTCTTATTTATTCCTTATGATTTTTTTTGTCTTGTAATTGTCGTGGAGCTTGCTCTGATGAGTTTAGGCGAGCTTTTAAAGAATATAATCGGCTATTTAAACCATATATTTTTTGTTTGCTTGAACCTCATACTAGCGGTGTTCAGGCACATCGCATTTGTTCAAGATTGGGATTCGATCATTGGGTTAGAGTGGAGGCAGTGGGGTTTAGTGGTGGTATTTGGGTGCTCTGGAGGGAGCCGTTGAAGGTAGTACTCTTGGATACTAGTCCCCAATTTGTCACTTGCCGGGTTTCATTTAGACTAGGGGAGGAATTTTTGATATCTTTTGTTTATGCAAGTCCCCATTTGGATTTGCGAAGAGCACTTTGGGATTCTCTCTCGGTAACTTCCTATAGTATGGAAAATAAACATGTTATTCTAGGGGATTTTAATGCTACGATTTCGGTTGACGAGGTTTCGGGATATATTTCTGATAGAGAGGCGGGTTCAAGGGATTTTAGGAATTGGATTTTTGACAATGGTCTGATTGATATGGGATTTAATGGTACTCCTTTCACATGGTGCAAGGGGAAGGAAAATGTTAATCTTAAGATGGCCAGGTTGGATAGAGTATTATGTACTGAGGATTGGAGGTTGGCGTTTCCGGAGGCACAAGTTTTCCATCCTCTTCGGATGTATTCTAATCATATCCCACTTGTTGTGAAGCTTTTTCCTCCTGTTACTAATTTTGATAGGCATTTCCATTTTCAGTGTTCCTGGTTTGCCCATAAAGATTTACCGAATCTGATAAAGCAGAAATGGAATACAGGTGCTTGTCCTTTGCAAGTTTTAACTAGTCTTTCGAATGATCTTGATAAGTGGAATAGAGAATCTTTTGGAAATATTTTTCATAGGAAGCAAAGGTTGATACATAGGATTGAGGGAATCCATAGGTGTTTGGCGACTTCCCCAGATTCCAGGTGGATCAAACTGGATTTTAAACTGAGAACCGAACTGGAACAAGTGCTAGCTCAGGAGGAGCTTCATTGGTTTCAGAAATCAAGGAAGGAATGGATCACTTCGGGGGATAGGAATACGAGGTATTACCATCTGGAGGCTGTGATTATGAAACGAAGAAATTTAACTTTCAGGCTAAAGGATGATTCTGGGATATGGATGGAAGATCAGACTAAGATTAAAGCTACGGTGAGGGATTTCTTCAAAAACCTTTACTGCGAGCAAGCTGATTTGAATGAGCCTTTGTCTATTTCCACGGATTCTCTAAGATTGCCTCAGGATTTAGTGGAGGAACTTCAAATTCCCTCCACGAAAGAGGAAATTTGGAGTACCCTATCTTCAATGGCGCCTTTTAAGGCTCCCAGGTTGGATGGATTTCAAGCTGCTTTTTATCAGAGACATTGGGCAGTAGTGGGAGATGACATTTCCAGATTTGTTCTTTCAGTTTTACATGGTGGGCAGCTTCCTAGTAAGTTGAATGAAACATTGATTGTCCTTATTCCTAAAGTGCCTTGTCCTAAATTGGCCTCTAAGTTCAGGTCGATTAGCTTGTGTAACGTTTTGTACAAATTAATTACCAAGACCATTGTTAATAGAATGAAGAACAGCTTGACAGTTTTAATTGGTCCAGAGCAGAGTGGGTTTATCCCGGGTAGGTAAATAGTTGACAATATTGTGGTCTATCAAGAAGCGCTTCATACTATGTCTTCTCTTAAAGGCTCAAAGGGGTATATGGCAATTAAAATTGATTTAGAGAAGGCGTATGACAGGTTGGATTGGAAGTTTATTAAATGGGTATTAGAATTAGTGTGGTACCTGACGTCGTTAATTTCTAACTATTATGGGTTGTGTTTGCTCCTCTTCTATGAGTATTTTATGGAATGTAGAGAGACTGGAACCGTTTCGACCATCCAGAGGAGTGAGGCAGGGAGATGGGCTTTCACCATATTTATTTGTTTTGTGCATTGAATAGTTAGCAAATTTAATTCGCCAATCTCTTAATGTTGGAGACTGGAAACCTCTTCCAATTTCACGTAGAGGTCCAAATCTAACCCATTTAATGTTTGCAGATGACATGGTTTTATTTGCAGAAGCATCAATCAGTCAGATGGATAATATTCTTCATATTCTTGATGTGTTTGGGAAGGCTTCGAGTCAGAAAGTGAATTTGGCTAAATCGGCTATTTTTGTATCTCCTAATATAGATGTGAATTAAGCAAATTCTTTATCCACAATGGCGGGCATTCCCTTGAGCAATGACTTTGGAAGATATTTGGGGGTTCCCTCTTTTCATGGAAGGGTTAAGGGGAGCTCACATAGATACATTCTGGATCAAATGCGAAGCAGGCTGGAAAGTTGGAGGGCTAAAACTCTTTCTCGAGCAGGAAGAATTGTTTTAACGAGTTCAGTGCTGAATGCAATACCAATTTACCCTATGCAATTAAGTCTCCTTCCAGTTTCCTTGATTAATGAAATGGAGAGGATATGCAGAGACTTTATTTGGAATGGATGTGGTTCTGAGAAACATACTCATCTTGTAAGTTGGGATCGGGTTAAGCAGTCAAAGGCTGTAGGTGGACTTGGGATCCGTACTTTACGGAATTTGAATGTGGCGTTAGCTGGTAAAATGGGATGAAGGTTAGCGTGTAATAAAGAGGCACTTTGGTCAAGATGTTTGATTAATAAATACTCGAAGGGACTTTTAACTTATCCGTATAGGAGGCTTGTAGCAAGTTCGAGCATTTGGAAGGCAGCTTTGAAAGGATTGGAGTTTATTGATCGAGGAGAGGTTATTGATGTTCGAAATGGTTGGGATACCAAGTTTTGGACTGAGTGCTGGTTGACAACGAATTCTTTGTTGTCGAAGGCACTAATTCCTATTCCTGAAGATGAAAGGCAAGTCCCGGTTAGTTTTTATTGGGAAAAGGGAATTGGATGGAAGTGGGATATTCTCAAACCTCGTCTCCCCAATGAATATTTGGAGTTATTGCAGCCTATTCTTCTTTCGAAGGATGAGTTGGAGAGTGATGAAAGAGTATGACAGCACACTTCAACTGGCATTTATTCTACAAAAACTGGGTATGTAATTTTAAATAGTGGGGAGGGTTTTGAGGATAGATTATGGAAGTTGATATGGAAGGTTAAGGTGCCGCAGCGAGTGAATATGTTCCTTTGAGAGGTGGCGCATGGGAAAATTACGTGCAATGCTGAGAGGAAGAAGAGGCATCTGACATCTATTGATGTATGTGGGAGGTGTAACCAGCATGTGGAAGATGTGATGCATATTTTAAGGGAGTGTTCGTATGCTAAAGAGATATGGGAATTGTTTAATGTGCATAGAATCTGTAGTAGTTTTTACTCATCCCAAGACTTGAGGAATTGGTTGCTTGTGAATTTGAATTCAATTTCTGTGCAGGTGGCGGGTGTAGCCTAGGATAAACTCTTTTCATTGATCTTGTGGTACCTATGGAAGAATAGAAATGCTTTTGTGTTTGGTGAGCTTCCTCTGCCTCCGGATAATTTGTTTGTTGTCATTATGGAGAGGGCTCGGCAGGTGGAGTCGGCTTGGAATCTGGTGTTGATGAGAATAGAGAAGGATAGAAATGGACCAAGAATTGTTTCTTGGATGCCACTAGAGAGGGAGGTGGTAGTAGTCAATACCGATGGTAGTGCAGGTGGGATTGGTGGAAATTCGGGTTGCGCGGGGGTGTTTAGAGATTGGCAGGGGAAGGTTTTGGGGGCCTTTTCAATGGCTTTGGGAACCTGTGGTATTCTTGAGGCAGAGTTATGGGGAATATACAATGGTCTTAATTTGGGGTGGGAGAAGGGATGGAGGAAGTTGGAAGTTCAGTCGGATTCGAAGGAGGCAATTTCCTTGATGAAAGACCGGCGTGTTTTACCATTGAGGGTGAGAAATTTGGTTCTTAGATGCCAAGAGTTATTGAAAAGGAGCTGGTTGGTACAGTTTAAAGTCATATACAAAGAAGCAAATAGTGTAGCAGATGGTCTTGCTAAGGAGGCAGCTAGAGATGGTCCAGGGCTGAAGTGACTTGAAGAACTTCCAGCAGTGGCGGCAGCAGGTGTGCTTGCTGATTGAGTTGGTGTGTTGCATATGAGAAGAAATTAAGAGTTATTTGGGTTTAATCCCTCCAGCAGAGAAATAAAAATGATAAGATGGGCAGTGAGCCTTAGACAGTAAAAGATAATACATTACTAGTAATATATATGTTGTGAAAATAAAAATAATAAAATAGATATATAAATATGTTATGATAGTGTGTATAGAATTTATAATGAGTGTTTTAAAAAATAAAAGTGAAGGTACCGCGTATATATAGATTAGTATATATAGATTAAAATAGTTTGATGATGTAAAACTGATAAGTCCGTTAAAAAATTAAATAAATTTAAATAAAAATAATTAAAAAATGAAAACTAATTTAAATTAATTTAAATAATAAAATTAAATAAATTTAAATAAAAATAATTAAAAAATGAAAACTAATTTAAATTAATTTAAATAAAAATTATTTAAAATAACATAATCGAACCAAGTAAAAAAATCATATGACGGATCTTAATTAAGCTGAGATTAAAGTTTTGTTGTAGCTGATGTACCACATAACGGGGAGAAAAAAAAAACTGCAAAAGAATAAGCCATAGTCACCCAAAGCTGACCTGTCAACTGAATAGTAGCATAACAGGAGTTGGAGACCGAATATGAGATGGGCCTTTTTAGCTCGACTTTGCAGATAAACAACCAATAAAGCACGAGGAAGGAGCAAGAGAAATTTACAAACAAAAGGTATCGTTATGAGCTCTTTTCTGATATACTAATTTTTTTTGTTTAATCTCTAATATGCATTTGTTTGACAATTTGAACGCTAAAATTTTGCCTTTTGTATTTCTGATGGATCATTATTTTGTTAGGCTCTGGTGAGTATTGAAATTATTTTGTTACTTGTTTATTTAGGTTTTCTTTATCAAGTCTTCACATGGCCAACTTCTAGTTTAGGGTTTAATTTGATCAAGAAAAACAATTATTTGCTTCCACCCCCCTAATCTTTCTTTATATTCAGTTTTTAATTTTTCTGATTCTGGAGGATATGTTTGTTTTCGATTATTGAAAAAAAAAATAATAATAATTAAGGCATGGGGCTGAAAGATCCACTCATTCAAAGAGAAAGTGCGCAACCAAAGCAGAATGGCAACTCAAACGTCAACTTCAATTGCATAGAAGCAAACTGCTACTGGTTTACGAGATGTAACCTTTCTTATACTTGATTAAGAAAATTGATTGCCAAAACTCCCATGGGAAAGAAAAGAATAAACTGCTTTTTACATATTTTATAAAATAATCTTCATATTCATATACGCATCCTCCACCATGATATGCTTGATAATATTCTCTACTCACTCTTATGGGTGTGGTTTTAATTTTACCTATATTTGTTTAACAGGGCAATGGTTACATGTATTGCATTGAAATGAGTTTTATATATATATGAGAGATTTTTCAAGGAGTCTTTTTTGCTGGCTGAAGTTTGATATATTTACTACCAATGGCATCAGCTGTTTTGCACATAATGAATACCACTTTGAAGTGGGTGACAGTGGCTTTGGATGTTCCATCTGCTCGCGCTGTTGTTTTTGGAGTTCATATTGGAGGTGAGTTTTTTCCAGATTTTCGCAACCCATGACTTTATCATAGCATCATATGTACCCTCTAATTTTTATTCTATTGCTGTTTCGTTGAAGGACATCTTTTTGTTGAGGTTCTTCTTCTGGTGGTCATTCTTTTCCTACTTTCCCAGAAAAGTTACAAGCCCCCTAAACGACCATTAACCAAGAAGGTCCGTATGGCAAATAATTCCTTTTTCTGATTCTGAGCTTCTCATAGATAGAAATGCACATCTATAGATCTTATATCATTAACCAAGTAGTCATTTTCTTAATATCTTCGTCCAACTTACTGCTTATAGAAGTTCTGCCCGAGGCCCATGTGGTATTATTTTCTCTGCTGCTTTTATTGGCTGGTGCATGCTGATCCTGGTATATTCTTCCAAAGGCGGATTATAAGATATGCCAGTGCATGTTCTGGATATCTGATTTACTTCAATGTTGTTACTTTAGCCTCTTATGCAATTGTAACTTTTGCACCTTCTATTCTAATGTCCTGTCATGCCATGGCAACATAAAATTGCTGATAAGTGTGTCTAATGTTAGTAGGAAATAGATGAGCTATGTGAAGAGTGGGTTCCGGAGCCCCTTATTCCTCCTATTACAGAAGAGATGCAATTTGAGCCTCCAGTGTTGGAAAGGTAAACATATTTCCCATCTTGGGTATATTTGTCTGATTCTTCTTGAAATTGTCCATTTGCTTGTGACTGCTGTTATTATTCCTTTTGTTTCCCCTGTCTTTGAATAACCATTTCGGCAGCTACTAAGTTATTCCTATTCTATCCTTATGAGGATTTAATGTAGATAGATATTGTAGCAAAGTAGTGTTCACTTGAGCAGATGACTCATAGTGAAAGTTGCATGATTTCTTTTGATCCATAAGGCTCATTTTTTATTTTTATGCAGTGCTGCAGGGCCACATACGATAATCAATGGCAAAGAAGTTGTAAACTTTGCTTCAGCTAATTATCTTGGACTCATAGGACATAAGAAATTACTTGTGAGGAAGTTTTCCTAGATAATATGTTTCCATTATTTAGGTAATGGTATTCCTTTAGTGGAGCATTTATAGCTAAGCTTTTTATCAGGAGTCGTGCACCTTTGCATTGGAAAAATATGGTGTTGGTTCATGTGGTCCTCGTGAGTTCTATGGAACGATTGGTAAGATCAACTTTGAATATGTTCTCACTCCTCGCTTGAAGTACTTATATTGATATTTTCCATGTTTTGCACTTGATATATACCATGTTTTGAAGTACTTAACCTTTATGTTTCTCTTCCTTAGATGTCCACCTTGATTGTGAGGCCAGAATAGCAAAGTTTTTGGGAACTCCTGATTCAATTCTCTATTCATATGGAATTTCCCCCATGTTCAGTGCGATTCCATGTTTCTGCAAAAAAGGAGATATAATAGTTGTGTGAGTATATTAGTCTCAATTATTTAATGTCATTGACTAGGTTCTTCCATAAAAATTAGTTGGCAAATAATTCGTGGTCAACAGAATGAATATTTGGATAGTATGGCAAGTGCATCATATTTTTGCATAATTTTCACCATGTTATTTTAATTAGTTCTACTCTTGAAATATTAGTGATGGTTTCTATATTATGTTAAGCGATTTTTCAATTACATGAGGACGTTCTTGGAGATGGCATTTATTAGCCTGCTTAAATACGAGAGCCATATGCGCTTGCGTTATATTAGATGACCCAAAAGAGTTTGTGAGATGCTCTCATCTTTAACAAAGCACATTATGCATGACAGATATTTGTCTTTCTCATCTTTGATGGTTGAAATTTTTGCTTAATGTATAATTTTCCTCTGACCCTTTTGTCTTCCATAAGACCTTTAACACTAACCATTAAATGAAAATGAGAAGAAAAAAAAATCATCAGATGAATACAAAAAAATTAACTTGTTCAAAAAGGCTGTCAGTGAAATTATATTGAATTGCAGAGAGAGAAACAGAGTGCTCGTCACATATAGTACTGGTTTGTTTGGTTTCAAATTGAAAAATGATGTTAGGATTTAGTTTCAATTTTATATGCTGAGGGTTTTATTTTAGAATTTCTGAGTCTGAAAGGAGCAAGGGACAGAGAGACTGTTGTTTAGGCCTTGTTATGTGACTTTGTTCTTCTTATGGAATGTTGCATGAAGTTTTTCTAATTAAACCTTTTATTGTGGAAATAAAAAATATTATTATTTCAAATAATAAAATTCATATGAACAAGCCTCATTAGATGGGGCACATGCCGCTGGAAACTTGATAAAATTGTAATCAATCCTAAAGGGTAAAACTGATAAAGTTAAAAGCATTGGACAAAATTGATAATTTGCAAAGTACTTATGTTTTTTGTTTTGTTTTGTTTTGTTTTTTATTTTATTTTTTATTTTTTACTTTTTTTTCTTTTAACCTTATATAAATACCTCAAAGCATTATGACTCAAAATTTTGAAATTTATTTTTCTAGCAATGAAATAGTGATTAAATTTGCATCCCTTTATAGAAGCGTTTTTATTCTTTTATTTCTTTCTTTCTTTCAGTGATGAGGGAGTCCATTGGGGAATACAAAATGGCCTTTACCTTTCTAGAAGTACCATTGTTTATTTTAAGCATAATGACATGGAATCTTTGAGAAATACGTTGGAGAAAATAACTGCAGAGAATAAGCGTGCCAAGCAAATGCGTCGCTACATTGTAGTTGAAGCAGTATACCAGGTACTTTTTGTTAGTTGTTCATAATAACTTTCTCATTTATGTTTCTTACATGCTTCAGCCATTTCATAGGTCTTGAAAGAGTCGTATTATTCAATATCTATGTGTGGCTTAAACATGCGGCCTTCTTTAGTATTGTTATGCACTATGGTCCCTGATGTCAGCATAACATTGCTAAGCTGCTATTGAAAATTATGATGATTGATCTCTATAAGAGGCATTAATTTTCTCAATAAGCTTTTTAAGAAATTCTTTTGAGCTTTGCATAATCTGATTAGGTGGGCATTCATCATATACTCATCAACAGAGGTGATATTGATGGCAGAAGGGTTAAATCAATATTACCAGGACTGCAATCCAGATTGCCTGTTCCCATGTGTGGTGCATTCACAACTTTGGGCATGAAATTCACCAATCCCATTTTGAAAGAAGAATAGCCCAGAAGGAAATTTTTTTTCTTAAACAGAAGGAAAAAAGAAGAAAAAATAGATAATTATATTCGCAGATTTTTAATGGAAAAATTATATAAAATCTCACAAAAGTCACTATATTTAATTTGAAACTGTGGAGAATCCTTGATTTGTTGGATTCATGAGCCCTTGATTTAATGGAGTTCACAATAATGAATTTGATTCTTCAAATCCTTCATCCTTTTGTTTTATATTGTGCTGTTAAATCTTTTTTGAATGCTCAGATACCTCTCTTGATTTTTTATTTAAGAAATAGACGAATATTTCACCAAAAGAGCCTGAGAGAGAGGGAGTGATGTGCAGAGATGAAAATTCCATTTGTTAGAGAGAGAGAGAGAGAGTCATTTCAAGGAGATATGTTTTCCTTGTTTTTCTTTTTTATTTTTTGCATGTGAGTGGTTTCTTGCAGTGCTGTGATAAATCCAGTTTTTGGTCTTGCCTTTATTTGATTAAATTAAATGGACTTGATTATTGATTCAATTTAGTTTTTTGATAATGATTCTCTTTAAACAAGTTGCTTGAGTAACACCATTTTGTTGTGTGTTTTATTTAGATGCTTGTTATGCCAGTCTGGCACCTCCATTCCCTTTTGAAGATTTCCAACATACCATAGAAATTTCACTTGACTATGAGATTCATTTTTTCTATCTTGAAATCTTTAGAATTCTGGCCAAATAGCTCCATTAGATGAGATCATCAGATTGAAGGAGAAATTTCGCTTCCGTGTTTTGTTGGATGAGAGCAACTCATTTGGTGTGCTTGGAAGATCTGGGAAAGGCCTAACTGAATATTACGGGGTTCCGGTGCGTTTTCAAAAACTGTAGTTCCTTTTTAGTATTGTAAACTCTGCAATTTATGATGGTGAGAGCTTGCAGATTGAGAAGATAGATATTATAACTGCAGCTATGGGGCATGCATTAGCCACTGATGGGGGATTCTGCACTGGAAGTACTAGAGTCATTGATCACCAAGTATGAGAACCAAAATATTTAACAATTTAACCATTTGGTTACAAGTAGGAATAATCTGAATAGTTAGATTCTATCACCATTATTTTAGTGAGAGAAATGCCATGAAAAGCTTATTTCTTTTCCTATACTTAATTGATGCATAACCTTTGCTAATTTTGCAGCGACTCAGCAGCTCTGGATATGTGTTTTCAGCTTCTTTGCCTCCATATCTTGCAAGTGCTGCAATTACTGCTATCAATGTCCTAGAGGATAATCCTGCTTTAATAACCAAGCTGCAAAAAAACATTGTTGTATTATGGAAAGGTTGGTTCTAATTTAATTACCATCTGTTATCACTTTTTCATTTTCCCTTTCCTTTATTCCCCTTTGCCAGCTTTTCTATGAAATGGAATCAGGTTTCTGGACAAATTGTCACTGTGCACAAAAGTGGCTGTCAATATCCTCTATAAATTCACTATTTATTATACTGTAAACAATTTTCAAAAATTTTACTTGAGGATATTTAAGCTGTATGAGTTAATATAGCATGTCAATTATTGGAAAATAGACGCTCAAGTCAGATTGTCATAGCATCCTCATTAATAAGAACAGTCAAATAGAATATGGATGTCGTGATCCCATTTGATTGGACCAAATCATTCGCTGATACAAGCATGTGCATAAATAAACACACCTTCCCTTTCTTTTCTTTTGCTCTGTTTGGATTACTGAATTCGGTTTGTAATTTAAGATTTGAAGTATTGAATTGATGTGGAGTATATTTGAAATACCACATGATTTTTACTGGATGGATAATTCTTAATTCTTAATATATTTTGCAACTGCAGGGTTGTCGAACATTAAGGGCCTCTATGTAGCAAGCAATCCTGAATCACCTATTCTTTTCCTCAGATTAGAGAAGGCTACAGGTTCGGTGAAGGATGACCTAAAACTGCTTGAAGATATTGCGGATCGTGTAAGTGATCAGTTCTTTGTCCTTGCTATGTAATCATATTTTGGTTGCTCAGTCAGGTTCTTATTTTCTTCCTTAATGGTTATGATTTGCAGGTATTAAAAGAAGACTCTATATTTGTAGTAGTTTCTAAAAGATCAACACTTGATAAATGCCGTTTGCCTGTTGGAATCAAATTGTTTGTGTCAGCTGCCCATTCAGAATCTGATATGCTTAAGGCGTGTGAATCTTTGAAGAGAGTTTCAGGATTGGTGCTGAAGAACCAAAATTGAGTGTTAAATGTAAGTTTATTCTCTCCTTATTGTCTATGTTGGCACTGGACGACATCATATTAGATCCATTTGTCAGAAAGGATTAGTAGGAGATGCAAATGGATATTGATAGTTTATGGAATTTTCATAGAACCGGATCACTCTGTGGTTGATGAGTAACAGTGGATTAAACTTTATTCTCTGAGTTGTAATTTTTCAAGGGCTTTTAGAACTTTTGAGAACCTGCGGGAAAAAAAAAATAAAGAAATACCATATGCTTGTATCATAAAATTGTCAAATGTATTTTGTTTCGTATTCGAAGTGTCATTTTGCATAGCTGCTGGCAAAATCGTCACGAGGAAGATGGCAAACGTTTGTCGAAAAGGAAAGGGATGGCGCCAATATAGTTCGGGGAGCAACTACTCATCATCTGATGGGCATCGCGAGTCTTTTCAGCTTCTGAGGCCAACGTGATAAGATAGAGAACGAGGATGCTGGCTTCTTGGACATTTTTTTTATTTTTCACTATTATAATAGAGCATTTGGCTCACTAATGAGGTTAAAATTACAAGGATATATTCTATCGAGTAGATTGTATGGTTTTTCTACAATGAAACTTACCCATTATAATAATTATTTGATTAAGTTAATTTATTGGTGAACAAATTAAATTGAATTGTAATTTATTTATTTTATGACCAATTAAATTAGCCTTCAAAATGGTTGTTAAGCCTGCATAGCGAGGGAAATTTAGTTAGGATGAAAATAAGCGTGTGAAAGTTGCTGTCAAGATTTTTGGCCACCAAAATTGGCAAGGATAGCAGAGCCCATTTGTAGATTCCTTAAAGAGACACGCACTTGTAGAAATGGATGTGCATAGTGTTGTAGATTCAAGATGCACATACTATCATTTGATAATCTCCCCTAATGCGGCTTCATTATTACTTACAACAATCAATTTGAAAATGAATGATGATTAAGATCATAAAATATAAGCTTGGTACGAGATTGGTAATTTGATTCTTATTGTGATTGGAAGCGGATGGTCACATAAATGATGATTAAGACAAGTATCCACCACTGGTACATCTCATTAAATTTAAAATTATCAAACTAATCAAACTACCTTGCAGGCGTCTATTAACTGCCCTTTGGCCTTTTTTTGTTCAAACATAATATTTACTCATCTTGTTACATTTAAATTTGACAAGAACTGAATTGTTGTTTTTTTTTAATTAAACATTGACTGAATTGGCATATATTTTTTTTTAAAGAGAGAAAAACAAAATCACTTGTACTATTAGTCAAGGCCCAAAAAAAAAAAAAAAGCAAGCAACAACTAATTAACAAGGCTAATTAGTTACATTTCAATTTGATTATATCAAGTTGCAGACGCCGTTTCGCTTGGGCCGGTTCAAAAAATAAAAAGAGCTGCGTTTTTCATCTTCAGTCTTCTGCCCGCCCCGCCCCCTCTCCCTGTCCCCAAACCAGTAACCCAGCCAGCAGCACCACAGCCAGGCCAGCCGCACCGCCGAGTCGCCGACCGCCGTACCACAGCCACTTACCGCACCGCACCGGCCGCCCACGCCCACCAGCAGGTATTTTTTATTTTTTCTAATTTTTTTTATAATTTTTTTATTTTTGTCAATTTTTTTTCTAATTTTTTTATAATTTTTTTTAATAAAATATTAATTTTGTGTGTTGATTAATTGTTGTTATGTGATTTGTGATTTTTTTTAATTAGATTGATGTTTATTTTTGTGTATTTTTAATTTTATTTATTAATTAGATTTATTAAAAATTATATATAATTTATTTAATAATTGTTAATTTTTAATTTGATTTAATTTATGTAATTTGAGAGTTTTTTTAGAAATATTTAATAGGATTAGATTAATTAAAATTTATTATTGTAATTTGATTATTTTTTTATTATTGTAATATTTAATAATAGGATTATTTTTTTTAGAAATATTTAATAGGATTAGATTAATTAAAATTTATTATTGTAATTTGATTATTTTGTTTTATTTAATTGTTGATTATTTAATTTTGGTTTGTTTTGATTTTAATATTGTAATTTGAGATTTTATTAGAAATATATAATAGAATAAAAATAATTAAAAATGATATATAGTTTATTTATTGATTATTTAATTTTTGTTTTATTTGATTTAATTAATGTAATTTGAGATTTGTTATATAAATATATAATAGGATAAAATTTATTAAAAATTATATATATTTTATTTATTGATTATTTAATTTTGATTTTATTTGATTTTAATATTGTAATTTGAGATTTTTTTAGAAATATATAATAGAATAAAATAATTAAAAATGATATATAGTTTATTTATTGATTATTTAATTTTGGTTTTATTTGATTTAATTAATTTAATTTGAGATTTATTTTAGAAATATATAATAGGATAAAATTTATTAAAAATTATATATATTTTATTTATTGATTATTTAATTTTGATTTTATTTGATTTTATTATTGCAATTTGAGATTTCCTTAGAAATTTGATTTAATATATACTGATTATATATTATAACAGAAATGGATAAATTTTTAATCAAGATAAAGAGAGTGCGGAATGAATGTAGTGAATCTTCAAATATTCCCAAACCAATTTCAACATCAAGTAGTCACGCAATTGGCGAAGAAACTAGCAATAAAAAAAGACGTCCAGAGTTAAATTTAGATGATATTATTAGTGATCCCGCATTGCGTAAATCCATTGATGAGTTTGATGTTGGGATTAGAGATGATGTTAGGAGACAATATGTGATTAAAGGACCTTGTCAACCAATTGGGCATAATTTTCCACAAACAAATTTTTCAAAAATTATGAGAAGCTTTAGAGATCACTGATTCTCTAAATATGAGTGGTTGGAATATAGTATTAGTAAAGATGCGGCTTTTTGTTTTTGGTGTTATCTTTTTAGATCAAATAGAGGCTCCAAGCATGGGGATAATGTCTTCACAGATATTGGATTTCGCAATTGGAAAAAAACAATGGAGAGGTTTAATGAACATGTTGGGGGTCCAAATAGTCCACACAATTATGCTAGAATGCAATATGTTGGTTTTAAAAACCAGAGACAAAGTGTGTCTCATGTCTTATCTTCTCATAGTCATGAGATTGAGATTACTTACCGCACTCGTTTGACCGCTATTGTTGATTGCATTCGTTTTCTTCTAGTTCAAGGGTTGGCTTTTCGCAGGCATGATGAGTCAGTGAATTCAACAAATCGGGGTAATTTTCTTTCACTTCTTAGTTGGTACAACGATCGCAGTGTTGATGTTGGGAATGCAGTTAACTCAAATGCTCCTGGTAATAATCAACTCACATCTCCATTAATCCAGAAGCAAATAGTTAGTGCTTGTGCTTTGGAGACGACACAAGCCATTGTTAATGATATTGGAGATGACTTCTACTCCTTATTAATTGATGAGGCTCGTGATAATTCAGTAAAGGAGCAAATGACTGTGGTATTGAGATATGTTAACAAATTGGGACAAAGTGGTTGAGCGATTAATTGGAGTAGTACACGTGAGTGATACATCTGCTTTGTCTTTGAAAAGTGCACTTGATGATTTCCTGGCAAAACATGGGTTATCAATAAGCAGAGTTAGAGGTCAGGGTTATGATGGAGCTTCCAATATGCGAGGTGAATTCAACGGGTTAAAAACTCTCATTTTAAATAAAAATCCTTCGGCAAGGTACATTCATTGTTTCGCTCATCAGCTCCAATTAGTACTTGTTGCAACAACAAGGAGCAATAGATTTGTAAGTCTTTTTTTTTATTATGTTGCAATAATTGCAAACATTGTTGGAGTTTCATGTAAAAGGAGGGATGCTCTCCGTAAAAAATAACATGATGAAGTAGTTCAGCGTCTAGAAAGTGGTGATATTCAAACTGGAAGAGGCTTGCATCAAGAAACAAATTTAGCTCGATCTGGTGACACGCGATGGGGTTCTCATTATAAAACAATTGTGCGTCTTCTCTCAATGTGGTCTCCTGTGAAAGAGGTTCTTGAGAATATTTTTGAGGATGGTTCTGATCTGAGAAATCGAGGGGCAGTTGTGGGCTTGCTTGATAAAATGGGAAGTTATGAATTTATTTTCATTGCTTTCTTGATGAGAAAACTTTTAGGAATGACAAATGATTTATCTCAAGCCTTACAAAGAAATGATCAAAATATTGTTAATGCAATTCATTTAATTGCAACTGTTAAACAAACATTGCAAAGCTTCAGGGAGGATGGATGGAATAAATTACTGGACGTTGTTAATGATTTTTGTATAGATCATGATATTGCAGTGCCTAATATGGAAGATAATGCAGGTTATCTAAGATCTAATGTGTTGGTACTCCAATTACTTATTACCACCACTTTCGAGTAGAAATTTTTTGTCAGGTACTATTTTATTAATTAATATTATATTTAACTTTTTATTATACTATTACCTAATATTTTTTCATCCAAATTTTAGGTTATTGATTTCATTGCTCAAGAAATGGAAAATCGCTTTACAGAATCAAATACGGAATTGCTTTCATGCATTGCTTGTCTTTCTCCTAGAAACTCATTCTCCAGCTTCCAGCTTTTTAAATTACTTCATCTCGCTGAACTATATCCATTTGATTTCACGAGTACTGATCGGATGGTACTTGAAGATCAACTTGAGACTTACATTGCTGATGTAAGAAGAAATATAGCTTTCTCTGATCTAGATGATATTGGAGCTCTTGCTCAGAAAATGGTTGAGACAGGTTATGACAATATGTTTTCTTTGGTCTATCTGCTTATCAAGTTGGCGTTAGTCTTACCTGTTGCAACTGCTACTGTCGAAAGAGCTTTTTCAGCAATGAACATTATCAAGACGGATTTGCGCAATAAGATGGGAGATGAATTTTTGAGTGACTGTTTGATTTGTTATGTGGAGAGAGAAATTTTTTTAAAAATTGAAAATGAGGCTGTTATGCAACGTTTTCAAAAAATGCAGACTCATAGGATACAATTATCGTCTCTTAGTCGTAGTCAACCTGATAGCACAAATTAATTTTTGAACTACTGATACTGTAATATTAAATGTTTAATTTTATTGTGAACTCGTCTATAATTTTTATTCTGTATAAATTTTGACCCCCCTCGGTAAATTCCTGGTTCCGCCATTGGGACCAGCCCACCCACAAACACCAACGTTCTCGGATAATCCACACCCTTCCGGCAGAAACACCTTCCAACACCAATCCGTTCTCGAAACTGACACTAATAGTGAACCAGTCATTCGGATCTCCGATTACTTTCTCTCCTCGCCTCCAAAAAATGGCTGAATAGATATTAACCCAACAACTTTAGCCACCTGAAATCTTGTCCTGCTGGCCCTAACCGCAACATGATGAGCCAAGTTCGCACCGGCACTATCTCCCGCAAGGAAACATTTGGATAAATTCGCATTGGCTGGCAACGCAGTGGCTTGATTCTCATTGAGGAACTTGAGGACGTCGAAGCCGTCTTCGTATTGAGAAGGGAACTGATGTTCGGGAGTGAGACGGTAGTTAACAGACACCACAATAGCGGGGAGTCTGCACGCGAATCTGCGGCAAACAATGTCATATGATCTTGTTGCAGCGTTAAGGAACGAAAATCCTCCTCCGTGGAAGAAACTCATAACGGGAAGAATATTATGGCTGCCTATATCATTAGATGCAGAGTCATCGTGAAGCCCTTTCGCACAATAAACTTCAGCTGTGGCTGTTGTAATTTCGATTGGAGTGTACACGCGGAACCATAAGTTGCGTGTGCTGTCAATTACAGTGTCGGAGGAGATGGCGGAACGGATTGGTTTGTGGTAGAAGGAGCTGACTTGAAATCCAGGAAGCTGAGTTTATAGTGTCGCCGGGACAGATGGCAATGTCCGATATGGTTGAAATGAGTGAGACAATGAGTCTGTAGGGGTAAGTTAACTGGTCAAATACAATTTTGCATGGTTTGTCATGAGCCACGATCATGGCTTTTTGTTTCAAACTGTCATTTTATTTTCTCATGCTCTCCTTCCTTGGCAGTCTCGATTATAATCTTATGGTCATAGCCCTTGAGAGGCCACAGTCTTAGAATTGGTTTTGCCTCTGCCTCCCTTACTTTCCTTTGTGTTTTCACGTTGGCAGTTTCTTCATCAAACCCATGGTCGTGGCCTTTTGAAGGCCACGGTCATGGTATATTTTTCTTTGTTGTTTCTTCAAAATTTTTTCTCCGTTTTCAATTTTATAGTTTCAAATTGATTTCCACGACCATAGGGATGAATGACCACGGTCGTGGCACCTTTGTTCCTTCAAATTTTTGTGAGTTGGCACTTTAAATTATCTACAAAATAAAAATTAAACATTATTATTCAAAATTTTGAAAATAAAATAAAAAATAATAAAATGAAAAGAAATTGAGTTGTTTCCCAACAAGCATTAGGTTTATTGTCGATAGCTCGATATTCTCTTATTAAATGCTCATGTTTTGAAGTGATAGACAGTCCCGACATCTATTGGATTACTAATGAAATAAGGTTTTAATCGTTGGTTATTTACTTTGAAGATTTCTCCACTTTGATTGTGTATATCGATTGTACCATACGGATAAACTTTCACAACTTTAAATGGTCCTGACTAACAAGACTTAACCTTCCCAGGAAAGAGTCTTAATCTATAATTATACAATAAAACTTGTTGTCCTTTATGAAATTGCTTAAATTTGATAATTTTATCATGTCACATTTTGGTCATTTCTTTATATATTTTGGCATTCTCATAAGCCTGAAACTTAATCTCATCTAACTCACTTAATTGCAAAAGATGTTGTTGGCTGGCCTTATTTCAATCCATGTTCAGTTGCTTAATATCCCAGTATGTCTGATGTTTTAATTCAACAGGTAAATGACATGCCTTTTCAAAGACAAGTCTATATGGTAACATACCAATTGGAGTTTTATATGTCGTTCTATAAGCCCAAAGAGCATCATCCAACTTAATCGACTAATCTTTCCTCAAATTACTCACTGTTTTCTCCAAGATCCATTTAAGTTTCCTATTAGATATTTTCACTTGTCCACTAGTTTGAGGGTGATAAAGTGTTGTCACCTTATGGTATACTCCATATTTCTTAAGAATAGCATCAAAGATCTTGTTACAAAAATGAGTATCCACATCACTAATTATAACCCTAGAAACTCCAAATCTAGTAAAAATATATTTTTTAATAAACTTAGTTACGATCTTAGAATCATTTGTTGGACTTGCTAAGGTGTCCACCTATTTTAAAACATAATCTACAACCACTAAAATGTATTGATTACTAAACGATGGTGGAAATGGTCCCATAAAATCAATTCTCCATATTCTTTTGAATGGCAAAATTCTAAAATAATTTTTATTTCTTCTTTCGGGACACATCTATGAATCATTCATTCCCCATAATATTTAAACAATAGAGGCTCCTCCCACATGTAATGTTTAACATCAGCAAGAAATTTCTTCCATTGAGTATAAGTCAATTAAGATGGAAAGACACCATCTGCCAAATAATTCACAAAATCAGCATACCAGGGGATATAAGTTTTAACAGAGAAAAGTTATTTATCAGAGAATGATTCATTAATAGGCAAAATGACCTGATCGGATTGCTTCTCTAATCTTAACAGATGATATGCTACTAAATTTTCAGTTTCCTTTTTTATCTTTGATTTTAAGATCAAATTCTTAAAAAAGCAAAATTCATCTAATCAACCTTGGTTTGGCTTCCTTTTTGCTTATAAGATATTTGATTGTTGCATGGTCAATATAAATAATAACCTTATATCCTAAAAGATAAGATCTGAATTTGTCAAAAGCAAAAACTATAGCAAGCATTTCATTTTCTGTTGTAGCATAATTTATTTGAGTATCATCAAGAGTTCGACTTGCATAATATATGACATGACTCTTCTTATCCTTATTTTGACTCAACACATTTCTAATGATATAATCACTAGCATCACACATGAGTTCGAAAGGTAACGACCAATTCGGTGGTGAAATAATATGAGTTGTCATAAGTGATGCTTATGCTTTTAACCTATTAAAGGCAATTAAACATTCATTAGAAAAATTAAAAACAACATCCTTATTTAGTAATTCACACAAGTGTTCAACAATTTTAGAAAAAAAATTTATAAAATGTCTGTAAAACTCTGCATGTCCTAAAAAACTACGAACTCCCTTAACATTGGTTGGTGGTGGTAGTCGTTCAATAACTTTGATCTTTGCTCTGTCCACTTTAATTTCTCTTTTGGAGACTTTGTATCCAAGCATAATACCTTCTTCCACCATGAAATGACACTTCTCCCAGTTAAGAACTAGATTCTTCTCTTCACAATGTTTAAGTACCTACTCCAAATGTTGTAAATAAATATCAAAAGTGGTACCATAAACAGTAAAATAGTCCATGAATATTTCAACAATAAATTTCATAATATCTGAAAATATAATCATCATGCATCTTTGAAAGGTTGTTGGCGCATTGCATAGTCCAAAAGGCATTATTTGATAAGCGAAAGTGCCATATGGATATATGAATGTTGTCTTCTCTTAATCTTCTGGTGCTATAGGAATTTAAAAATATCCTAAATTTCCATCTAATAAACAAAAATAAACATTACCTGCAAGTCTCTCAAGCATTTGATCAATAAATGGTAAGGAAAAGTAATCATTACGAGTAGCCTTGTTTAATTTTCTATAGTCTATACAAATAAGTCATCTAGTGACTGTTCTTGAAAGAATTAATTCATTATTTTCATTTTTAATAACAATTATTTCTCCTTTCTTTGGAACTATTTGTACAGGACTTATCTAAGAACTATCAGAGATAGGATAAATATTTCATACATTTAAAAGCTTAGTCACTTCTGCCTTTACTATCTCTTTCATATTTAGATTTTATCTTCTTTATTGATCAATCACGGGTTTATAATTTTCTTCCAATAATATTAAATGCATACAAATCCAAGTGCTAATTTCTTTAATATCATATATAGTTCAACCTATTGCTTTCTTTTATTTTCTAATTAAATCCAAAGTTTGACTTAATTGAATTTCGGACAGATTAGCATTGACAATAGTAGGCAAAGTATTATTAGATTCAAGATACGCATACCCGAGATGATTTGAAAGAGGTTTTAGTTCCAGATCCAGTGCCTTTTCAATAGAAAGAGGTGGTAAGGTTTTACCTTTTTTAAGAGGTTTAAATTTTTAAAAGTACATGAGTGGAGTTTATTGAAATGTCGAAGCATAAGCAGCTACTTCCTTATTTTCATCTTCTATTGTAGAACTTTGTACAATACATGTTTCTGAAGAATCATCATTTGTTTGTTTACATATTTGCTGCACACAATCATCTATAACATCAATTAGAAAATAATCATCAAGAAACGCTGGATGTTTGGCTGCTTTTGTCAGGTTAAATTTCACTCTCTCCTCTCCTACTTGAAAAGTAAGTTTTCCTCCTCGAACATCAATCATGGCTCCAGCTATAGCAAAAAATAGCCTTCCTAAAATGAGTGAAATTTCGATGTCCTCGTCCATTTCCAAAATCATAAAATCTACTGGAATGTAAAGCTTATCCACTTTCACAAAAACATCTTCAACTATGCCAACAGGATATTTTATTGAACGATCAGCTAATTACAGAGATATTCTTGTTGGTTGTAGTTGTGTGAAGCTAAGTTTTCTGCAAATAGAACTAGGCATTAGACTAACAATAGCTCCTAAATCACATATTATTTTATGAAAATCAACTTCACCAATGGTGCAAGATATAGAAAAACTACCTGAATCTTTTAACTTTAACGAAAGTTTATTTTGAATCATTGCACTGCACTCTTCTGTTAATGCAATTTTTGCGTTGTCCTCTAATTTTCTTTTATTAGAAAGTAATTCTATAAGAAACTTCACATATGTCGGCATATGCGCAAGAGTTTCTGTAAAAGAAATATTAATGTGAAGTTGTTTAAAAATTTCTAAAAGTTTTTTATATTACTTATCTAATTTTTGTTTCTTTAATCTTTAAGGAAAAGAAATTTGAGGGACATAAGGTTACAATTTCTTTCGGTACTTCTTTAATTTCTTCTTCTTTTTTCTTTCTCCTTATCCTTATCTAAGTTTGGAGTTTCGTGTGATTGATGGTCTTTAAGTTGTAAACCACTTCTCAAAATAACAACTTTGCAATATTTTCTTGGATTAATCTCTGTTTGGCTAGGAAGGGTTTCTTAATTGTGAGAATTAAGTGAACCTGTAATTTAACCTACTTGAGTTTTTAGATTTTTATTTTGTGTTGAAAGACATTTAATTTTTTGTTTAAGTTTTTCGTATTGCTTTTCAATTTTATTAAATCTCTCTGATATTGCTCCTATGAATTTTTCTAAAGTTGATTCATAACTTGGTTTTTCTGAAGAAGTGAATCCTTGATTTTGGTGTTTCATGTATGGAGGTTGGTATGGAGCTTTTTGGTTATTTTGGTTTTTCCATGATAAATTTGGATGATTTCTCCATGTTGGGTTATAATTATTTTCTTGAAAGTTTTGACCCCTATTTTGATTACTTAAAAATTGAACTTACTCCATAATTCTACAATTTGTCGTCTCATGGTTTCCTCCACATCCTTCGCATACTAAAGATGATGACAAATTGACATGCTCCAACTTTTTAGTAATTTTATCCACTTTAGCTGCAAGCAAAGAAAAATTATTAATTTCATATAAACCTGCAACTCTTTTATGCATACCTCATTCTGAAGTCCAATGATAATTATTTGCTATAATTTCTTCAATTAAATCATTGGCTTCTGAAGGAGCTTTGTTTATAATAGCACCTCCTACTGCTGCATCAATTGTTCCTTCAATATTTGGAAGAAGACCGTTAAAAAAAGTTTGAATCAAAAGCCATTCAGGTACCCCATAGTGCGGACACTTCCTTTGCAAAATTTTAAAATATTCCCAAGCGTCGTACAAACTTTCTCCATCAAGCTGAATAAAGCTTGTGATATCATTTCTTAATTTAGCCATTTTTGCTGGTGAAAAATATTTGACATGAAAAGTTGTGGCCAATTGATCATATATTGTGAACTGATAAGCGTAAATTAATCTTATATTTTCTATTAGATTTATGCATATAATTGACATAAATTAATCTATACTAAGCATATTTATGTATTTTATTTTATTATTCCTGAATTAAACTTAGTTTAAATTAATTTCTTATAATAGTGAATAAACTGAAATTTTTGACAGAATTATAACTTCAAAGCTTCAAGTGTAATTTTGGTGGCTATAAAGCTCAAATTTGGAAAATTGATCTTCATGAAGTTGTTAGAGGACATCTCAAACTTTTCAAATAGGTCTAGTTTGTTAAATTTCAATTTCATTTGGGCCTCCAAATAAAAAGTCAAAATTGGGCTTTAATTTCAGAAGCAGAAGTTCAGCTCGTACCACTGGGAGTAAATGGACCATAACTAGGGTGTATGAAGCAAAAATGAGGTTATTCAAAAGCCTAAAACCATCTAATCTTCTAGAGCTAAAACTTTTTTGAAGGAGTCAATTGAAGATAAGGAGGATATCTGATAGAAAATCAATTTTGAATTTTGAATTCGAATTTTGAAACAAAAGCTGAGTAGGAGTAGGAGTCTGAATTAAAGGAGCTAATTATGGTTACACAATGGCTGAACATGAATAGTATAGAGGGGGCATTCTAGAGTAATTTAATATAATTTTTCATATTTTGTCTAGAGTAAATTAGTTTTTTCACCATTGGAGATCAAGGAAAGAAGAAGACTGGATTTGAGGAGGATTTCATCGTCTCTACAAGAGTCTTCAGCCATCTAGTTTGAACTTTCTTTTTGATTTATATTTTTAAGTTTATGATTTATTTAGTATTATTCTCTTTTCTTGTTTTGAATATTATAATTATGAATTCTATCTTAGTTTCTATGTTTTTATTGTTTAATTTAGTTATGAATAATTAATCTCTTTGTGGGATTAGGTAGATTTGAATGTTTAAGTTATGAGTTTGATTATAATATATTAATATACATAGATTGATTTTCTTTTATCCTTGATTTGATGGTTTGGGTTTAATTGATTAGCAATTGTTTGGCCACCAATTGTTAAATTTAAAGATTCATATAAAATATGAAAGTTGAATGTGATTTTTGATGTGGAATCATCAACCTTGAGTAATTAGTTTAGAGATAAATTGATTGCTTAGGGATTCAGAATTGAAATCTTGATTAAATTGAATTGGACATTGATTATTTGATATTAGAATAGTAATTTAATTATTGCCCAATTAAATTTTTCTTGCTTGAGAGAGAATTGGATGAATTAAGTGATAATGGATATCTAGAAATTAAGAATTGAACATAAATGCTTTATTAATTAGACTCATAGTAAAAACTCCAATGAAACATAATTCTACTAATTTACCATTGATTATTTGAATAATTAGTTTAGAGTAATTGACTTGGATATATTTAGATTAATTAGATAAAATTAAATTATCACAAAATTGCTAATGTTCATATAATAGTTACATTGAATTTTAGTTAATCAAATTATTCATTCCCTATGAGATCGACTCTTACTATCACTATATTACTTTGTTATAAAACGTGCATTTGTGGTTTTAAATTTGATATACACAAATTGACTAACATGAACATGCCTGGTGGTTTTGAAATAAGTTAATCCTTTATTTGATCTTTTAAGAAAATTGGAAAAAGTCGCAAACGAATGGTATCGTCAGATATACCATTAATTTTAAAAGTATCACACATTTTTAAGAAATTTAAAATATGAGCATAAACATCTTCATGTGGTAAGCCATGAAAAACTGATTATTGAATCAAATTAATAAGTGCTGGCTTTAGATCAAAATTATTGGCCTGCATAAGTGGTTTAACTATGCTAGATCTTAGTTGAACAGAGGGCATAACATATTGCTTAAGAGTGATATTTTGAGGATCTCCCATGATCAATTCTTCTTCAGATGAATCGGTTGAAATTTCAATTTTAAGAGTTGTTGAAATTTCTTCTACTATTTGTTCTTCTTTCCTCTATTTCTTCTTTTTCCTAAAAAATTGTTCAATTTCTAGATTATATGACTCAAGTTTTGTATTTGAATTGCTTTGCATATAAACTAAAAAAATTTCAATTAAAAGTAAATAATTTTAAAACATAAAATAAAAATTCAAAGCAATATCAGTTTAATATTATTAATATCAAAATAGTCGCCTCCCCGGTAGCTGCACCAAAAACTTATTATAACTCGAGCCTAGCTATTTGTAAGTACATATGTTGTATCAAGTAATAAAGTAATAAGTAGAATATCATTCTTACGAGGATGGTAGTTTTAAGTACTAAATAATTAAACTGATTATTATTTGGATGACGAAATTCGATTTATAATTGAATTGAACTTTAAAAATGAATTGCTCGAAATTAAATCTGATGATGAGAAACTTAGGATCAAGTCACTTTTATGAGTTTATTATGAATTTTCTAAATTATTGATTTTAATTTAGTTTTTCTTTTGATTAATGGTTGAATTCTACTTAATTAAGCTCAAGTCTCTCTCAAGTACTAAAGCTAATATCGATTTAATCCTTACGTCTACTCTCTTGATCACAAGTAATTAAATTAATTTATTAAGTTTTTGTGAAAATCTTAAATCAACCTCTTAAGTGTTTAATATTATCTCTAAGTGAAAAATTTCCTTAAGATTGTTATCTCTTTGGATAAATATTGTGCTTCCACTCTCGCTCCATCACACAACATCTAAATTCAATTAATTATTAGCCAGATAATTAAAGCTTTAAGATCAAAGATAACAAAATAATTAAAAGTAAACTTAGTTAAATCAAATAAGCAATAAGTGTTCCATAATAAACTCAATACAAGAGAATAATCCTAAAAAGAGTTTAGTGACTCATATTTAAAGTAAAAATACAACAATTATATATTGAAATCATAAAATAAGAGAGATGCAAACTCTAGCTCTTGAATTGGAGAACTCTTTTAGAACTCCATGAATCTCTTCCTTGAAATCCTAATTTTACTCTTCTCTTAAAAGAAAAACTAGAACTAAAATTGGTGCAATTTTAAGAACAAATATTTAAGTTTAGTACAGTCTCACTTGTATCTAAAAACATTCTCTCACCTATAAACTCAACCTAATTTTACTTTAATATGAAAGACTAACTTAACATAACATACATCTCTTGAATCCTTGGAGGAATGGTGTTTATATAAAGTGCTTGGAAGCTTCTTGATGATGGCAAGCTGTCAAATGCAAGTTGAAGCTATTTAGATCTTCAAAATTTAATTTTTTTTTTGTTAAAAGTCATTGATTTCTGCCCCACGGTCTTGACATATAGATGCCACGGTCGTGGCCTAGGTTTATTTGGACTGTTTCATGTCGTTTTCTAGTTGTAAATGGCGGATTTGTATGCCACAACCATGACCTTTTAATTGTCACGGTCGTGGCATTTAAATGAAGACTGCAAACTCTGACTTTTCCTGTTGTTCTCGACTTTGGCAGAAGGAAAATAGATCCCACGGTCGTGGCTATGAAATGCCACGATCGTGGTTGCTTCTAGAATTTTTATTTCTTTTCAATATTTGGAGAGGCAATTCCAAAATGAATCCTACGGTCATGGCCTTGAGGGGCCACGGGCGTGGGACTTGATTCTTCCTTCATTTTTGCTTTCTTTTCTTTGATTTTTCAAAACTAATGATTAAAATCTCTGAATCTTTCCTTTCAAAGCTTAATCACTATAATTTTAACTCAAACAAATAAAATCCATCAAATTCAATTGAAAAATAATTAAAATCATGGTTAGAATTACATAAAATATTGATCAAATTTTCACTTTATCAGCAGATGCCAATCCCAATGGCTCCCAAAATCAAGCACACACATCCGAAATATATTCTTGAGGGTTTGAATCATCCTCTCAGATTGATCATCAGTTTGATGGTGAAATGCAGTACTGAAATCTAATCATGTACCCAAAGCATTCTACAATGACTTTCAGAATTTAAAAGTGAACTAGGGCCCTTTATCAGACACAAAAGAGACTAGAATTCCATAAAGACAATCTTCTCCACATACAACTTGGCATACTTAGCCACGGAATAGTTTATCTTCACTGGAATAAAGTGTGCTGACTTAGTCAATCAATCCACGATGACCTATATGGAATCATATCCTGAAGTGGTCTTAGGCAATCTAGTCACAAAATCCATGGTAATCAATTCTCACTTCCACTCAGGGATAGGGAGTGGCTGCAATAGCCAAAAGGCTTATGATGTTCCAACTTAACCTGTTGACAAGTGAGGTATTTAGAAATTAATTCAGCAATATCTTTCTTTATGCCATTCCACCAATATATATTTTTCACATCGCTATACATCTTGGTGGAACCTGGATGCATATTGTAAGCTGCAAGGTATGCCTCTTCCATGATTTCTTTTCTCAAATTATCTACATCTAGAACACATATATGAGAACCTTGTCGAAGTACACCCTAGTCATCAATCTCAAAGTCTTTAGAGTTTCCATCCTGAACTTCCTCTATAATTTTGTAAAGTTTTGAATCTCATCTCTGAGCCACTTTGATCCACTCTACAAGTATTGAATGAACCTAAAAATATACTAATAACACACCTAAACTATTCACTTCAAGCTGCAGTCCCTTGTCAAATAACTCCATCAACTCCTTAATAATGGGCCATCTCTCCACCACAATGTAAGCTAAACTACCAGAAGATTTTTAACTCAAAGCATCAGCCACCACATTTGCCTTGCCATGATGATAAAGGATGGTGCAATCATAATCCTTCAAAAGTTTTATCCACCTTCTCTGCCTCATATTTAAGTCCCTCTAATTAAAGATATAATTTAGGATTTTTATGATATGTGTATATCTCACAAGTCTCACCATACAAGTAGTGTCTCCAAATTTTCAGTGCAAAGATCACCGCTACCATCTCTAAATCATAAGTGGAATAATTTTATTCGTGCTTCTTCAATTGATGGCAGGCATAAGCAATTACTCTACCATGTTGTATCAAAACATACCCAAGTCAAACTCTGAAAGCATCATAATAAATGATATAGGCACCCATCCTAGATGGCAAGGCTAACACTAGAGCAGAAGTAAGACAATTCTTAAGCTTCTGAAAACTATCCTCATATACATCATTCCAAACAAACTTGGCATTCTTGTGAGTTAACCGAGTCAAAGGAGCTGTTATCCTAGCAAAATCTTGGACAAAGCGATGATAATACCTAGCCAACCCCAGAAAACTACAGACCTCAGTAACTATTATAGGTTGTAGCCAATTTGAAACAACTTCAATCTTTTTAAGGTCTACCATAATACCATTCTTAGTAACCACATATCCTAAAAAGCTCACATTGTCCAGCCAAAATTTGTACTTGGAAAATTTAGCATATAACTAATGATTTCTAAGTGTCTACAAAACCATCCTCAAATGTTGTGCATGCTCTATTGGAGACCTTGAATCTACCAAGATATCATTAATAAACAAGATGATGAATCGATCCAAGAATGGCTTGAACACCTTGCTCATCAATTTCATAAATGCGGCTGGTGCATTAGTGAGCCCAAAAGACATTACAAGGAACTCATAATGACTATACCGAGTTCTAAATATCGTCTTGGGTATATCATCCCTCCTGATCCTCTATGGATGGTACTCAATCGTAGATCAATATTAGAGAAATATTGTACACCCTAAAGTTGATCGAACAAATTATCAATCCTAGGAAGAGGATACTTATTCTTCACCATACTCTTATTCAACTGCCTATAATCAATTAATGCAAAGGCGCATACTAACATCCTTCTTCTTCACAAATAACACCAAAGCACCCCAAGGTGAGATACTGGGTTGGATGAATCCCTTATCTAAAAGATTTTGTAATTGTTCTTTAAGTTCCTTCAATTCTACATAAGCCATCCAACAAGGAGGCATAGATATAGGATTCTTACCAGAAACTATATCGATTCATAACTTTAATTTTCTTTTAGGAGGCAATTCAGGAAGCTCTTTAGGAAAAAGCATTCGAAAACTCTATTCACTGCTGGCACATTTGCTAAATTTCCAACATCTACAGACACATCCCTAACCACTGCCAAATACCTTTGATAACTATGATGCAACAACTTTTCTAGCACTGATAGCTAAACTGTTCCCCTTAAAAGAAAATCTAGAATCACAGATTTGAAAATTACTTCCTTATTGCGGTAAGAATCAGACATGACAAGAAGGTTGTATCCACAAGTAAATAATCACTCATAGGAGTTGCAACCGACAAAGGGTAATCTAAACTGGTTGGCATCATATTGAGTTTTACTACAAATAAGGGGGATACGAAGGAGTGCGTAGCACACGGGTCTATCAACACGTGTGTCACACAAGAACATATAGGAAGATTACCTACCGCTACTCCATTAGATGCCTGAGCGTCCTAACGGATAAGGGTGAAAACTCTAGCTTGTCCTTAATTCTGACCACTACCTGAATGTCATGAGCTCTAACTCTGACTCTGTCCTCTGCCTCAGCCTCCCAAAACCATGGTCCTACTGGCCACTCATTCGTCCCCCAGATTGAGATGAAAAAGAAGTATGCATAGGCTAGCCTACACTAGGTATGTAACCCTGAGTATACCCCTGACTATGAACCCTCTGTCCTCCAGATAAGGGGCAATCCCTGGCAAAATGACCTATCTAGCCACATCTAAAGTAAACATTCAATCCATGCATGCATTGACCCTGATGAGCTTTACCACACCTAACACAAGTGGAAGTACCTAAACTAAAACTAGATCCACTATAACTTGAGCCCTCACTGCTGTCACTGTAACCTCGATCTTGTCTAGAGCCACCTTTATTCTTGTTCTTAAGCCTAAAAGAACCCTGTGACTCTGAACTGTAGGTGCCCATCTGAAAATTACCACTAGGGCCATAAAAATTGTGAGTGCCCTGACCTCCCTGCCATCCAGAACCTTTAGATCTCTTCTTCCTCTACTCTAAGGTAAACTTTATATCTCAAGCAGTATTAACCAACTCATTGAAAGGTCAACCCTGACATCCACTGAGTAAAGAACTATAATCATCACCTAAAGTCCTAACATATTTGAACTTCTTAAGCTTATTATCAGCTACCATAGTGGGACAAACCTGCATAACCCTAAAAACTTAGTAGTAAACTCAGCCACTAAAGTGTGCTCATCCTTCCTCAAACTCTCAAGCTCTATCATCTTCCAATGAATAAATCCTAGAGGAATAAACCAAGCCAAAAACTCCTTCCTAAAATCCTCCCAAGTCATCTCTTGATATCAGGGTCGTATATAGTTTTTATACAATGCCTGTGCAGGACCCTCAAGTCTTCGACCAATCAAATAGATAGATTTGGTATCCGAATAACCCAACTCATCACAAATCTCCCGAACATTATCTAGAAAATCATAAGCCTGCACCTCATCACCAGAAAAAGTAGGCGGATGGTGCTTAATAGAATGTTCCAAGGATACTTATGTCGGTGCTGTAGCTGGGACTTTTTAAGAAATATCCCGAGTTATATCAGTCATAATCCTCTAAAACTCGGCTAACATAGGTCTCCTCCCTAGTCTGCCTACGCTTGTCCTAACTACCAGGACCAACTTCGATCGGGATAGTAGAACCCTCCTCATCTATAGCAGCTTGCTCTTTAGTAGTTGCCCGAGCTCTAGCACCAGCTCTAGTCATACACTCAATTATCTTCTGAAAAGAAATAAGGAATTGTAGTCAAATGAGGAAAATCAATCAATATATATATATAGAAATGTATGGTTATTTATGAAGGAAATGACAAACAATGGTGTTGACATTAAACAAAATGATACCACAAAAATGGGAAGCAAAGATAACACAAAATGATATGTAAGGACCCTATACTTCGTAAATCCTAATTGCCGAGGAAAATAAACCAAAAGCTCTGATACCAACTTTATCATGATCTGAACCCAGGGGCACATGACCGAAACTTAGGGGTGAGAAACCTAAGGCACCAGACTCTACAGTCAACCAAACATAATATAAATAGTAGAATTATTTAAAACATCACACCAAATATCAAATCATACATCACACATAAATTGTCAACATTTAGAATTTATGGAGTCTCTAAAATAGGATTACAGACCATAATAAAAATAAAACTAAAATAAATGAAACATTTGAGAGTTCATACATAAATCCACTGCTGAGGAAAGGAAAGTATTATCACCAGATAAAATCAAGAATGTTCACCCTGAGAACCTGAAGTAATAATGAGACAGTCTCCAACTCAGTGAATGATACCAACCAATATACTTACATGGTGTATTGCTCTGGCTCTACACTATTCTCATAATTAATATGCCAATGCATCGTTTCATTCATAAACATAATCTTATAATCATCCAAGGATAAAATATAGTCCACAGAAATCATTCTAAACCTCAATATGGGGACCTGATCCCCCTGCCTGGCTCACTTATTCCAACATGGTCTCTTAATTCCAACTCATATGGGCTTGTCGTACCTAACTAATAAGCAGCGCTGAGCATAAAAAAGCCCATGTCGTCACGTCAGTCCCAAACTCATCATAAATTCATGATTCATTCTTTATCACAGTATAATCATGCCCTACATGATTTTCGTATCATCATAATTCTATTCGACAAATACATTTTAATATCATCATATAAATGCACGACCACATACGGATGCCGAAATGCTAAATTCTAATTAATGCATAATGATAATAATAAATATATATATTCACATATATTAAATACTAATACATGAAATACAAGAAAGTATATTAGAAAGTATCACTCACAGCTCAATGAAAATCATCTGATCAGTTGCTCAGTCTGGGAGTGTCGAAATCTAGAATTGAGCGGTCTATAGAATAAAATATCAAAAACCATTATGATAATACAATTGGAGACTTTAATATCAAGTATTTTATAATTTAAAATTTGACGGGACAACTATCATTTTTATTTAGGTTCGATCCTCAAAGTTTCGATATTTACGTATTTAACGGCTATTAATTAATTAAATAATTAAAATTTAATTATTAAAATTTAATCATCATCCTTGTCGATTCTAATTATTTAAAGTCTGACAATTTAATTAATTAACACAGAAAAATTTCTGTCGAAACATAATACTTATCGGACTATCGCCGGCATCTCACAGAAGAATTTTTGACGAAAGAATCCGGTGATAAATTTGGTACCTACGCATTTGTCTCGACTAGAGAATTTCAAAAATATACACCACTCTCCCTCACTCGCCGAAATATCGTCGAAAAATGCATCGAAAGTCATTGACTTCACCGGATTTCGGCCAAAATTAAAGTTGGTCCAAAATTAAAAAATGATATATCAAAATGAAGCTCAGGAGGTAAGGAGTTGAATAGTATCTGAATTGCCTTGAAAGGAGCACAGAAAACAAGCGAAAAGTTCAGTTAAAATTGTAATATTCGTAGTTTTGGATAGATCAAATAAGTATTTAAAGGTTAATTAGAGTATTAAGAGAAGTATATATATAGTATATATCCAATGTATTCATAGTATATACATAGTATATATCTAACATATACTTATTATACATGTTAAATTCTTATTGTATATTTAAGATATGATTAATATACTCATAATGTATACTTAAAGTATACATGGAATACACATCACATATTCATATAAGTAAAAATATATATTTCATATACATATATATGAGATATATAAAATATATACATATATATAAAATATACATCACATATATGATAAGTATAAAGTTGTATTGGAAAAGATTGTAACATCCGTAAATTATAAAAATTAAATTAAATAAATTAAATGAAAATTTTAAATGAAAAATTGAAGGATTGGAAGTAAAAAAAAATAAAGTGTATATGTAATATATATATTAAATATATATAACATATACAAAAGTCAATATTTTAAGAAGAAAAGTCAAAAGTCAAATGATAAAGTTGTAATTATACTTTGTAAAATTAAAATTAATTAAATAATTTAAAAATAAATTAATTATGGATGAAAGAGATAAATTATAATTTTTTAAAATAAATAAATAATTAATTAAAAATATATTAAAATAATATATATATATATATGGTCTTAATTTAAGTGGAAGAAAAGAAAAAATTAAAAGTAATCTTTATCTTCTTCTTCTTCAAGGGTGGCCGAACCACCATAGTCAACCGGAGCAAAGGTTTTCTTCTTCCAATTACTTAGTCTAGCAAGGATTTTCAATAATTAAATTAGAGTTTTGGTGATTTTCTCTTGAATTAGTAAGTTTTCTAACTTTATCTTTGAAATTTTATAAAAATATGAATATGTGAAGTTTAAAAATTTGAGTATGTGTGTTATTATTGTTGGAATTGGTGTGAAAGATGCTATTTTAACTAGTATTTAATGATTTTTAAGTTAGATGGAAGAAAAGAGTAAGTTTGGATAAAGAAGTTAATTTAGGGTTATGGGTAATTTGAAATTTTGAAATCATATATTTTAATTGTGCAAATGGATTCCAAATGTGTTATTTTGATGCACAAACAAGGATTTTAAAGTCAAATGATGAATTTAACTAAGTTTGGTTAGAGATTAGATAAGGTAGTATTAAATTTAGAGTTTCGAAAGGAAATTTTTAAAGTATACTTGTTTGATTAATTTTAATAGATGAATCATGTTATTAAATGATATAAGTAATGAAAATAAGTTTGGATTAACATTTGGAATGAGATAGAATAAAGAACTATAATTGATGAAGGTTATGACATTTTAGGGTTTTAATAAAGAGTCTCTATTTATTGAATTTGATTGGTTAAAATATATTATGATATATTTTTAATAATAGAAATAAACTTAAACACCAATTAAAATGGATTAAAATGAAAATTTAATGTTAAAGTAAAGAAAGACAAAATTTTGGAATATTCGTTAGAGTAATATTTAATTAGGATTTTATGTTTTAAATGTCTTAAAATGTAATAAGCATTAGGAGGAACTAAATTGCCCAACCTTAGTGTTGAAGGGCAAGTTAGAAGTGAAGGTTGGAGAGTGATCTTTAGCTTGAATTTGAGTGTTAATTGATGTATGTACAAACTTTTGATAATTTAGATATATTTGCATTAAATTTGGCCTAACACATTTTGGACAGAAAAATGTGTTAAGCTACTTGGAAACTTGAACATTCATGAACATTATGTTATAACATATAAATTGTTAAGTATGCATTATGTGCATTATGTAAAGCCATTAGTAATGACTAAAATGAATGAAATATGGTTCATATGAATTATATGAGAATGACCCAAAAATATTTGGCCAATATGTTTGTAATGTTAAATGTTATACATTGTGATAAAATGATAAGATATGATGAATTAAAGTGATTTGACATTGATATGAAAGAGAAAAATGAGAAAATGAGGCAATGTAATGAGAAAAGTGATTAAGAAGATATGTATTAATTTATGTGTGCCTAATATGTTATTCAATTTTTAGAGCTCTGTGTTTGGCGACATACTTATGAGGTTATCCTCATCATTTGCCTTAGGAGCTAGACGCTAGGCGTCACTGATATGTGATTTGTCTTAGGGTTAGATGCTGGATATCACTATGATTTGCCTTCGAGCTAGACGTTGGGTGTCACTTGCCTTCAGGCTAAACATTGGGTGTCAATATGGATCAAAATAGTAACTCTGAGATTTGAATAATATATTAGATTATTTGGACCCATGCTTGTGTATGTGTTAATGTGAAGTATAAAAATATTAAAGATTATGTTTTAAAGTGAAATTGTATGCCACATTGTGAACTTCCATGCATTAGCTATTAGGCTATTAGCTTAGCGCAATTTGTCTATCGCGCAGGTAGTAAGTGAAACGCAAATAATATAGAAGTATAGCGGTTTACCACCAGAGCAGTGTCATTGAATGGCATGTAAATATGTAATTTTTGTTAATCTTATAAAGTTTGTAAAATTATACATGTACATTATGTAAATTTTATGGTTTTTGGATAAATATTATAAACTTGGAGTATTTTCATTTATAAATATATATATATATATATATGTGTATATATTTGGGTATTTTGGAGAAATAAATGAATTGATAGTTTTGGGAGTATAAAATTTTTTGTAGGTTGTGTTATTTGTATTTTTGAGAATGATCAAAATACAGACAAAACTCTGATAAAAATTTTTTTCAGAGATTTTCTTTATAAATTTGTATTTTAATAACTTACTATTTAAGTATATACTATTTATTAGTAATTATCTATATCAATTAAAAAGAGAATTTTTATTATGAAATTTATTATGACACTTTTATATTTTGTATGCGTATGCATATTCTGTATATGCATTTTATAGATACGAAATATATGCATTGTACGTATATATAATATAAGAGTGTTATAAAAGTTGTTAGCAGCATGATGCCCAAAAACTTTTGAATGGCACGTGCAGTCACTTTCGGTGGCCGTTGGCAATGGTTCAGGTGGCATTGGAAGCATCTCCGAGTCAGCTTCCATGGTGGCCAACGCATGTAGCAAAACTGTAATATCCCGGAATAGACCCTAAGAGTTTTGGAGTTATTGTTGTTGTATTTGGATTTAATGTATATGTGTATATGTGAAATATAAGGATAATATATGTAAGACATATACATATACATCACATATACATGGGATATATATAATGGTGAAGGATAAGTGAGTTGTATATATATTTGTATAACTAAATAATAATAATAATAATAAAGACAAAAAGAAAAGAGAAGAAGAAAATCAAAGAAAGAATATGTGGTGGAGATTTAAAGTATTATTATTATTATTACTATTGTTATTGTTATTTTTATTATTATTATATATATATATATATGGATAAGGACAAAGGAAAGAAGTAGAAACTTCTTCTTCCTTCTACTCCTTCTTCGTCTTCTTCGTTCTTCTTGGCCGAGAGAGAGAGAGAGAGAGAAAGAGAGAAAGATGTGATTTTCTTACCAAATTTCTTAAGGAATTCAAGAGATTTGATGATAGAGATGAAGATTTGATAAAGGATTCAAGTAAGTATTTATTTCTTTAAATTTATTTTCATTGTTTGAGTTGGGTTTGGTATGGTTGATGTGTGATGATGATGATATTGAAAGATTTAAGTATATATATGTGTTGATTTGGTAATTGGATGATGATAATATGATTATTTGTGAAGATGATGATGAATTGTTGAATAAGGGTTGAGTTTAATGAAATTTGGGGATTTGATAAATTGGTATATGAATGATGTTTATAATGATGATTGGTGTGTGTTTTGAGTGTTGTTGATGTTTTGGTAAGTTTGTTATGGTTTTTGGGTGTGTTTGATGAAGATTGTTTGAAGTGAGCAATGATAAAAAGATGGGTATTGTTGGATGTTGTTGTGTGTTGACCGGAATCTGGGTTTTTAGTCGGACACGCCCAGAGACACGGCCAGTTTGTTAGGCGTGTCGTTGGTTCTGTTTTCTGGAGTTGGTAGCACGAGCAGTGACACGCCCATGTTATTGAGCGTGTCATAAGTTCTGTGTGGCAGTAGAATTGACACGACCAGTAACACGCCCGTGTTATTGAGCGTGTCATAGCTACTGTGAGTTTGGAGAATTGACACGGCCATGAGCACGCTCTTGTTGATTGGACGTGTTGATGTTTTTGAGATACAGAATGTATTACACGCCCAGTGACACGCCCGTGGTTATGAGCGTGTCAATGTTTCTGTGTTGTGGAGTTAGGGCACGATCAGGAACACGCCCGTGTTGATGAGCGTGTCATGTGTTGAGTTTGCCCTAATTGATTCTTATTTGTATTATCTCATGTGTATTTCTAAGTGAGTGTGTATGATTACTTTTGGATTAGGTTTTAAGAGATGGAATTGCCCCTAATCCAAGTATTGAAAGATCTATGGAAGAGAAGTTATATGGGAGTGAGTTCTTTAGAGGTAAGTACAAAACCCTATTGGATTGCATATAAGTATATTGTTAAAATAAATATTAATATTGTATATGCAATGAAAAGATAAGAGATATGATAATACATTAATACATATAAGATGTGAAGGCATTCAATATATATATGTTATGAAATGTGAAAGATGTGAGGATATGATTTGTATGATGTGTATTCCAATTTATATGGTAATGCAATTGATTGTGCATACTTGAGTAATGAATGATTATGTATATAAATATCAAAGATGAACTATGAAATGTGATAATGTGATATTGTGATGAACTATGAAATGTGATAATGTGATATTGTGATGAACTATGAAATGTGATAATGTGATATTGTGATGAACTATGAAATGTGATAATGTGATATTGTGGTGAACTATGAAATGTGATAATGTGATATTGTGATGAACTATGAAATGTGATAATGTGATATTGTGGTGAACTATGAAATGTGATAATGTGATATTGTGATGAACTATGAAATGTGATAATGTGATATTGTGGTGAACTATGAAATGTGATATTGTGATGGAATATGAAATGTAAATTGAGAGGTGATGATGTATAAAGCTATTGTGGTTGGCTATGATATTGAGAATGAGATAAATGAGGCATGTTTTGCCTAAATGATGCCATTGTGGTTGGCTATGATGATGTAAATGATGACGAGAATGAGAATGAAATTGTTAATGAAATAATAAATGAATTGTGTGGCTAATGTGTTATTCATTTTCAGAGTTTTGTTGTTGGTGGCATGCCTAATAAGTGTAACAATCTCTTGAAGTTAGGTTGGATTGAATCCTTGAAGCCTAATTGAGATGTTACCACCCTTGAAGCTAGGTTGGGTTAGTTCTTGAAGCCAAGTTGGGTAGAAGCTTAGCATGCTTTGCTCCCCTTGAAGCTTGGTTGAACTTAATCCTTGAAGCCTAGTTGGGTATATGATATTGATAAATGTGATAACAAAACCAAAGCATTAACTCTGAACTTTGAATGACATATTAGTGTCTTTTGGGCCCGAGTCTGTCTTTGTTGTTAATGTGATGTATATACAAGTTGAAATAAATGAGTAATGGGATCTATGTTGCCTTTGTTGGAAATGTGAGTTGTGAATGATGAATTGTGGTTAGTGATATGATTATATAACATACATGAATTATTGAAAGGAGATATGGTTTGTGAAGTTATATGCAATATGCGATTATAAAGTATAAAATGATATATATGATATGTATGAGGTGAAATTGGTAAGTATCATAATATGAAAGTTCTATCAATTTATTGAATTATGTTTGATGGTTATGTTATATGTGTATATGTATATCCTCTATAAGGTTAATAGGATTATATGAAGAATGCATTGAAAAAGGGGAAAACAGAGTAAGAAAATGTTAAAACATGAGACTAAACATATGAGGTATGTTTCCTTTATATTGTATATTTTAATGGTTACTTGTACTACTAAGCTTTCGAGCTTAGCGCGGTTATCTTAATCGCGCAGGTATATAGGTGATGAAGCTGGAGATAAGCTACTATGTCACAACGAGGACAAGTGTAGTTCGAGACCAACTAGATGGTGGTGCATGCATGTAATTATACTGTATTTTCATAAAAATGTATTCATTTGTATAAATGAATCTTTGGAAGAAACAATGTAACTTATATTTATGTATTACCATGATAAGAATAACCATTTTGTAAATACTTTCATATGATTTAAATGTATTATGGTTTTAAAAATTAAAGTAAAGAGTTATAATGGTGATGAAAAGTGACATTATTATACTCTATATACATATTGTATGTGTACCTGGTATATGTACAGTATTTATATGGGGTATCGGGGTGTTACAATTATTTTGGTATCAGAGCTTAGGTTTCGAGATTTTCGGCCTAAGTAAATTTACAAAGAAAAGTTTTAAAAAAAATGATGATAAATGAAAATAAAAAGAATGAAAATTTTGATACATGCACATGCATTAATACCTAGGTTGGTCTCGGATGTGGCATAATATGATTTGTAAAATATTTGTGTTACATGAGATGTTTAATATAGTTGATGATATATGTGTATACTATGTTGATGTGAGAAGAAACCATGATTGTTGGCAATGATGTTGGAAATGAATTATAATTGAGGCATAGTGCCTAATTATTTATGAGAAACGAATTACGAAATGTAATGTGAAATATGCATGTTGATGAGACATATGAAAAATGTTATGTCATGTGCAACATGGAATGTAATATTGATGTTTATGAGTAATATTATGTATGACATAATATGATTTGAAAAATAAAGAAATGGAAAGGAAAATAAAGTTGGAAATGAGTTGAAAATCAAATTAAGATAAGAGTATGCACTCTTTCTTCTATACTTTAAACCTCTTTATAAGAAAGTTTATGTTGAGTTTGCTAGACAGAGGAAATAATGTCGAATTGTGAATATTGAAAGTTATGTTATTTAAATGAAGAGAGTATGGTGGTATATTGAATGAGTTGATGGGTATAGACAAAGTTTGACCATTTATGATTTGAATATGTAAAGTTAAAGTTTTTAAAAGAAAAAGAGATGATGTTGGTTAAATAAGGAAATATAATGGTGTTGTTGCATTGCTGTTTTAAATGCAAACATTGTGATTTTAATGTTAGAAATGTGATACGCTTGAGTGTTGTTAAAGCTCATATTAATGGTGGAAAGATGTGATAATTAGATTTTTGGAAATGAGCTTTAATATTTGTGAAAAGAATATACTTTGAGGTTGTTTTGTTATGTGTATATATAAGATGTTTTTTTTAAGTTGATATTAAGAACATAAGATGAGTGAATGGAAGTTTAAGTAAAGTAGTAAGTTGTGAAATTATAGTGTTAATGAAATTTGGGTAAAGACTATTTGAGTATTGATAATCTTAATGTAAGTTAAACCCATGAGCTTGTGGAATGAATATTACTGTATATGAGAGTACTATTAAATTGAATAATGTGATTGATAGTATGAGAATGATTATGCTTGCATTGACAAACCTGAGCAAAGCTAGGTCATGGGATAATATTGACAGTAAGAAATGGGATGGATCAATGTGGATTTAAGAAATTGAGATTTGTCATAATTAGACTTGGAGAGTATAAAGAGATTATTGAGCCCAATGTATATATGAGTGGATGTAATGTACATGTGTATAGATATGTGAGTAATATATATATATATATCTATGTGTTGAAGAATAAACAAATGGATGTATAGATGGTATACTAATGCATTTAAAAATATATGTGAGAGAGATGTCACCTTAGTAGCGTGACTAAGATTTTGTGAAGTAATATCATGGTGATAATGTATATGTGTTGGGTTGATAAACAACTTAAGTCATGTCAAAAAGGGATAAAAATGATGTTGTTCACGGAATAGTAAAATGTTAAATTGTGTTGAAAATATGTAAAAGAGGAATTAAATATCATTGTATGATTATGTGTATACATGTATAGAAAATGTGGAATGAGTTTTTGATATGAATGTAATTGTAAAATGTAAGAAATGTGGAAAGTAAATCACATTGTGAATGTGATCTATGGATGTGTTATATAATTGCATATTTGATTTATATTGGAAATGACATTGCATGTAGTAGTGGACCTAAGAGAGATTAGGCCTTGATTGACGTAAAGAGTATGTGATGAAATGAAAATAAGAATAAACTTAAGAAATGTTGGATGGTGAAATGGTTATGGAAATAAGGATTAATTTGGGAAATGGTGGACAGTAATATTGTTATGATAATAACTGAATTTGGCTATCATAAATGTTATGAGCCAAAGTATTTGTGTGAGGAAATGTTCTGTGTATATAAATTTAATAAGAAATTATAAGGGAAAAAGAAAGTATAAAGAATGAAATTTATGTAAGATTTGTATAAGATTGAATGATGTGTGAAGGAGAGGTTAAGGATAATATTGTTGTATATGAGACATGCAAATGGTGATCAAATAATTAAGAGTAAATTGTGTTGAGATAGAGTTGACATATGTTAATTTTGGAGGTAGTAAAGTTTGGAGAATGGAGATATAATAATTTGTGATGCAACTTAGTAGTATAATTGAAAAGTTGGAAATAAAATAATAAAGGAACAGTATTGATTTATAAGTTTCAGATGTGATCATTAATCTCCTATGGCCATATAGTGTATTTATGGTATTTGGCCGATTAACTTTGTTATCCACAGAATTGAGACTAAGAAAGTATAACTGTAATACTACTTTGGTAAGATTGATAATTATGTTTCTAGAACATGATTAACGGTTATGATTGATGAAGTGTATTTTATGGTTTTTGTGTTAGCAATTTGGTTATAATTCTAGAAAAGAAAAGACAGAAAGAGAATTGTGGAAATACTTTAAGTTATGAGTAATGTGAGAAAAAGGTAATTATTGTTAATATAGTAATGATATGATAAGTGATAAGATGATAATGAAAGAAGATTGCAGAATGTGTTTAAGAGATATATTGATTATGTTTATGGTATACGGTGAATAAGTGGATGGGTTTAAAATTTGAGTGAGTAAACTATGAATGATAAGCATGGTATGAGATAATTATGAAATTTGGTGGAATTGTATTGAGATAATGAAAGATAAACTATGTGTATATTGAAAGATAAATTAAAGTGGATGGTTATTCATGATAAATTTAGATAAGTGAACTATTGATTTGAATCAAACAAGATTATGATGTTAAGATATTGTGGAGAATAAATCAATTGATCTGGATTTTTGCTATAATTATGAATTATTATTGAGATTTAATATGTATGGTTGTGCTAAAGGCATAAGAGATAAATAATGATGTATACAATGTAAAATTTTGATAGATGAACGGACATGAATTAATTGAATTATATCAATTTTAATGATGAGAAAAGGGAAGAAGTTGATTTCCTGTAAAGTAAGTTCAAAAGCATTGTATTAATATTGATGTTAAGTGAGAAAATACTAGAGAAGGAATGAAGTGTATGAGAAATAAGAATATTATTATCAATGAAGGTTTGATAAATGTTTGTTTGTAAGGATGATTGTAATGATGGGATAATTAATATTAAGATATAAGTTTATGATCTTGAAAGTTAAAGTTAAGAGAATAGTTATAAAGAGATGAAGTGATAAAATATTTTGAATGTAATAATGGAATGTAACATAAGTATGTTAAAGGATGATTGAATTTTTGCATATAGATAAGGTATTTGAGAGTATAATGAGTTATTTTGAATATTGGATGAGAATGTAATAAGGTATAAAGATTTTTATCGTGACAAGTTGTGGAATTGAATAATATAATTGACTCTAAGGGGGAGAGTGCAAACTATGTGATTTGATGAAAATTTTAAATGGTGTATTGGTAAGAATGGAATGTTATTGTACTGAGTAATTTCGAGGACGAAATTTTTTTTAGGGGGAGAGAATTGTAATATCCCGGAATAGACCCTAAGAGTTTTGGAGTTATTGTTGTTGTATTTGGATTTAATGTATATGTGTATATGTGAAATATAAGGATAATATATGTAAGACATATACATATACATCACATATACATGGGATATATATAATGGTGAAGGATAAGTGAGTTGTATATATATTTGTATAACTAAATAATAATAATAATAATAAAGACAAAAAGAAAAGAGAAGAAGAAAATCAAAGAAAGAATATGTGGTGGAGATTTAAAGTATTATTATTATTATTACTATTGTTATTGTTATTTTTATTATTATATATATATATATATATGGATAAGGACAAAGGAAAGAAGTAGAAACTTCTTCTTCCTTCTACTCCTTCTTCGTCTTCTTCGTTCTTCTTGGCCGAGAGAGAGAGAGAGAGAGAGAGAGAGAGAGAGAGAGAGAGAAAGAGAGAAAGATGTGATTTTCTTACCAAATTTCTTAAGGAATTCAAGAGATTTGATGATAGAGATGAAGATTTGATAAAGGATTCAAGTAAGTATTTATTTCTTTAAATTTATTTTCATTGTTTGAGTTGGGTTTGGTATGGTTGATGTGTGATGATGATGATATTGAAAGATTTAAGTATATATATGTGTTGATTTGGTAATTGGATGATGATAATATGATTATTTGTGAAGATGATGATGAATTGTTGAATAAGGGTTGAGTTTAATGAAATTTGGGGATTTGATAAATTGGTATATGAATGATGTTTATAATGATGATTGGTGTGTGTTTTGAGTGTTGTTGATGTTTTGGTAAGTTTGTTATGGTTTTTGGGTGTGTTTGATGAAGATTGTTTGAAGTGAGCAATGATAAAAAGATGGGTATTGTTGGATGTTGTTGTGTGTTGACCGGAATCTGGGTTTTTAGTCGGACACGCCCAGAGACACGGCCAGTTTGTTAGGCGTGTCGTTGGTTCTGTTTTCTGGAGTTGGTAGCACGAGCAGTGACACGCCCATGTTATTGAGCGTGTCATAAGTTCTGTGTGGCAGTAGAATTGACACGACCAGTAACACGCCCGTGTTATTGAGCGTGTCATAGCTACTGTGAGTTTGGAGAATTGACACGGCCATGAGCACGCTCTTGTTGATTGGACGTGTTGATGTTTTTGAGATACAGAATGTATTACACGCCCAGTGACACGCCCGTGGTTATGAGCTTGTCAATGTTTCTGTGTTGTGGAGTTAGGGCACGATCAGGAACACGCCCGTGTTGATGAGCGTGTCATGTGTTGAGTTTGCCCTAATTGATTCTTATTTGTATTATCTCATGTGTATTTCTAAGTGAGTGTGTATGATTACTTTTGGATTAGGTTTTAAGAGATGGAATTGCCCCTAATCCAAGTATTGAAAGATCTATGGAAGAGAAGTTATATGGGAGTGAGTTCTTTAGAGGTAAGTACAAAACCCTATTGGATTGCATATAAGTATATTGTTAAAATAAATATTAATATTGTATATGAAATGAAAAGATAAGAGATATGATAATACATTAATACATATAAGATGTGAAGGCATTCAATATATATATGTTATGAAATGTGAAAGATGTGAGGATATGATTTGTATGATGTGTATTCCAATTTATATGGTAATGCAATTGATTGTGCATACTTGAGTAATGAATGATTATGTATATAAATATCAAAGATGAACTATGAAATGTGATAATGTGATATTGTGATGAACTATGAAATGTGATAATGTGATATTGTGATGAACTATGAAATGTGATAATGTGATATTGTGGTGAACTATGAAATGTGATAATGTGATATTGTGGTGAACTATGAAATGTGATAATGTGATATTGTGATGAACTATGAAATGTGATAATGTGATATTGTGGTGAACTATGAAATGTGATAATGTGATATTGTGATGAACTATGAAATGTGATAATGTGATATTGTGGTGAACTATGAAATGTGATATTGTGATGGAATATGAAATGTAAATTGAGAGGTGATGATGTATAAAGCTATTGTGGTTGGCTATGATATTGAGAATGAGATAAATGAGGCATGTTTTGCCTAAATGATGCCATTGTGGTTGGCTATGATGATGTAAATGATGACGAGAATGAGAATGAAATTGTTAATGAAATAATAAATGAATTGTGTGGCTAATGTGTTATTCATTTTCAGAGTTTTGTTGTTGGTGGCATGCCTAATAAGTGTAACAATCTCTTGAAGTTAGGTTGGATTGAATCCTTGAAGCCTAATTGAGATGTTACCACCCTTGAAGCTAGGTTGGGTTAGTTCTTGAAGCCAAGTTGGGTAGAAGCTTAGCATGCTTTGCTCCCCTTGAAGCTTGGTTGAACTTAATCCTTGAAGCCTAGTTGGGTATATGATATTGATAAATGTGATAACAAAACCAAAGCATTAACTCTGAACTTTGAATGACATATTAGTGTCTTTTGGGCCCGAGTCTGTCTTTGTTGTTAATGTGATGTATATACAAGTTGAAATAAATGAGTAATGGGATCTATGTTGCCTTTGTTGGAAATGTGAGTTGTGAATGATGAATTGTGGTTAGTGATATGATTATATAACATACATGAATTATTGAAAGGAGATATGGTTTGTGAAGTTATATGCAATATGCGATTATAAAGTATAAAATGATATATATGATATGTATGAGGTGAAATTGGTAAGTATCATAATATGAAAGTTCTATCAATTTATTGAATTATGTTTGATGGTTATGTTATATGTGTATATGTATATCCTCTATAAGGTTAATAGGATTATATGAAGAATGCATTGAAAAAGGGGAAAACAGAGTAAGAAAATGTTAAAACATGAGACTAAACATATGAGGTATGTTTCCTTTATATTGTATATTTTAATGGTTACTTGTACTACTAAGCTTTCGAGCTTAGCGCGGTTATCTTAATCGCGCAGGTATATAGGTGATGAAGCTGGAGATAAGCTACTATGTCACAACGAGGACAAGTGTAGTTCGAGACCAACTAGATGGTGGTGCATGCATGTAATTATACTGTATTTTCATAAAAATGTATTCATTTGTATAAATGAATCTTTGGAAGAAACAATGTAACTTATATTTATGTATTACCATGATAAGAATAACCATTTTGTAAATACTTTCATATGATTTAAATGTATTATGGTTTTAAAAATTAAAGTAAAGAGTTATAATGGTGATGAAAAGTGACATTATTATACTCTATATACATATTGTATGTGTACCTGGTATATGTACAGTATTTATATGGGGTATCGGGGTGTTACAATTATTTTGGTATCAGAGCTTAGGTTTCGAGATTTTCGGCCTAAGTAAATTTACAAAGAAAAGTTTTAAAAAAAATGATGATAAATGAAAATAAAAAGAATGAAAATTTTGATACATGCACATGCATTAATACCTAGGTTGGTCTCGGATGTGGCATAATATGATTTGTAAAATATTTGTGTTACATGAGATGTTTAATATAGTTGATGATATATGTGTATACTATGTTGATGTGAGAAGAAACCATGATTGTTGGCAATGATGTTGGAAATGAATTATAATTGAGGCATAGTGCCTAATTATTTATGAGAAACGAATTACGAAATGTAATGTGAAATATGCATGTTGATGAGACATATGAAAAATGTTATGTCATGTGCAACATGGAATGTAATATTGATGTTTATGAGTAATATTATGTATGACATAATATGATTTGAAAAATAAAGAAATGGAAAGGAAAATAAAGTTGGAAATGAGTTGAAAATCAAATTAAGATAAGAGTATGCACTCTTTCTTCTATACTTTAAACCTCTTTATAAGAAAGTTTATGTTGAGTTTGCTAGACAGAGGAAATAATGTCGAATTGTGAATATTGAAAGTTATGTTATTTAAATGAAGAGAGTATGGTGGTATATTGAATGAGTTGATGGGTATAGACAAAGTTTGACCATTTATGATTTGAATATGTAAAGTTAAAGTTTTTAAAAGAAAAAGAGATGATGTTGGTTAAATAAGGAAATATAATGGTGTTGTTGCATTGCTGTTTTAAATGCAAACATTGTGATTTTAATGTTAGAAATGTGATACGCTTGAGTGTTGTTAAAGCTCATATTAATGGTGGAAAGATGTGATAATTAGATTTTTGGAAATGAGCTTTAATATTTGTGAAAAGAATATACTTTGAGGTTGTTTTGTTATGTGTATATATAAGATGTTTTTTTTAAGTTGATATTAAGAACATAAGATGAGTGAATGGAAGTTTAAGTAAAGTAGTAAGTTGTGAAATTATAGTGTTAATGAAATTTGGGTAAAGACTATTTGAGTATTGATAATCTTAATGTAAGTTAAACCCATGAGCTTGTGGAATGAATATTACTGTATATGAGAGTACTATTAAATTGAATAATGTGATTGATAGTATGAGAATGATTATGCTTGCATTGACAAACCTGAGCAAAGCTAGGTCATGGGATAATATTGACAGTAAGAAATGGGATGGATCAATGTGGATTTAAGAAATTGAGATTTGTCATAATTAGACTTGGAGAGTATAAAGAGATTATTGAGCCCAATGTATATATGAGTGGATGTAATGTACATGTGTATAGATATGTGAGTAATATATATATATATATCTATGTGTTGAAGAATAAACAAATGGATGTATAGATGGTATACTAATGCATTTAAAAATATATGTGAGAGAGATGTCACCTTAGTAGCGTGACTAAGATTTTGTGAAGTAATATCATGGTGATAATGTATATGTGTTGGGTTGATAAACAACTTAAGTCATGTCAAAAAGGGATAAAAATGATGTTGTTCACGGAATAGTAAAATGTTAAATTGTGTTGAAAATATGTAAAAGAGGAATTAAATATCATTGTATGATTATGTGTATACATGTATAGAAAATGTGGAATGAGTTTTTGATATGAATGTAATTGTAAAATGTAAGAAATGTGGAAAGTAAATCACATTGTGAATGTGATCTATGGATGTGTTATATAATTGCATATTTGATTTATATTGGAAATGACATTGCATGTAGTAGTGGACCTAAGAGAGATTAGGCCTTGATTGACGTAAAGAGTATGTGATGAAATGAAAATAAGAATAAACTTAAGAAATGTTGGATGGTGAAATGGTTATGGAAATAAGGATTAATTTGGGAAATGGTGGACAGTAATATTGTTATGATAATAACTGAATTTGGCTATCATAAATGTTATGAGCCAAAGTATTTGTGTGAGGAAATGTTCTGTGTATATAAATTTAATAAGAAATTATAAGGGAAAAAGAAAGTATAAAGAATGAAATTTATGTAAGATTTGTATAAGATTGAATGATGTGTGAAGGAGAGGTTAAGGATAATATTGTTGTATATGAGACATGCAAATGGTGATCAAATAATTAAGAGTAAATTGTGTTGAGATAGAGTTGACATATGTTAATTTTGGAGGTAGTAAAGTTTGGAGAATGGAGATATAATAATTTGTGATGCAACTTAGTAGTATAATTGAAAAGTTGGAAATAAAATAATAAAGGAACAGTATTGATTTATAAGTTTCAGATGTGATCATTAATCTCCTATGGCCATATAGTGTATTTATGGTATTTGGCCGATTAACTTTGTTATCCACAGAATTGAGACTAAGAAAGTATAACTGTAATACTACTTTGGTAAGATTGATAATTATGTTTCTAGAACATGATTAACGGTTATGATTGATGAAGTGTATTTTATGGTTTTTGTGTTAGCAATTTGGTTATAATTCTAGAAAAGAAAAGACAGAAAGAGAATTGTGGAAATACTTTAAGTTATGAGTAATGTGAGAAAAAGGTAATTATTGTTAATATAGTAATGATATGATAAGTGATAAGATGATAATGAAAGAAGATTGCAGAATGTGTTTAAGAGATATATTGATTATGTTTATGGTATACGGTGAATAAGTGGATGGGTTTAAAATTTGAGTGAGTAAACTATGAATGATAAGCATGGTATGAGATAATTATGAAATTTGGTGGAATTGTATTGAGATAATGAAAGATAAACTATGTGTATATTGAAAGATAAATTAAAGTGGATGGTTATTCATGATAAATTTAGATAAGTGAACTATTGATTTGAATCAAACAAGATTATGATGTTAAGATATTGTGGAGAATAAATCAATTGATCTGGATTTTTGCTATAATTATGAATTATTATTGAGATTTAATATGTATGGTTGTGCTAAAGGCATAAGAGATAAATAATGATGTATACAATGTAAAATTTTGATAGATGAACGGACATGAATTAATTGAATTATATCAATTTTAATGATGAGAAAAGGGAAGAAGTTGATTTCCTGTAAAGTAAGTTCAAAAGCATTGTATTAATATTGATGTTAAGTGAGAAAATACTAGAGAAGGAATGAAGTGTATGAGAAATAAGAATATTATTATCAATGAAGGTTTGATAAATGTTTGTTTGTAAGGATGATTGTAATGATGGGATAATTAATATTAAGATATAAGTTTATGATCTTGAAAGTTAAAGTTAAGAGAATAGTTATAAAGAGATGAAGTGATAAAATATTTTGAATGTAATAATGGAATGTAACATAAGTATGTTAAAGGATGATTGAATTTTTGCATATAGATAAGGTATTTGAGAGTATAATGAGTTATTTTGAATATTGGATGAGAATGTAATAAGGTATAAAGATTTTTATCGTGACAAGTTGTGGAATTGAATAATATAATTGACTCTAAGGGGGAGAGTGCAAACTATGTGATTTGATGAAAATTTTAAATGGTGTATTGGTAAGAATGGAATGTTATTGTACTGAGTAATTTCGAGGACGAAATTTTTTTTAGGGGGAGAGAATTGTAATATCCCGGAATAGACCCTAAGAGTTTTGGAGTTATTGTTGTTGTATTTGGATTTAATGTATATGTGTATATGTGAAATATAAGGATAATATATGTAAGACATATACATATACATCACATATACATGGGATATATATAATGGTGAAGGATAAGTGAGTTGTATATATATTTGTATAACTAAATAATAATAATAATAATAAAGACAAAAAGAAAAGAGAAGAAGAAAATCAAAGAAAGAATATGTGGTGGAGATTTAAAGTATTATTATTATTATTACTATTGTTATTGTTATTTTTATTATTATATATATATATATATATGGATAAGGACAAAGGAAAGAAGTAGAAACTTCTTCTTCCTTCTACTCCTTCTTCGTCTTCTTCGTTCTTCTTGGCCGAGAGAGAGAGAGAGAGAGAGAGAGAGAGAGAGAGAGAGAGAAAGAGAGAAAGATGTGATTTTCTTACCAAATTTCTTAAGGAATTCAAGAGATTTGATGATAGAGATGAAGATTTGATAAAGGATTCAAGTAAGTATTTATTTCTTTAAATTTATTTTCATTGTTTGAGTTGGGTTTGGTATGGTTGATGTGTGATGATGATGATATTGAAAGATTTAAGTATATATATGTGTTGATTTGGTAATTGGATGATGATAATATGATTATTTGTGAAGATGATGATGAATTGTTGAATAAGGGTTGAGTTTAATGAAATTTGGGGATTTGATAAATTGGTATATGAATGATGTTTATAATGATGATTGGTGTGTGTTTTGAGTGTTGTTGATGTTTTGGTAAGTTTGTTATGGTTTTTGGGTGTGTTTGATGAAGATTGTTTGAAGTGAGCAATGATAAAAAGATGGGTATTGTTGGATGTTGTTGTGTGTTGACCGGAATCTGGGTTTTTAGTCGGACACGCCCAGAGACACGGCCAGTTTGTTAGGCGTGTCGTTGGTTCTGTTTTCTGGAGTTGGTAGCACGAGCAGTGACACGCCCATGTTATTGAGCGTGTCATAAGTTCTGTGTGGCAGTAGAATTGACACGACCAGTAACACGCCCGTGTTATTGAGCGTGTCATAGCTACTGTGAGTTTGGAGAATTGACACGGCCATGAGCACGCTCTTGTTGATTGGACGTGTTGATGTTTTTGAGATACAGAATGTATTACACGCCCAGTGACACGCCCGTGGTTATGAGCTTGTCAATGTTTCTGTGTTGTGGAGTTAGGGCACGATCAGGAACACGCCCGTGTTGATGAGCGTGTCATGTGTTGAGTTTGCCCTAATTGATTCTTATTTGTATTATCTCATGTGTATTTCTAAGTGAGTGTGTATGATTACTTTTGGATTAGGTTTTAAGAGATGGAATTGCCCCTAATCCAAGTATTGAAAGATCTATGGAAGAGAAGTTATATGGGAGTGAGTTCTTTAGAGGTAAGTACAAAACCCTATTGGATTGCATATAAGTATATTGTTAAAATAAATATTAATATTGTATATGAAATGAAAAGATAAGAGATATGATAATACATTAATACATATAAGATGTGAAGGCATTCAATATATATATGTTATGAAATGTGAAAGATGTGAGGATATGATTTGTATGATGTGTATTCCAATTTATATGGTAATGCAATTGATTGTGCATACTTGAGTAATGAATGATTATGTATATAAATATCAAAGATGAACTATGAAATGTGATAATGTGATATTGTGATGAACTATGAAATGTGATAATGTGATATTGTGATGAACTATGAAATGTGATAATGTGATATTGTGGTGAACTATGAAATGTGATAATGTGATATTGTGGTGAACTATGAAATGTGATAATGTGATATTGTGATGAACTATGAAATGTGATAATGTGATATTGTGGTGAACTATGAAATGTGATAATGTGATATTGTGATGAACTATGAAATGTGATAATGTGATATTGTGGTGAACTATGAAATGTGATATTGTGATGGAATATGAAATGTAAATTGAGAGGTGATGATGTATAAAGCTATTGTGGTTGGCTATGATATTGAGAATGAGATAAATGAGGCATGTTTTGCCTAAATGATGCCATTGTGGTTGGCTATGATGATGTAAATGATGACGAGAATGAGAATGAAATTGTTAATGAAATAATAAATGAATTGTGTGGCTAATGTGTTATTCATTTTCAGAGTTTTGTTGTTGGTGGCATGCCTAATAAGTGTAACAATCTCTTGAAGTTAGGTTGGATTGAATCCTTGAAGCCTAATTGAGATGTTACCACCCTTGAAGCTAGGTTGGGTTAGTTCTTGAAGCCAAGTTGGGTAGAAGCTTAGCATGCTTTGCTCCCCTTGAAGCTTGGTTGAACTTAATCCTTGAAGCCTAGTTGGGTATATGATATTGATAAATGTGATAACAAAACCAAAGCATTAACTCTGAACTTTGAATGACATATTAGTGTCTTTTGGGCCCGAGTCTGTCTTTGTTGTTAATGTGATGTATATACAAGTTGAAATAAATGAGTAATGGGATCTATGTTGCCTTTGTTGGAAATGTGAGTTGTGAATGATGAATTGTGGTTAGTGATATGATTATATAACATACATGAATTATTGAAAGGAGATATGGTTTGTGAAGTTATATGCAATATGCGATTATAAAGTATAAAATGATATATATGATATGTATGAGGTGAAATTGGTAAGTATCATAATATGAAAGTTCTATCAATTTATTGAATTATGTTTGATGGTTATGTTATATGTGTATATGTATATCCTCTATAAGGTTAATAGGATTATATGAAGAATGCATTGAAAAAGGGGAAAACAGAGTAAGAAAATGTTAAAACATGAGACTAAACATATGAGGTATGTTTCCTTTATATTGTATATTTTAATGGTTACTTGTACTACTAAGCTTTCGAGCTTAGCGCGGTTATCTTAATCGCGCAGGTATATAGGTGATGAAGCTGGAGATAAGCTACTATGTCACAACGAGGACAAGTGTAGTTCGAGACCAACTAGATGGTGGTGCATGCATGTAATTATACTGTATTTTCATAAAAATGTATTCATTTGTATAAATGAATCTTTGGAAGAAACAATGTAACTTATATTTATGTATTACCATGATAAGAATAACCATTTTGTAAATACTTTCATATGATTTAAATGTATTATGGTTTTAAAAATTAAAGTAAAGAGTTATAATGGTGATGAAAAGTGACATTATTATACTCTATATACATATTGTATGTGTACCTGGTATATGTACAGTATTTATATGGGGTATCGGGGTGTTACAAAAACGACGATCGAACAACGGTTGATTGGAGGCTTTTTTTGTCCAGCTTCTTTTCCTCTCTCTCTCTTCTCTGTTTTTCTCTCCCATATTAATTTCTCTCTCTCCCCCTTATAAAGTTTTGACTCTCCAAATTGTTTTTGTTTGTATTATTAGCTGTTTAAATAATACAACAAGTTATACAGATAACAAATAAGGGATTACAACAAATCAGCTCTATCTATATAAAACAAATCTTCGTTTCACTTAGGCTTATCATCCCCCCACAAACAGATGGGTGGGAGAACCATCAGTTTGTCCTTCAAAATAGAAAACCGTTACTTAGTTAATGGTTTTGTCAAAACATCCGTAAGCTTATCAATAGTCGAAATATAAGAGACAGAAAGATTCTTCTTTCAAACCTGATCACGAACAAAATAAAAATCAAGCTCTAAATGTTTGGAACACGAATGAAATACTGGATTTGCAGCTAAGTAAGTAGCTGCAACATTGTCACACCATATCTTTGGGATAACTTGAGTTGACTGATGTAATTCCTTTAGTAAACATTGAAACCAATACACCTCAGAAGTTGCAGTAGCTAGAGCTCTATATTCAGAATCAGTGCTTGAACGAGCAACCATTTTCTGTTTCTTCGAACACCAAGAAACCAGATTAGAGCCATGAAAAACAGCATACGCAGTCATACTCTTCCTATCCAACTTATCACCACCCCAATCAGCATCCGAAAAAGCAACAAGATGAGTTGAGGTTGAAGGCCGAAATACCAAGCCATGATCCAATGTCCCTTTTAGATAACGAAGAATACGTTTAACGGCCTGCCAATGAGTAACAGATGGAGAGTGCATAAATTGAGCGACTTTATTTACAGCCAAGGTTACATCTGGACGTGTTAGAGGTAGATACTGTAATGCACCTACAGCTTGCCGAAACAGTGTTGGATCCTCAAAGTGATGAGTTGTATCTGCAGCAAGTTGCAACTGTGGTGTGGAGGGAGTAGTAATCGACGTACACTCATGCATATTAAGCCGTTTCAATAAATCCCAAATATACTTAGACTGAGAGAGCTGAAGACCATTAGACAACGAAGTCACTTCCACTCCCAAAAAATAAGAAAGAGGACCCAAATCCTTGAGAGCAACATGAACAGAAAGATCCTTAATTATAGTGCGATGCAAGGATATTCATGATCCTGTCAAGATTAAATCATCAACATAAACAAGACAATAAGTTAAATTATTAACATGGCTATAAACAAATAAACTATCAGCTTTTGAGTCTCGAAAACCAAGCTTTTGTAACGCCTGCACTAAACAAAAATACCACACCCGAGGAGCTTGTCGCAACCCATAAAGAGACTTCTTTAAAGAACAGACATAGGAAGGCCGAGTTGGATCCAAGAAACCTTGTGGTTGTTCCATAAACACTGATTCATTAAGAGTCCCATGCAAGAATGCATTAGATACATCAAGTTGACACAACGGCCATTTGTTATTAACAGCTATAGACAAAACTAGGCGAATAGTTGCCGGTTTAACCACAGGACTGAAAGTTTCAACAAAATCCACACCAGGACGCTGATTAAACCCTTTGGCCACTAGCCGAGCCTTATACCGATCAACAGAACCATCAACCTTTGTTTTAATTCGATAAATCCACTTACACCCTATTACATTAGAGGCTTCAGACCGAGGAACAAGATCCCAAGTACCATTGGCCAATAATGCATCAATTTCTTCAGACATAGCAGTCCGCCAAACACTACTTTTTGATGCTTCAGTATAAGAAGTAAGAGTAACGGTCAAATGTGCAATAGAAGAAGAAACTCGGGACTTAAGACTACCAGTCTTTGATTGAGTAACCATAGGATGCACAGACCTATTCTCAACACGACTAAGGGGTAATTGAGACCCATCAGGACTGCCTGTAACTGATTCGGCAACAACCTCAGAAGGCAAACACAAAACAGCAGCAACAATAGGAGAGTCAGGTACTGAAGTAACCTCAGTCGGCAAACACAAATTATCTGAAATGAATGGAGGAGTAGGACCAGGGGTTGAATTCAACTGAGAACTTATGGGTGACAAAGGCTGCAGTTGTGAATTTCCAAGAGAGAAAATAGGTAACGGAGGTGAACCAAGGATAGAAGCTCTCCCATCACTTTCTTTAAATGGAAAAACATGTTCATCAAAGAGCACGTGGCGTGAGGAAAAAATTTTATTACTGGAAAGAGACAAACATTTATAACCTTTATGAAGAAGACTATAACCAAGAAAAACGCATTTACTTGACCGTGGCTCAATTTTGGAGGTAGTGTATGGACGCAACCAAGGATAGCAACAACAACCGAAGACACGCAATAGATCATAATCTGGACTATGATTAAAAAGTAATTGATAGGGTGACTTATTATGAAGTCTAGGTGTAGGCAACCGATTAATAGTGTAAACGGCTGCAGCAAAAGCATGATCCCAGAATTTCGGAGGAACAGATGAATGATACAAATAAGCACGACCGGTTTCAGTAATGTGGCGATGCTTTCGTTCAACACATCCATTTTGTTCGGGTGTGTATGGACACGAACTACGGTGAACAATCCCATTTTTTGCTAAATAAGATGATAACGCCTAAAATTCACCCCCCAATCACTTTGGAACTGTTTAATGGACTTATCAAAAAAAATTTCAACAGTGGCTCGAAATTGAACAAAGGTATTGAACACATCAGATTTCTTACGAAGAAAATATATCCATGTATATTTTGTGAAGTGATCAAAGAAGATAATATAATATAAATAACCATCACAAGAAGCAATTGGGGCAGGTCCCCATAAATCAGAACAGATCAACTCTAAAAGAGCAGTAGCAGAAAAATCAGATTCATTAAATGGTAATTTGTGAGACTTGCTCACACAACAAGTTTCTCACAATGATTTAGAAACATTCTTAGAATATGACAATTTATTCAAAGATAAAACTTTATTCATAGTAGGAAAAGATGCATGTCCTAAACGAGCATGCCAAGTTGACAGTGAAATAGAATGACACTTTGGTGAGGCTGACGACGCAAGTTGATAAAGACCATCTCTAGTGATTCCCTTGTGAAGTTCCTGCTTCATGCAGAGATCCTTTATAACAAAATGAGTGGGAAAGAATTCAATGGAAACATCATTAGAATTAGTAAACTGTAAGACAGATAATAAATTAGTAGCAGAAGCAGGAACATGAAGAATATTATCTAACTTAAATTGACGAGAAGCAATAGAAAGAGTATTTGACCCAATACGAGTGATTGAAATAGATTTACCATCTGTAAGAGTGACCTCCTCTGTTCCAGTGTATTCAAAATGAATACCAAGATTTTCCATTTCAGATGTCAAGTGATGAGTAGAGCCGCTATCCATGACCCAAGGTTTAGGTGAACTGGAGGGGGAAGCAGTGAAGTTAGCAACTGGTTTAGGATCTGAAAACCGAGGACTAGGACACTGTCTTGAGGTATGTCCTTGACCACGACAATTATAGCATGTGAGAGTCGTTGAATCATTGGGTGTGGAGGAAGTCTGAACACGACCAGAACCACTCCCCCTTCCACGACTGCGACCGCGGCCTCGAGAGCTAAACCCAAATGTGGACTGACGTGAAGAGTAATGAGCCACAGCAGAAGGAAGAACAGCCACAGAGGAAGCTTGAAGTTGCAATTCTTCTAATAAAAGCAAGCCAAAAAGATCATCAAAAGATGTTGAAGTTAATCTGGCCTCTATATTACGCGTAAACGGCCTATAATCAACACCAAGGCCACGCAAAATATGATCCACAAGATCATCTTCAGAAATAGGAGATCCAAGTGCCGCAAGTTGATCAAAGATTCGCTTTACACGATCCATATAAGCAGGAATAGGATCAGTACCACGAGACAAGGTATGAAGAGAGTTCTTCAAAGTACGAATCTGAGTTCGAGACCCAGAGGCATAGGTGGACTGCAACTTTGTCCAAACTGAATAGGCTGTGGTGGCACCAACAACTTGAGACAACACCGATTCTGATAGAGAACTCAGAAGCCAACCAAGAACAATCTGATCCTTCACAAACCAATCCTTGTGTTCTGGATTGGGAGCATCATTAACCATCGCTGGAGGAGCAGCACCTGATCCATCAACATGATGCAACAACTGATTTCCAGCAAGAAGCGGAGTAATCTAGGTTTTCCATAAAAGATAATTAGAGGAGATAAGTTTAACTGTAACCTGATGATTAATAGCAAGAGGCGTGAGATTCAATGTTGCTGCAGAAAGAGCAGCAGCTAATGAAGTAGAGGAAGTTTCAGAACTCATTCTCAAGAAAAAAAGAGAAACAAAGGAAACAGTAGAGAAAAAGTAGATATTATGACGAGAAAAAAAGGAAGCCCTATAGAAGCTCCGATACCATATAAAGTTTTGACTCTCCAAATTGTTTTTGTTTGTATTATTAGCTGTTTAAATAATACAACAAGTTATACATATAAGATTTGGATCCAACAAATAAGGGATTACAACAAATCAGCTCTATCTACATAAAACAAATCTTCGTTTCACTTAGGCTTATCACCCCTCCCTTTCCTCACCTGATTCCCATATGGGATGATCCATGTGTCCTTAATTTGCCTAATTTTAGCATTGCATCACTAAAACCTGGTAATTCCCTACTACATTATGTTTCAAAATTAATTAATGAAAATGGAAAATGGAACAAGTAACTTCTTATATCTCTTTTTGATGAGGTTGAAGTTAGAGAGATTTTGAGTATCCCTCTTTTTGTGTTTGCTAAAAGTTATAAAATTATTTGGGCTGGTGATAAATATGGAAAAATCTCTACAAAATCTATGTATCATTTTTTGTGTAATAATATAAATGATGACAATTCTTATAGAGGGGGTACCTCACTGAATAATCACACAATTTGGAGAATGATTTGGAAATTGAATGTGCCTTCTAAATTCAAAATTTCATTTGGAGATTATGTGTGGATGCCATTCCTTTCTTTGCTACCTTATTTAAAAGAATCTGGCTAAATCTAATATTTGTCCTCTTTGTGGTGAATCAGAAGAAATTGAAATTCACTTAATTCTCTAATGTCATCACGCTAGAGATAGCTGGTTTGCCTCAAATATTGAAGTATCTCCTAATAGCTTAAATACATCTTCTTTCTTTTGTTCGTTGACAGATATTGTGAATTTGCTTCTCAATTCTGACAGTTGTTTATGTTTGAATTATATAGTCTGCCACTGTTAGAGTGTATAGAAGGCCTAAAATAATTTTTGTTTAAATGGAATTTTACTGGATCCCATCTTCACGGCTTAGAGGGTTATCAAAACCTTTAACGATTTCTCTCAGGCTCAAGGATTAGAGGCTGAACAATCTGTTTTGTCTAATTATACACCAAGCCTATCCATCATATAAACAGGTAATTCTTCCTGGACCCTTCCTCCTCATGGATGGATTAAGATCAATACTGACGCAAATTATAGCCTAAAAAATCCTATGGCAGGGGCTGCCATTATTTCCAGATCTTCCGCAGGTATCACAGTAGAGTGTATAGCATTTTTAATTTGTTCTTTCTCACCTCTGTGTAATGAAGCTCAGGCTTTACATATAGCTGTTCAGAAGGCAGTTGATCTTAATTTTAGAATGTGCATATTTGAATCTGAATACAAAGAAGTAATTCAAGCCATTCATTCATCGGATAGCTGCCCTATGGAAATTGATCTCATTATAAGAAAGATCAAGTCCTTGCTTATTTATTTTCAGGCTGTTGATTTTGTTTTTGTCAGAAGATCTTGTAATAAATATACATATTGGGTAGCTTCTACTATCCTTAGGAAATCTTTGAGACCTGATTAGGTTTTGTTTTCTATAGTGATTTTGTATCTCTTTTGTGTATGGATTATAATCTTTCATAATATATAAAATGATGATTCTCAGTTAAAAAAAATACAATTTCTTTAATATCATACCATCAAATTAAAATAAGCTAGTTTTAGTTGCAAATTGTTCCTGAATTAAAAAAAAATATAATAGTATACCATCCTTTAAAAATATATTATCATATTTCAAATTTCTAAAAGTGCTTGTAATTATATTTTTCATCATTTTTTTTAAATTCCTTCTCTTTATGGCGTAAATATGGATCAAAATATAAATTAAAGTAGGATTCACCTCTCTATGTAACAGAAATTATTAACTAAATTCAACTAACAACTGCAGTTAAACATTAGGAATATGTCTTATTATTGATCACTTAAAATTAAAATTTTATCAATTAATTATTTTAATTAGTTTGATAATTCTCATTGACTTAGAATTTACAACAAGTAGATTTTTCAATATTTTTACAATTTTAAAAGAAATAATAACAAAAAAATTTAAACTTTATCCATTGTTTCAATTCTATCAAAATTTTAATTTTTATCAATTATGTGATCAAATTATTTAAAATGAATTATTTATTATGTTGGGCTGTACAAATTAGATGACAAATCTGGATAACGGGCTATGCAACTATGTTGGGCTGTACAAATTAGATTACAAAATCTGTATTGCAGGCTGCGCAATAATGTTGGGCTGGATCTAGGCCACCATTTGGTTGATACGGTGCGTTGTGGTTTTTCACGATTTACGGGTTACCAGTGTCGAATCCTCCGGTTCCTTTTTCTTGTTCATTTCCCTCCCGGATGCGCAGGTAATAAGGAGTTGCTCCGTCTTTCATTCTCTCACATGTAAGTAAACGAGTTCTGAGTATATCTTTGTCTTTATTACTGCTTTCTATAACCATTGAAATTTAAATTAAACGTAAATAATTGAAGGAAAAAGAAGAAAATGGCTTTGAGCTTCGAAGATCGAACATGGTGCACTCGTTGCTAACATCGGAGCAACGCCCAGTGGATGAAATCGTCTCGGATTTAAGTTCCAAATTTACCCGCCCTCGCCCTGTCTGCAACTCTCTCTTACTTCTGTTAGAGGCAAGCAACTGCTTTTATCTGTGTCCTTTGATTTTTTTTCTTTCTACTTACCGGTGAAAATGTCCGAATTGGTTAGGGTTTAGGGTTTGGATGCTAGTACATTCTTGATCTTGAGTTTTGTCGTAGTTGGAACGTTGTGCTCCCGTCGGCTTGCATTTTTCCGCGCGAATTCACAAAACCAGTCATATATGTATAAAGACTTCTTAACGCTTAATTCTAATTTCAAAGTTGATGATTCTTAATCTCTCTTGGATCTCTATTGGAAACATTTTAATCTACATTTATCAATTTCATATCTATTAATTATTTAGAGAACATAAGAAGGGGACAACAAGAATAGAGTTATAATGATCAATAACATCTACAATTAGTTACAATGATGCTTGTATAATGCATCCCAGCTTATTCTTTGAGCTACAGATCCCAACAACTTATAATGGCAAAAACTAACTTGCAAATGCTTAGAGAATTGCATCATTCCTCCTATTAGCTGTTCACATGTAGCCTAGCCTATTTGTTAGCTAACAGCTTTAGGCTGCTGTTGATTGATTTACCATTAAAGTTTGGTTTTTTAGCAAATTGGTTTCTTTCTTTTGTGTTGCTCTTTTTCTCTTAGCTTGGTTTTATCAGATGTTAATCATTGTATTGGGACATAATATGATAACATATTACTTGGTCATGCATTCCTCTCATTCTTTGTAGGTGATGTTAGGCATTTTTCTTATGTCATTATTCTACTCATGTTATTTCAATTATATGTCGGCAATTCAGGCTTTTTGTGATAATTAGTGTATGAATTATTGATAAGCCACCTTTTATATAACTGCAGGACAAAAAGATGCTCAAGTCTACTAAACGTTTGATTGCATTTGCTATTCTTCACCAGAATTATTCCTCTCAACCAACTTCTATGAACCCATTCATATCTTATATTGTAAATGTAAGCACTATGATATTTGGGGAATATGGCATGCTATAAAGCATCAGGAATTGTCCATCATTATTTTTAACATGGAGTTCTGCATTAGATCTTCTATGATTCTCTCCGTGTGTGTATATTGCATACAATTGGGATAGTTTATTTGCTGAGATTTCAACTTCCTACATATGCTTATCTCAAGAAGTGTTGGTTTTTGGAAGAAATTTGATATTTGAAGAGTCAAACATGTTACTGTTTTGGTGCAAAATAGATGTTTATGCATGAAATAATTTATAAATTCATTAACTTCTGTTGTTTGGTTGCAAATTGAAGTCTTGGCTCTCTTCATTTTATTTACTAGTTGGTGACCCATTTCCAAGTTCTTGTAATGTGTTTGGTTTCTAGTCAAATATTTCAGGATAAGTTGAGAAAAAAATATATGGTATAGTCATTGCTGCAATCCATCTTCAACCTTGTGGGAAAATATCATGGCTTATTTTCAATCTAACATTTGAATTATTGATAGGTTACAACCCAATTTTGGCAGGAAGAAAACTCAAAACACTTCCACCGCTAATTTGTTTCACTAATATAATAATAAACTCTTAAATGACTTGGAAGTTGTTACATATCAAAGGAGAAGGAGGGATAGAAAAGGAAAAGAGCTAAGAGGAAATTAGTTAGAGGCTGGAACGTATGGATTGCATAGCTGGAATGGTGAGGTCAGCCTAATGATTGGGAAGATTTAGCTATAGCTGATAGTTTGTTAGCAATTGGTATATTTTCCTGTTATTTTGTCTTTTAGTTATTTTGTTTTTTAGCTTGATTCTCCTATAATTTAGGAATGTAACGAGTAGAGCAGCATTAATGAGTATCAGTATTTTCTAATTCTCTTCTCTCTTCTATTCTCTATTTCTCCCTTATTTCTATTTCTCTCTCCTTTCTCTTCTTCTCTGTTTCTCTGTTTCTTCTCTATTCTTCTTTATTCTATAATTCTAATCTCTGGTTGTTACAAATTGGTATCAGAGCTCACGATACTCAGCCAATCAACCACACTCATTATCAACATGAGCAAGTTTAAGAAAAATAGAGGTGTAGGCGCAGAAGAAACCTCTACTGTTGTCACGGATGAGGCAGATGAAGTTGATTGACTCGTCTCTCTTCAAGAAGAGATGCATCTCAGAATGGAATCCATGCAAAAGGAACACCATCGCAATTTTGATCAATTGCGTGAGGAGCAACTCAAACTGAGTACCCAACTAGGACAGATGATGCAAGTCCTTATGAGTCTACAGGGCAAAGGAAAAGAACAGCTGATTGGGGATCCATCTGTTTCTCAAAAAGGATTATTACCCAATCCTCATCTGAGAGCCCATGAACCCGAAAGCACAGTAGCTGATGAAAGATAGAGGAGAGGGAACATGTGTTTACTGGTACTACTCAGTTGGGTGGTGGTCAAGGATACTATAATCGATTACTACCCAAGATGGATTTACTCGTCTTCGAAGGTATGGATACTCAATCTTGGTTGTGGAAATGTGGTAAATATTTTAAAATTTATGAGGTGCCTGAGGAGAGGAAAGTTGAGTTAGCTAGTTTGTATCTCTCCAACGTAGCTGAGAGGTGGTTCTGGGATTGGGTTCAAACGCATGAAGTTGCTGGATGGGTGGAGTTTTCTCAAGCACTACTCAGACGCTTCAGAGAATCACCGGTAGAAGATGTAGTGGCTGACTTCCACAAACTCCGGCAGACGGGATCGGTGAAGAACTACCAAGACGAGTTTGAGGAGGCGAAGGCAAAGGTAGGAAGGATAAACCCTAATCTCTCAGAAGCTTACTATCTTTCAAGCTTCCTGGGTGGATTGAAAGAAGAAATTGGTGCCATGGTAAGGATGCTGCAACTTGACTCTTTGAGCACCGCCTGTGAGCAGCCCAGGCTTCAGGAAATTGTTATTGAAGCGGCTCAACGGAAGTACAGATCGCAAAACGCATCGTTTCAGAAGTCTACCTTCAACCCGACCTAGGCCCAAACACCAAAACCCATTACCACTAACAACCTGATCGTCCAAAATCCTAAACCCATTAATTCTTTTGCCCCTAAATCGCAGCAAAACAGTAATCCAAAGTCTCTTGCTCCTCACAATCCTAACAGGAGAGGATCCAACACATGTTATCGATGTGGAGACTGGTACTTCCTTGGTAACCGTTGCATGTTGAAACCGATGATGATGTTGCAAAGAGTCGAAAGTTTGGATGATACAGAATTTGAGATGGAAGATTGGCAGGCCGTTGAAGAGGTTGATGAAGAGGAGACGGTCGAACAGGCTCAGCTGTCAATACAGCTGATCGACGGTACTCATGCTGATAACACAATCAGTTTGAAAGGGCTTATTAAAAACAGATCTTATTAAAAACAGATCAATTATTATTTTAGTCGATTCTGGTAGCTCTCATAGTTTTATCGATCCAAAGATAGTTGAAGAGCTGAAGCTGCCTACAGTTACTGTCAACCCTATGGCAGTAACTGTAGCAGATGGTAGGAAGTTGACTGTGACGTCCAAATGTCAGGATTGTAGCTGGCTAATGCAAGGATTGAAGTTTTCCTTTGATCTGCGGATATTTGAATTAGGTGATTATGATGTGGTGTTTGGGGTGGATTGGATGAAGGTTTATAACCCCATTACCATGGACTTTGTGGGCTGTAAGTTGCTGTTTAAGAAAGAAGGGAAGCAAGTCGAATTGAGAGGCATTACAGAGACAGGGTAGTTGAGTTTAATGAGTGGGAAGGAGTTGGGAAAGATTATATAGAGAGGATGGAGTGGTGTAACTGCTAGATTGTTCTCAATACAGCTTACTACCTTTCAACCTATTCCTGTTCCTTGCCACCACAATCCACAATTCCAGAGCTCCCTTCAATCACTCCTTACCAAATACAACCAACTATTTCTCAAACCTTCCCATTTACCCCCCTTTAGAGATATCAACCACAGCATTCCTCTTAAACCAAACTCAGAAGCTGTTAGTCTGAGACCTCATCGTTACCCTCACTTCCAAAAAGCTGAAATTGAGAAATTGACTGCAGAGATGTTAGCCAGTTCAATTATTCAGCAGAGCCAGAGTCCTTTTTCTTCACCTGCCTTATTAGTCAAAAAGAAGGATGGCAGCTGGAGGTTTTGCGTTGACTATAGGCAATTGAATGAGCTTACTGTTAAAAATAAATACCCCATCCCAATCATAGAAGATTTATTGGATGAGTTATATGGAGCAGTAGTTTTCTCCAAGATAGATTTACGAGCTGGTTACCACCAAATCAGGCTTGAACCTGCTGACATCCATAAAACTGCCTTCAAAACTCACATTGGCCATTATGAATTCAAGGTTATGCCCTTTGGGCTAACCAATGCCCCTGCCACCTTTCAAGCTTTAATGAATAAAATTTTCCAGCCACATCTTAGAAGATTTGTTTTGGTCTTCTTCGATGACATTTTGATTTACAGTAAGTCATTCACCGATCGCTTGTACCACTTGGAAATTGTCTTCCAAATTTTATTAGAACAACTGCTATTAGCTAAGAAAGAAATATGTGTTTTCAAAAGTGAAGCAGTTGAATATCTGGGTCATATAATCTCTGCTGAAGGAGTATCTACTGATAACTCTAATATTCGAGCCATGGTAGAGTGGCCTGTTCCAACAACACTGAAACAATTGAGAGGGTTTTTGGGGCTGACAGGGTATTATAGAAGATTTATTCAAGGGTATGGAATGATTTGTAAACCTCTCACTGAATTTCTTAAGAAGCAATCCTTCAAATGGAACCCTGAAGCACAAACAGCTTTTGACAAACTCAAGCACATAATGACTATTGCACCTGTTCTTGCACTTCCCAATTTTGAACAGCCATTTGTATTGGAATGTGATGTAAGTGGCAGTGGGATAAGAGTTGTGTTGATGCAGCAAGGAAGACCCATTGCTTAAATTTCAAAGCATTTGAGCCCCATAAATCAAAACCTCTTAGCATATGAACGAGAGTTGCTAACTATCATCTTTGCAGTAACAAAATAGAGACATTACCTTGAACAAGGCAGCTTCATCATCAACACAGATCATCAAAGTATCAAGCATCTATTGGAGCAAAGACTCCATACTTGTGTGCAACAGAAAGGTATAACTAAGCTGCTTGGGTTGCAATACAAGATTCATTACAAGAAGGGCAGAGAAAATAAAGAAGCAGATGCCTTATCCAGGCAACAAGATAGGGATAGTCAGTTGTATGCTTCCATAGTAGTGCCTGCTTGGGTCACTGAAGTGGAGAATTCTTATATTGATGATCCCATAGCACAAGATCTTCTTCTTTCGACTGCTATTGGTCCTAATTTACAGAACAATTACTCCTTCCAGAAGGGCCTTTTAAGATATAAAGGGAAGTTGTACATAGGCAAATCTACTGACTTAAGGATCAAACTGTTGAGCCAATTCCATGATAGCCCTTTAGGGGGCCATTCTGGAATACAGAGTACGTATAATAGAATGAGAAATCATTTTTATTGGCCTGGCTTGAAGAAATCAGTAGAAGATTGGGTTCAGAAATGTGATGTTTACAGCAAATGTAAAGGTGAAAATTGTTCTTACCCTGGTTTACTTCAACCATTACCTATTCCTGCTACTGCTTGGGCTAATATTAGCATGGATTTCATTGAGCAATTACCCAAATCGAGAGGCTTTAACACTATCTTAGTGGTGGTGGATAGTTTAACAAAGTCAGCACATTTTGTGCCCTTATCTCACCCATTCTCAGCTGCTGTAGTGGCCACAACATTCATGAATCACGTTTGTAAGTTACATGGTGTTCCTCAGATTATAGTATCAGACAGAGACAAAGTGTTTACAAGCCTGTTCTGGAAAGAGTTGTTTAAACTATTAGGCGTACAGTTGCATATGAGCACCTCTTATCATCCTCAAACCGATGGACAATTAGAGAGACTGAATAAAACTCTTGAAACATATTTGCGATGCATGACTCACTTGAAACCAAACCAATGGAGTGACTGGTTGGCATTAGCAGAGTGGTGGTATAATACCACCCACCATTCTGCTATTCAGATGACTCATTTTCAGGCTTTATATGGTTATAATCCAGCTTCACCTATGCTTTTAAACACCTCAAGCGAAGTAGCAGCAGTTGAAGATTGGCTGAAAGAAAGAGAACAGATACAGGCACTACTCAAAGAGAATCTATTATTAGCCCAACACAGGATGAAAGTGTATGCTGATGCCAGAAGGACTGAAAGAAGTTTTGAAGTGGGTGATATGGTTTATTTGAAGCTTCAACCCTACCGCCAAACTTCAGTAGCCTTAAGAAGACATCTGAAGTTATCAGCTAAGTACTATGGCCCATTTGAGGTGATAGAAAAAGTGGGTGCAGTAGCTTATAAATTGAGACTGCCAGCACACTCAAAAATTCATCCAGTGTTCCATGTCTCCCTGTTAAAGAAGAAGATTGGCAGCCACAATGTACCTATTGCTGAACTTCCTCGCTTTCAAGAAATAGAACCAGCAGTAGGTCTAGAAAAGTTTCTGAATTCTAGAGTCATCCTTCGAGGTAATCAGCATGTGCAACAAATCTTGGTGAAATGGCTCAACTTACCACATACTGATGCTACTTGGGAAGATTTAACTTTCATCACTAATCAGTTTCCTGAAGTTATGCATTCTTAGGGACAAGAATGGCTTAAAGGGGTAGGCATTGTTACATATCAAAGGAGAAGGAGTGATAGAAAAGGAAAAGAGCTAAGAGGAAATTAGTTAGATTCTGGAACGTATGGATTGCATAGCTGGAATGGTGAGGTCAGCCTAATGATTGGGAAGATTTAGCTATAGCTGATAGTTTGTTAGCAATTGGTATATTTTTCTGTTATTTTGTCTTTTAGCTTGATTCTCCTATAATTTAGGAATGTAACGAGTAGAGCAGCATTAATGAGTATCAGTATTTTCTAATTCTCTTCTCTCTTCTATTCTCTATTTCTCCCTTATTTCTATTTCTCTCTTCTTTCTCTTCTTCTCTGTTTCTCTGTTTCTTCTCTATTCTTCTTCATTCTATAATTCTAATCTCTGGTTGTTACAGAAGTATTGTATAATATTCCAGAGGAACCTTGTGTTAAATCTGGACAATAATTCTAAATTCCTCAAATCTTTAATCTTGCTTTTTCTAGAGTTTCTCTTCTGCGTCACTGCATGACGAATATTATCTAGAAGGGTACAAAGTACTTTTTACATGCTCTCTCTTTCTATCTTTTCTGTACATATTACATAACATGTTCTATGTTCTGGCTTTGTTTCTGTTATTCTGTTGTTTAATTTTTCTTTTGATATTGTGTTGGCATATATAGTGCCATGTCTATATTCACTTGTTATTTTCCTATTTATCTTTCCAATGTTTAGGCAGCATGTGATAATGAGGCTGCAAAATGTGAGAGGGCATTTATTCTCCAGTTGTTAGGCTCTGGAGGCTCCAATAGTGGCAAAGAGGTATGACTTTTTTTTTTTTCCAAAACATTGTTATATTAGATGATCTTGTATTGTTGTTGAGTTCCAAACTTGTTTGTGCTATGGGGCTGTAAAACTCTTTTGATTTTTTAAATACTGCAAAATGATAACTGATGTTTATCATAACTTGGCACTTTGAAATTGTGTTTTATAATGGTTGCTTACACTAAATAAAATTTAACAAGCAATTGATGTGTTAGAAGTTTCTAAACCAAGTTGCATGGACGTGGATTTGTGTTAGATATCTTCAATAAAGATTGCTAACATGCAATACATAGGGGATTGGCTGAACTCCTGAAGTTTCCACTGTTTTAGCTGGTTGGCATGATGTGTCTCCATGGAATTTATTCATTTTAAAGTTATTGTTGCAGAGTAGCGTGGAAGATTCAAGGTTCTATATTAAATGTTGACTGGCCTGGATGCCGAACTCTCCATTTGTTAGTCTTGTTAGAGTTTGAAATTAAATCACTTTAATTTCAGCTTGTTCAGATTGGAGGTTATATAATAATTAACCTGACTTTCTTTTTGAGTATCCCCATTGTCTTGTTATATTGTTGACCTCTTTACTTTCAACTGCTTCCCTTTGTTATAGTTTTTGAAGAGGGGCTTCTCATTTTTGTTTTTCTTTTCTCCAGTTTCTTAAACAGTCTTCTGCAAATTAAGTAAAGGTCTTTGATTCTTCAGCCCATGTAAGTTATAAACAAATATTATGACTTTTACATGCATGTTTTCTGAACTAATGTATCAAAAGTATGCATGGTGTCAGACATGTGGTCAGACAGTGTACTCCTTTATTTCCTTGTTATCCTTTTTTTCCCTTTTATGTTGATAAGTTTCTTTGATCACTGTCAGGTTTTCCCACAATGTGAACAGTTGCAGCAGCAATATTTTGAGAAAGTCCATTTTGAACAATATAATAGCTTGTTTAAAAATGTTGCAGTAAAGAATGTAGTGCCAGACCCAGATGTGCCCCGTGGTTGTGATGCAAATTCACAAGAGTATGTCCCTTAAGAACCAAGGAACCATTTCTAGATATATTTGCTTTCTGCACTGCACTTATCACTTTAGGCTTTCTGTCGAGAGTAAACTATTTCACTTCATTTATCTCTGTTTAGATAAGACTTTAGTGGTTGCATTGTAGATTTGATTTGCAACCTGGAGCCAAAACTAAACTCGGATCTGGAGATAGAGAGGAGATTCTCACTGAGTTGTTAGTGCACTCGTCGCTGGAGGGAATAGGTCCCAAGTGGATCAGGCCTCGTCCTCCAATGTTGCCAGTACAAGATAATGAGGTAATTGCATTTTGTGTTTAAATATTTTATTAACTAGCTGAATTATTCCCTTTACTTGCACATATCAGGCTTCATCCAGCTAGTGTGGCTCAACCCTGACAACAATCATGAGCTCTTGTGGGATCATGGCATGTGTGCAGACACTTGCAGAGGTGCAGCTGTAAGAGACTTGATCACAAAAGCCTTGAAGGGACCACTGGCCCCTGCACAGCAAGAGGTTCTACGGCTTCTTTTTATATACAATAGCTATTGATAAAGAACCTCTGAATTAGTTTCTGACTAGGTATTGCTTAAAGATTTCAGAGAGTTTTGGAACCTTGAGAAACTTAGCATAGAGTAATGCAGTATTTAATGAAGTTATCATGTTTAATTTTTGCCTATGTTGAACACCCTCTTGCAAAAAGCTTCTCTTCTTCTCTTGTTCATGTGCCAGCTATATAAGTGAACATTTTCTTTTCTGTGTTACAAAGTTACATACTTTGAATGCAGATTATTTTATTGAAGTCTTTCTAAATAAATGCCATGCATTGACATGTGCTTGTGGAATTTCCACCCTGTTTTTTTTTACATTATGAGATATTGTAATTAAATGCTTGTATATTCCCCTCAGTTGTTTATGCATTGAGGATCAAGATGGGATACTAGCTTGAGTGGTTGCTTGCATTTAGTATTGGATTTTATCCATCTGCATTTTACATCTGTAGATCTATTCTCTTCTCGTGCTTATTTTCTCTGTTGTCCATTCGTGAGAACAATACTGTCCTCCTGTCCCACTACTACTGCTGGTGTTGTCCTGTCACATAGGACCTCGATGCAGTTTGTATTTTGCGATCATAGAGGATTGATGATGTATTTCTCTACTTTATTTGTCTTGCTTTAATCCTGTGATTAACTTCCTTCTTACTTTCTCTATCCTTTTATATAGCAAGCCTTTATTACTCATTAATTGGGAAAGAAAAAGAAGCTCAAGGTGGCTTATTAGTTTTCCATTACACTCTTTGAAGCCACTTTTTGCAATTTAGAGGAAAAAAATGATTTGAGAATATGATCAATGGTCCTTATCATATTAGAGAGAGCTTCAATAGATAATAAATACTAGATGTATTAGAGCCTAACATAGAATGTCTTAAAAACCTTTGAGTATAATATTTGTATTTGACTAAATAGATTATCTTGATAGCAAAGTACATGTCTGCATGTGTATGTAGTTGTTTTTAATTCAATTATATTGAAGAAATGACACTACTCTACTCTTGCCCTTTTGTGCAGCAAGTCCTGGTAGAGTTGACAAATGACCCAAAGCTTGTATATCACTGTGGATTGACACCAAGAAAGTTACCTGTAAGATTTGATAATCCTGCATTTCATTGATGTTAATAAATTTGTGTTGTCCTAGAATTGAAGGTTACTTTTGTCTTATTAGGAATTGGTGGAGAACAATCCCCTGATTGCTGTTGAAGTTCTTACTAAGTTGATAAATTCTCTAGAAATTGCTGAGTATGTTTTAGTGCAAAGATACAACTCTCTCTCTCAATCAAAATGTAATGGAAGTGATACTATTTTAACACTTTTTTTTTAAATATGATTCAGCTATTTTACTGTACTTGTCAGTATGGACATGAGTTTGCATTCAATGGAGGTCGTTAACAGGCTTACAACAGCAGTTGAACTTCTAAAAGAATTTGTACGCATGTACATAACAAATTGTATTTCATCCTGCGAAAATATTAAGGTGCTCTTGTGTACTTTGATAATTTCATTGTATTCATTCAATTCTTGATGGTTAATGCACTTATAATCTACAAAAACTTGCTTCTTATATAGGCTATACTAGTGTTCATCTTATAGGTCTAAGATGAAGAGGTGATAAGAAGATTAGATTGTGAGAGTGGAAATGATTGTGGATAAAATAGAGGATAATTAGAAAGTAAAAGCTAGGGAAGAGGAAGATGGTAGTAGAAATCAGGGGAAGATTGCCGGAATTTGCTCACTCTTTTCAATGGTGCTCCAAATTTATCAAGTTAGGAGACAATCAATTGATTCAGGCTATTTTCTTCTTGGTCGATGTCTTCTATGTGCTTTTTAGTTTATGTTTGTCTTTGGATAACATTGATATATGATCCACATGGGGAAGGAATCGTCAATCAAATATGAAATGAAAGCTCTCTTTGCAATGTGAAAGGCTCCCAAAGTTTTCATCAACTTTATTTCTGAAATAATAGCTTCCTCTGGCTAGGTTTTCCTATTAAATTTGTTTTTAGTTGATGCAAAGGTGTTTTAGATTTTTATGAGTGGTTTTATTCAACTTTCCAGTATTGATTAGAAATGATGCGAACCTTCAAAGCATAGGTTTGAAGATGCTTTTGAATCACTTGATTTGGGCTTTGGATGCTTGAGTTATGGGGGGCATCTGAATTTTGCACTACACAACACCAAACAATGAAGGACAATGTACTTTAATGGTAAACACAGAATTAATGGAAACAACTTGAACGAAAAGAATAAATAAAACAATACAATATTTTTTTGGGTCCTAGGAATGTGGATGAACTTTGCTTGCAATTTTTCACTACCTTTCTCCTCACTCCATTGGGCATTTCTGATGTGGATGAATAGAGGGGTGTTTTAAGTTTGTATGGATGTGATTTGGAGCAAAATAACAAGTTTTGAATATTAATGCAAAGATTGGACAGCATTAGGCTTGAAGACACTTGCTAGAGTTTGGTGTATGTATGGGGCAATTTCAAGGGATTCCTTGCATGATTTTTGTGGGGTTTTTAGGGAAACATTTTAGGGTAGCAAAAGAACACGAAATAACAAGAAGCAAAAAGAAACAAAAAGAAAATAAATTATACAAAAAGAATAATGAAAGATAGCAATAATAATAAACACAACCCAAACGGAAAGGACTCAATAGGATTGGAGTCATTTCTTGTTCCTAACTAACAAAAAACATAAAATAATGCAAAAAGGAATAGATAAACCTGATTATAAGAACCTTTGAGCTCTGATACCAAAGATTTTGGTAACCTTTAAAGCATAGGTTCGAAGATGCAAGTTGAGTCCCACAAATTTGTAAAGGATGATGCAAATTAGATACTAGATCTTTTCTAATCAGGTTTGTAGTGGATTAATTTGGATCTAGCCTATTAGATTAAACCTAAATTAAGCTAGAAGGCGCCACAATCAATTATGGTATACTGATTGATAAATAAAGATAGTCATCTAGCCTAGTCCTTTAAAGAACTAAGAAGAGAACAAAATTTCTCACAAGGAAAATGAGTTTATTAATCTATCATGGTATTATTAAATATTTGGACCACCTCATGTATTTATAGGTGAGTGGCTTATTCTGAATTAAAAAATAATTAGGTTAAACTAAGGAAGTCCAAATAGGAATAATTTTCCTAAGTATGAGTTAAAATGCAATTCTGAAAAAAATTATGAGACGAAATGTTTTTTTTTTCATTTTCTGACTATTATTCCAGAATTTACAGCCTATATATATGACAAAGAGACCAACCTATTTAGGAATTATAAGTTGTATAAAAGAAATCCTATTTTATACAAAAAAAAAAAAAAAAAAAAACTTCCCATATCAATGAATCCCCTATTTTATTCAAAACTTCCTATATCATAAATTACATTCATTTAAATTATTCTCTTTCTGACGCTTCCGCTCAAGCTGGCTTGTAATGTCTTCCATGCCCAGCTTGCTAACAAGAGAATCAAGCTGATATTTGGATAGTCCTTTTGTAAGAATATCAGCAACTTGTTGATTTGTAGGTATGTAAGGAATACAAATTAGACCATTATTAATTTTTTCTTTGATAAAATGGCTATCCACTTCGATATTCTTAGTCCTATCATGAAGTACTAGATTATGAGCAATTGAAATTGTGGTTTTATCACAATATACTTTCATAGGCTGTAAAATCAAGATCTACAGATCTTCTAGCAATCTCTTAATCCACATTATTTCACAAATACCATGTGCAAGAGACTTAAGTTCGGCTTCAACAATACTTTGCGCTATAACACCCTGCTTTTTGCTTCGCCACGTGACTAAATTTCTCCTAACAAAAGTGCAATAACCTGATGTTGACTTCCGGTCTGTAATGCTTCTTGCCCAATCGGCATCAGTGTAAACTTCAATCTGACATTACTGTTCTTTCTAAACATCATCCCTTTACCAGGTGTTCCTTTAAGATATTTCAGTATTATATATGCAAACTCAAAGTGTTCTTTGTTTGGAGCATGCATAAATTGACTTATCACACTCATAGCAAGTGCAATATCAGGACAGGTGTGCGATAAATAAATAAGTTTATCTACCAAGCGCTGAAATTTTTCTCTTTCAATCACATTTTCAGCTGTAGCTGAATTTAGCTTAAAATTAGCCTCTATTGTATTCTCGCCTATTCTACATCCCAAAAAGCCTTCTTTATTGAGCAAATCAAGAACATATTTTCTTTGATTTACAAATATACCTTTCCTCGATCTTGCAAATTTCATATCTAGAAAGTACTTCAACTCTCTTAGGTCTTTAATTTCAAACGCTTCAGCTAATCTTTTCTTTAGCATTGATAATTCATTGAAATCATGACCTGTCAAAATCTTATCATCTATATATATATATATATATATATATATATTTAACATTGCAATTTTGCCACTATTAGAATGCTTATAACATTGCAATTTTGTAAAACCACTGTCAATCAACCAAGATTCTGAAGAGCTCTTGATTGAAAAACACGTTGCCACATAAATATGATCTTCTTCATCTTGATCTACAACTTGGGCATCTACTGCTTACTTTTGAAATTTGCTTTGTAGATCACAATTTCATGTCCATCCTGATTGCACTTGGTGCACTTCACATCTGGCCTCTTCCAACATTTGGATGGTGGATGACTTTTTTTTGCCGCAGCGATGACAAGGTGGATAATTCTTATTTGAATTTCTATTCTTGCTTCTGTTATGGTTTTTTGCAAGGCTTCTTGAGGTTTTATTTTTCTTATTATTTTTAACTTCATGGTGCTTGGCTAGCAAGGCTCCTCCAACCAAACGATCTTGGCTCATAAGCCTTCGTTGCTCTTGTACTTGCAGGGCATTCAATAATTCAGCCAAAAGGATTTTGGACAGATCCTTTGTGTTCTCCAAGGTGGTTATAGATGCCTCATGTCTTTCAGCACTGTAACAAGAATTTTTTCTACAATTCTCGAATCAATAAATTCAATGCCAAGTAACCTTATCTTGTTGACAATGCCAAGCAATCTATCTAAGTATTCTTTGATGGTCTTAGACTCCTCCATCTTTGGCAATCCAAATTCTATTCAACACCTGCATGCCTTGTATTCTTTCATCTCCTGCATTTTCTTCCTTCAGATAATACTTAATTTCTTTTGCTGAATTGAGGGATATGATTCTTGTGAAAATGGTTGTTGGAACAGTAGAAAAGAGGCATGCTTTTGCCTTTGACGTCTTGGTTTTTTTGTCCTTGTGAATTTTGATATGTTCATGGTGGGATTATTTGGCAGTGGAGTAATTTCATAATCCTCTTATACGGCTTCCCAAAGATCAAAAGCCTCCAAGTAGGTTTTCGTCATGAAGATTGGAGGAGAAATTAGAGAAAAACTTGTTTCAACTTTCATCTCACAGATCCCTTAAGAAGATTGCTCTGATACCAATTGGTTAGTTTAGAAAAAAAAAAACAGAGGTAATAAGAATTGTAGAGAAAATATGAGAACGCAGCAATGGGTAAGATGATTTTATTATTTCAGTACCTTTACACTTAAATAGTTGAAATAAAACAAACTAGAGAGAGTCAATAGGGCAAGAATAAAGCCACATATCTATGATTTACAACTAAAAAATAAAATAAATAATTCCTAAAGACTAGAACAACTTATTAAAAAAAATATATGGTGAAGATATCTTTAGTACTGAAGCAAATGTCTAACATACACTAATTAGGATTTGGATCTATTTCCAAGTCTTATTTTGAACAGCAGTTTGGAAGCCCAAACAAACCTAGATTTGTACATACGGGACCATTCTGAAAAGCTTAAGATATCCTCTAAAAACTTCACGAAGACTACTTTCTCATTTTGGAATTCTCAGACTATTAAAATCTTAATTAAAACTCTAAAGGTTGAATCTACCCAAATCTAAATATCACATAATATTCTCCCTTTATGCTCTTTCCATCCTTTAATGGCTTTGAAAGTCTTGATCTCCTTATCTTTAACTTGGACATTTTATTTGCCTTCGATTCTTCGTCGTACCCCTTTTCTTTAAAAAAATTTATCCACGAATCTTGGCCCTTTATTTTGAAGGAAATATCTACAAGAAATAAAATACACAAGTTAGTAATATTAAAGATAAAATCCAAAATACGTTTACCAAGCCTTTTCACTTTGTAAGATCTCTTTGTTCCACAAGGATTAATGCTTGGTAACAACTTCTCCTCTTAGAATAAATCCCCCCTCTTATTTTATAAGTGCTCGAGGAACAATTATTTCAAAACATGGTATGGTCTAATTTCTTTGATTGGCACTTGATGTATTTGTTGAATTTTAAATCTTCAGTAATCTTGGTAATACAAAATTCATTATATTCCATTAAGGACAAATTATCTTCAAAAACCTGAAATAAAGAAAAAGATCTACAAAATAAACAAGAGTTAGGGTTAGTAAATTAAACTCCTTTTCTTCACTTTTTTTCTTTCCTTCCTTTCTTTCATTTTCACTTTCTTTATCATTCTTCTTTTCTTCAATTTTCATTTTATTTCACTTTCCTTTTCAATTTGCGAGTTCTTTTTCTTTTTATTTCTATCTTTCTTTTAGCTCACTATTTTCTTTTTCACTCTCATATCCACTCAAACTTTCTCTCTTCTCACCTTTTTCTTTTCTCTCATTCTTTTTTTTAATTGACCTTCCACCTTTATTGGCTTTAATAATATTGTTATAACTTCATTAATGATCATGTTATACATCTCATCTTGAATTTGAACTTCACTATGAAGGATATTCTCTTGTTGCACCTCTTATCTTGTTCATTCAATGTGTTAAATATTTCACTTTGCTCAACCTTTTCTTCTGTGATTTCTCCTTCTAAAGCTTTTTCTTTTATTTCTGTCTTTCTTTTAGCTCACTATTTTCTTTTTCACTCTCACATCCCTCAAACTTTCTCTCTTCTCACCTTCTTCTTTTCTCTCATTCTTTCTTTTAATTGACCTTCCACCTTTATTGGCTTTAATAATATTGTTATAACTTCATTAATGATCATGTTATACATCTCATCTTGAATTTGAACTTCGCTATGAAGGATATTCTCTTGTTGCACCTCTTATCTTGTTCATTCAATGTGTTAAATATTTCACTTTGCTCAACCTTTTCTTCTGTGATTGCTCTTTCTAAAGGTGACATAGATCCATGGTTGTCCAAGCTCTTATTAATATCTTCATCATCATCAATTTGCTCTTGTACTTGAATTACAAGTTTTCCTTTTTTTAATACCTCTCGATGAACTTCACTTGAAGGTGTGTCTTCATTGATCTCATCGTCCTTCAAAGGTAATGCAAAATCTTTGTTAGAATTCTTCAAAGGTTTGTCATCCTCCTTCAATGATGTCTTGGATGCTTTGCTAAGTTCTTCATAAATTTCAATGAAGGATTTCTCTTTAGTTAGTATTTGCTGTTTTGGTTGAACCAGGGGTTGTGAATTTGCAAGACGTTCTCTAGATCGCTTATTTCTCATTTCTAACTCATTAGCAAGTTCTTCCTACGATCTAGAAATTGGCATTATTCTTGATCTTGTGACATCATGATTAAAATTTACAAGTAATAGAAAAAAAAATACCCTCACTTTTTGTTCCCTTGTGTTTGCACTCTTTGTTATGTGCACTCTACCCGTGTTTCACTCAAAGTATAGGCTTTTACCCTGTAAGGTACTCGCCACTCTTGCCTTTTACCACTGTATATTATAGTTCTTTGGTTCTTTATTAAATTAACCTAACAAATCAATCTCTAGAGTTTAGGAGCAATCTGTGGCAAAATTCAATTAGAAGAATCAAACTGTAATCTTAAAAGAAAACGACGAATTTAAGAATTGAATAAAATTAAGCACAAGTTTTAAAATAACAAGAAAACTTGACAAAAAGAATGAATATAAGAATAGGAATCCAAAAATAAGCAAGTATAGTGCAAAACTACCTTTTAGTCCCCTTCTTTCTCCTACAATTTCACTACTACTTTCTTTCTTTCTTTCTTTCTTTCTTTTTTCCTTTTATATGCTTCTGGTTTCTTTTCTTTTACTACTATGTGTGTGTGTGTGTGTGTGTGTGTATAACCTTAATGCAACAAAACTCAAAAACTACAACACCTTTTTCGGCTTTTCAAGTAAATCAAGCAATATAATCAATATGGGGCAGCTGAATTTTGCAATAAACAATACCTAACAATTAAGAACAATATACTTGAATAAACAACATAAACACAAAATTAATGGAAATAACTTGAGCGAAAATAACAAATAAAACAACATAATATATTTTTTTTGGATCTTAGGAAGGTGGATGATGCTGGATGAACTTTGATTGCAATTTTCACAACCTTTCTCCTCATATTTGATGTGGATGGATGGAGGGGTAGTTATGGCCACGGTTCGGTTGAACCATTGAACCGGACCGGCAGTTTCGGTTCGATTCAATAAACCGGACCGTAAACCATAATTAAATGTTCAAAACCGTAACCAGAATCTTCCTTTAAGATTCTGGTTTCAGTTCTAAAATATTTGAACCGGAACCAAACCGGTGGTTCCGGTTCAAAATCAGGAAAAAAAAAAAACTGCGCAGCACATACTACACAGTAATCTGCACATAGCAGCATGTGCTGGCAGGTGGCCATTAGCAGGCACACTGCACATGGCAGTGTGCTGTTGGGCACACTGCCATGTGCAGTGTGTCTGTTGCCAACGGCACAATGTGCCGTTGGCAACATTTTTTAATTTTTTTATTTTTTTAATTTATATCTATTTTACTAATTTATCCCTACTAACAAGAAAAAAAATTATTTTGAGGGGTATTTTATGGAAATAAAAAAAATTTAAAAACTATAAATACACTCTTTTTAATTTATTTTCTAATTTTTACACAATTCTCTCAATAATCAAATTTTAATTATCTAATTTAACTCTAAATTCTTTAACTTTCTCAATTCTCTAATTTCTACTCTCTTAAATTCTTATTCTTATTATTTTGTTACTGTTATTTATTATTATTAGTAATATTTATTTATTATTATTATTATTTGTTGTTATTATTAGTAATATTTATTGTTTATTATTATTATTATTTATTAGTATTGCTAGTAATATTTATTGTTTGTTGTTAATTATTATTATTTTGTTATTGTTGTTGTTGTTGTTATTATTATTATTATTATTATTATTATTATTATTATTAGTAATCGTTATTGTTATCATTGTTAAAAATATTGTTAATTATTATTATTATCAATTTATATTAAAATGACAAGTTCTAGTCATTTTGATAATATAAATGATGAGCAAATTTTACAACATATTAATATTTTTTATGACAAAGAAAAAGTGGATTGCCAAGTGCAAGACACATTTGATCAAAATCAATCTAGTAAAACAAAAAAATTAAAATCTAATATTTTTCTTTTACATTTTTCTAAACAGATACATACAGAAGACCAAAAAAGAGCACACTGTAATTATTGCTCCTCTTCATTTAAATTTATAGACGGAGGAGGTTATGAAATATTATGGAGACATCTTCACAAAAAACATCATGTTCAAGCTGGTATGGATAATATTCAAACACAATTAGTGTGTTTTGTACAATCTGGCTCATCATCTGCACCTACTAAAAAATAAGGTATTTTTCACTATGACAAAAATGTGGTCAAAGAAGAATTGGCAAGGTGCGTTTGTGTTGATGAATTAACTTTTAATTTTGGCGAGAAAATAGAATTTACTACTTTTATTCAAAAATATGTGAATCATGCATTTCAACGTATTCCCTGCTCAACTTTATCGCGAACATTGTGCAAGCTTTATGAAAAAGAAAAAAAAGATTTATGCAAATTATTTACAAATTGTCATTTTCGTCTTTTAATTTGTAGTGATATTTGGAGTGATCATTGGCAAACACATTCATATATAGGTGTTACATGTTATTGGGTTGATGATCAATGGAATTTACAAAAAAGATTGCTTACATTTCGACTTTTTAATGATAGACATACTGCCGATAATATATATAAAATAATAAAAAGTATTTTGGAAGAATATAATTTAGTTCAAAGAATTTTTTTCAATTTCTTTTGATAATGCTTCTGCAAACACTGCTTCTATTAATGATTTTGAACAAATTTATAGACCGAATTTAGGAGGCAAATTTTTTCATGTTAGATGCATATGTCATGTTATAAATTTATGTGTTCAAAGTGGTTTGAGAACTTTGAATTTTTTGTATGAACCAATTAAAACTGCATTAAATTATTTATGGTCACATCCTCAATTATATAAAAGTTGGGGTAAATTTTGTAAGCAATATGGTATGCCTTCTAAACGATTTAAACGAGATGTTCCAACCCGTTGGAATTCTACTTATGATTTACTTTGTGATTCGGTTCCACATCGTGAATTATTATGTAGATTTTTTAAACTTAATTCTGTACCTATTACATTAAATCCTACTCAATGGAATTGTTGTGAAAAAATGATTGATCTTTTAAAAGTTTTTAATGATGCTTCTGAACATTTATCTGGTGTTTATTATCCTACATCCCATTTAGTAGTATTTGAAGCTTTGAATATTGCAATTGTTTTTTATGAGTATAAAAATGATATTGAATTAAAAGAAACTATCATTGCAATGAAGAATAAATAGCTTAATTATTATAAAGATTTTTCTGCTCTTAATCTTGTTGCTTGTGTATTGGATCCTCGTGTGCGAATTAAAATTTTAACTGATTATTTAAACAATTATTATCTTCTATTAGATTTAAAAGATGTTAATATTATTGGAATAATTGATGAAGTTAAAAGAATTATTTTGGACTTATATAGAGAATATGAATCAATATATGCATCAATGATTCCAGCATCATATAGGTGTCAAAATGAGGATATAAATTTATCATCTAGTGTAAGTAAAGCTGGTAAATTTTTAATGGAAAGGCATAAGAGACCTAAAACTACTACCTTAAGTAATCTTGAACTTGATGCATATTTATCATCTAGCTTTGAATTTGATGGTGTTATTGGAGACTACAAGTTTTCTATTTTGCAATGGTGGAGTCAACATACAAAAAAATTTCCAGTGTTGTCTATTATGGCTAGGAAAATTTTTAGTTCTCTAGCCTCAACAGTAGCGGTGGAGCAAATATTTAGCACCGGAGGCCGTGTGTTGGATGAGTGTCGATCAAGACTAACACCTCACTCATTGCAAGCTCAAATGTGCATCAATGATTGGTCCAAAGCATCAATGCGTATACAAGATTTAAAGTATAATGATGATGACGATCAAGATTTAGATTATGATGCAAGATTTAGATTATGATGCAACAGACGGAAGTACGACGGGCGGTGGAAGTGGAAATGGTGAAAGCGAATAAGGGGGAACTATCAAAATTTTTAATTAAGTTTAAATTTTTTTATGTAGTTTTTTAATATTTCAATTATTTGTATTTATTGAATATTTCAAATGTAATATTAAATATTTATAATTGTAATTTATGTAGTTAATTGATTTTTAGTAATAATGTTCAAATATTTTTTTAATTTTTTCTTTATACTTTAATTGTAATATTAAATATTTATAAATAATATTATTTATAAATAACTTAAATAATATTATTAATTTTATAAGTGGTGTTTAATCTCATAAAAAATATTATTATGTATCAATAATATTATTTTTTAAAAATATAATTTTTAAAAAATAATAATTTGAACTGGCTGTTCAAACCGGAACTGGAACAGGAACCGGAACGGTTTTTAAGGGCTTGAACCGTAACTGAATCGGCTCATACCGGTTAAAGTTAAGGTTCACAAAAATTATGAACCGGAACCGGCGGTTTTGGTTAACCGAACCGTGGCTATGGTTATGGAGGGGTGTCTTAAGTGTGTAATGGATGTGATTTGGAGCAAAATAACAAAGTTCGAATATTACTACATAGGTAGGACAGCAATAGGCTTGAAGGCACTTGCTTGGGTTTGGTGTATATGTGGGGCGATTTCAAGGGATTACTTGGACGATTTTTGTGGGGTTTTTAGGGAATATGCTAGAGCAACAAAAAAAAACACACGAAATAACAAGGAACGAAAAGGAACAAAAAGAAAAAAAAATATTCGAAAAGAATAACAAACGAGAGCAATAAGTATAAAGAACACAAACCAATTGGAAAGGAATCAATAGGATTGAATTCACTTGTTCCTAACAAACAAACATAAAATAACACAAAAAGGAATAGATAAACCTTATTAAAAGAACCTTGAGCTTTGGTACCAAAGATGATATGAACCTCCAAAGTATAGGTTTTAAGATGCAAGTTGAATGCCACAAATTTTCAAAGGATGATGCAAATTAGGTAATAGATCTTTTCTAATCAAGTTTGTGGTGGCTTATTTTAGATCTAACCTGTTAGATCAAGCCTAAATTAAGGTAGAAGGCGCTGCAATCAATTATGATCTATTGATTAATAAGTCAAGCTAGAATAAAATTTCTCACAAGGAAAACGAGTTTATTAATCTATCATGGTATTATTACATATTTCAGCTGTCTTGTGTATTTATAGATGAGTGGCTTATTCCAAATTTAAAAATAATTAGGTTAAAATAAGAAAGTCCAAATAGGAATAATTTTCCTAATTTGGAGTGGAAATACAATTCTTATCAAGATAATAGTCCAAATCCTTTCTATCAAGGATTACTAAATAAAAAGGAATCCTACTTCCTCTCTAGGACATATTTGGAGTTACTTTTTCTATCTGATAACATTTGTATATGTGCCTGGGTTCTTCATGCAAGTTGTAGCTCTGGAAGTGTAGATGATTATAAGCTGTTGAATCACTCGATTAGGGCGTTGGATGCTTGAGTTATAGCCTTTTGAAGTAAACTAGTTTGGACAGAAATCCTACTCCAATCAGGATTTGGATCTATTTTCTAAGTTTGACTTTGAACAGCTTTTTTGAGACCTAAACGAACTCAGATTTTTATGAATCAGACTATTCTGAAAAGCTTAAAATGTCATCTAAACACTTCATGAAGACTAGTTTCTCATTCTAGAACTCTAAAACTATCAAAACCTTAATTGAAACTCTAAGGTTGAATCTACCCAAATCTGAATCTGGAAATCACATAATGTGCTACCTGTATGCTCTTCCATTCTTCAATGGCTTTGGAAGTCTTGATCTCCTTATAATTTGACTTGGTCATTTTGTTTGCCTTTGATTCTCCATCAAGAAATCTGTTGTATTTCACAATATATTAATGGCCATAAATTCTCATCTGAAGATATTTTTGTTAATGACGACTTTTTATGAAACATGATACCTAGCTCATATCAGTACAACATTGGATGTTCAATATTTTATTGTGGTTCTTGAATTATAGAATTTTATTTGCTGAAGGTCATAAACAAATCATAATGCTGTCTTCCCTCCCTTAATTCACAGGATAAGTACATGCAGAACAGGCTTGTGAGACTTGTTTGTGTTTTCCTGCAGAGCCTGATTCGGAATAGAATTATTGATGGTCAGTATGCCTTTCTACTTACAGTTACAGCATCTGTAAGAGAGAGTTGACATACATGATCCATATGCATCATTAATGGATGTTTTTTCTTTTCTGGAAGATTTGGATTCTTAAAAAGTAGAGCTAAACATAAAAAAAGGAGTAAATCATCCATTTTGTCAAAGGAATGGATATTATGCTTACAAACTCAGGACTGACAGTGAAAAGATGTGATGAAATATCGATTGCGAAGTGCAGCCCTGTAACATGTTTGAAATATGTCTTCTCAATAGGAACTGAGGAAAGTTTATTGAAATAGTTTAAGATTGCAATGGAAACCAAGATGGGTGTGAAGCAGGAAAAAAAATGGAAATGAGGGAGTGAGATTTTCTTTTCTAGGGTTTTCGTATGCTGATAAAATGTGGAAAAACAATACAGCATCTTGGAATTCTACTGAAATTCTACTTGCAGCGACTTTTGGATGTTGTATGTTTGTTTCTTTTGCTCAGATTTGGATAAATTGCGTAGGGGTTATGCTAAGTGTTAAAATTACATTTCAAGACAAGATAAAATTCAGTTTGGACTTAGGAAAATGAAATGCTGTTTAGAGTATCATCATTTGGCTATTAAAAGAATTGGCATTTTGGTTATACTTGGGTCTCATGAATGAGTATTTAATTATTCACCTTAATGCACGTGCATATGCACTTCTGTACAAGATGGCATTTAGTTTTGTTTTATCAACAACTTATCTATCGGTTTGTATTATGTATGTATTTTTGCTCAAATGAGGTAGGCTGGGTTGAGTAAGGGTTTTAATGGATAATCTGCACTGATGCTGATACTTGATTAATAGGATAGTGAGAGGAGAATACGTGTTAGCGAGAGGAGAATTCTTGAGAAACTAAGAACTTATGCTGCTGCTGGTGCTAAATTGTCAAACACTCCTAAGAGAGTATCTAAGAGAAAGAGATTGAAGAGGACTTGAGGTAAAATTGTCTTATTTCTCTTTCATTGGCTGCCCATTATTTCTTGTTTATTTCCTATGAATTTGTGGCTTAATATGGGCTATTGTGACTAGAAGGCCATATCTTCAAGTTATGAAAACAGCCTCCAATAAAAAAAATCAGTGGGAAGGTTATAATACAGTTCATCCCTTAACCTCTTAAATTTTGGGTGCTGCATACCCTTAAGTACCCTTGATGGAGGGCTTCGTATTTTGCATGCATAATGAGTATTCCACCCCTAAAGTGACTAGAGATGGTTTAAACTGGATTCTGGTATGATTGGTTGCACTAGGAGGTATTTTGTGCACCTTATTACACTTGAAAAGGCAAGCTTTTTAAATTGATCTATGAAATATGGCAGATCCTGAGCAAATTTCATTTATTCGATGCCTGGTGTTTCCTAATTTGGTATATTTATCTACTCCAAACTTGATTTTATTTAAGTTGCACCTTTCTTTTTTTCGGGACGGGAAGTTTCATATTTGACTTTTGTTTAGGTGAAGTTTAATCACATAACAAGCTTGCCATGGGAAATTTGTACAATTTTTAATCAAGGCACAACCAACTAATTTCTATTTAACGGATTGCCAGGTCTGTTTGATATCCTCAAAAGCAGATGCTATTTTCCAGACTATATGGGAATCAAGAGGCATTCTGCTAGCATACTGGAGAATGGCAGAATCTGATTCAAAGACTGCTTCTGATACTGCCATACTTGAGGAATATGTCTTTGGAGGGCTCTCATTTTGAAGGGAATTGATATCTTTCGAGGGGGGAGAGAACTTTCTCCCAAAGGTATCCACAGGAGATAGCTTTCATGAATGCAAAAGATACTTCTCGACGATTGCTTAGTTTCTTTTAAGTATGCATGGTTGTTATTGTTGTTATCATTATTCTATGTTTTGTAATCATCCATGCATTGGTAGAGTTGGTGGGTTTTCACTACTTTTCAGTGATAATGCATTTACTTTGAAATGAGATTTGGGTTAATGTTCTACACTATGCATGGTGAAAGTTGTTTAAAATGTTAGGCTCTTCTTCTAACATGGAAAAGTAGTCTTGGCAAATGGCAACCTCTCTCTGTGTGGGTTGGAAACAATCCTTGCTTCTGGTTTGGTACCCTCTGATCCATGGGACAGCCGCTGATTCTATGGAAGTATTCCTTCACAAATGGATTATCTTTCCCTCTTATGCATAGGTTTGGAAACCAATAACCTTTACCTTACCTACCCATAAAAATATGTTGGATGATCACAGGTCTTCCTAATCTCATCTACTTGTTCGGTTCATCCGCCAATAGGAAACCTACCTCTACAGCTCTCCTTTACCTTGATATTATCTTAACAAAGCTCCTTTGCCTCAGCAAAGCTTCCAAGTCTCCGACCTCAAAACAAACTTGATGGTACAAATCTTTTTTCGCGTTTGGTGTTTCATTAGTGAAAATTTTTTTAAATCATAATCAAAACAATAGAATTGAACCAAAACATTAGAACTCGTAAAACTTATAATATGACTGAATTTGACGTCCTAAATTCATGAAAGATATTACCAAATTGATTGAGTTGGATTTGATATTTTATTTTGTTCATAAAAAATAAATGACAATTGCTTAAAAATATGATAAATTCGCATTGAATCAAAATTTAATTTTATTAAATAGTAGTGATACTGTGAGCTAAATTTGTTAATTGTTACAATAGTAATTTGATATTTACATCGATAATATTAGCCTTTTTATATTTATTTTAATAGAAATTTCCTCTTTTACATTAAATTTATTTCCTTGTGTATATATTAGTTTACATAATTCATGTAAAAATAAAACTATTAACCATAAAATTGAAATAAATACTTTTGATTAGCTAAATGAATAATTATTTTTTTTTAATTTGTCAATAAGAAAAGGATGTTTTTCATAACTTGTTTTTGAGAATAATTATTCATAAATTCTTAAATCTCAAAAAATTAGCAATCAAAATTTATCATCACTGAATAATTTAGAAAAATAATTAATTTATTACTGAAAAATTTTTTAAAAGAATTTTTTTGCTTCATTTTTTTTAAATAATTTCATCTATAAATGAAAAATTTACAACGCTACACTAATATTTTAAGGGGATAAGAAAATAGTCGATGGTAATAGATATGAGAATTGAGAAAGGTATTAGGTATAAATACACATTTATATGGTAACCAATTTCCATATAACAGAGGAAATAAATTAATTATAGAACGTGATTAACATTTGATATTATATAATGAAATTTTAATTAAAGATAAATAAAAGATTATTATTATCAGTATAAAAGATTAAATTATTCTAATAAACCTAAGTTAGACGAATCTTATAATAATTTGAAGTACATGGCAGGTGTGATGTATTTTTTTTAAAAAAAATTTAAAGCCAGTTGACTTGGTCTTGTTGCCTATTAATAAAAGCTTCTTTTTACATTACAGGCACAGGCAGCAAAAGGAACTAGTCCAATAATTTATTAAATTCATTATTCATTTTTATTCCGTCTGCAAAATGGCTGTGAAAGAGACGTTTTACCTATCGCATGGATCGCCGATGATGTCAATCGACGAGAGTATTCCGGCGAGGCATTTCTTCCAATCATGGCGGCACCAAACATACAAAGACAGGCCGAAGGCCATTCTTATGGTTTCCGGTCACTGGGATACCCGTGAGCCCGCCGTTAACGTTGTTGACCGTAATGACACCATCTACGACTTCTACGGCTTCCCCGACCCCATGTATAAGGTACTTTATTTCCTTTTCTAATTTTTCGATTTGTGGTTGTTTTGCTTTTTTAATTTCGATCAAGCATCATATTTTCACGTACAGAAAGGAACGATTTTGATTGATGGGTATTGCTCAATTATTGCAAAGTTTGTTTCTTTTTGGGAATTCTAATTTCTAACGAAATATTTCATTAGAATTGGATATTTCACAATTCTATTTGATAAATATTTTCGACAGCTCCAGTATTCTCCGCCAGGGGCTCCTCAATTGGCGAAGAGGGTGAAAGAACAGCTATTAGCTTCTGGTTTTAAGCAGGTTCACGAGGATAAAAAAAGGGGGCTTGACCATGGTGCGTGGGTTCCATTGATGTTCATGTATCCAGAGGCTGATATCCCAATTTGTCAGCTTTCGATTCAGTCAGATAAAGATGGCACCTACCATTATAACATGGGAAGGGCACTGGCCCCTCTCAAGGAGGAAGGCGTCCTTATAGTTGGCTCAGGTGCTACTACTCATAATATAAGAGCCGTTCAACCCAATAGCAGCCCCACTCCTTCTTGGGCTATAGAGTTTGATGCCTGGCTTAAAGATGCTCTTCTTCAAGGAAGGTTCTAAAATATTGCTTTAATTCTTATTTCTTGCTTACTTTTTTTTTTTGATAAAAGTAATTTTATTAATATAATTAAAATGGGGAAAAACATATTCAAGGGATCAAAACTACCCAAAAATTAAAAAATGCCCAGGTAGACCACCTAGAATTATCCCATAGATATGTGAAAAAACCCCAGAATATAATGTTATAGAATATTAAAATAACACAAGCAGCGATGGCAAAGTAGCCGTGACACCCTATTGAATAGTCATTTGGATATTACAAATCTAGCCAAGCTTCAAGGCTATTTTCTTTAGAGGCTCCAGATTTAGCAAGGTGATCCGCCACAAAATTAGCTTCGTGTAATATATGCTTGAATAAGGTCACCTTCAGTTTCAACAACAAAGCATCAATCTTATATTTAATATCCCTAAATATCCAAAGGACCTTATCAATAGAAGCATTGACCCATGATAATGCATTTATAGAATCTAACCCGACTATCATGATTTTGTTTCTAATATCTTCTCGAGTATAAGAGAGTTTGAGTGCAGCAATGATCGCTTTGAACTTTGCCTCATTTGAATCAATCACCCTAGCATAGTAAGAAAAGACTACTATGAAATGACCTAGTGAGTCTCTCAAAACCCCACCAATCTCTGCATGCCCAGGCTGATACTTCACCCTAAACGCCCAAGTATTTCTTTCAATTTAAGGGAGGATAAGGTGAGATCATCCCATATTTGCCAAGTATAATCTGCTTCCATAATGATTCTTTCTTGTCAATCAAATTCCACAACCATTGAAGAGGAGGGGCATTCTTTGCAAGAATGGAGCCAATTCTCAACTCGCCTAGATTCTTCGTCTTCTCGATTGTTTCCCAACTTATATAATGCAACTTACGATTCTCATCTACCCCATTCCAGAAGAAACTTCTTTGAATCTTCATAATTTCCTTGCTACTTCTGCAGGTAATTTGAAAAGTGACATGTAATATAAAGGTAGGCTACTAAGAACTGATTTAATCAGAGTTAGACGCTTAGCAAAGGACAGGCAATGAGCTTTCTATGAGGCAAGTTTTTGCTTAAGTTTATGAATGATTGGTAATCAAGTAGTCTTAGAACTAGGCTTTGCACCCAAAGGGAATCCGAGATAATTAATTGGGAGGGAAGCATGCTTGCAGTTAAGGCAATTAGTTGCGGAATTAATCCAACCTTTATGTGTATTTAAACCCACAATGACATTCTTTTGAAAATTGACTTTTAGCCCACATATATATTAAAAACATCTCACGATTCTCTTTAGAGTAATTAGACATTCTTGCTGAGCAGGACAAAAGATAACAGTGTCATCGGTGAACTGTAGGAATGAGATAGGATTGGCCACCCTTTTTATAGAAATACCGTGCAACAAACCTAGGCTGACAGCTTTGTTTAAAATTGTAATAAGACCTTCAATAGCTATAACAACTAGTAATGGTGATAATGGATTGCCTCGACAAATGCCTTTCTGCATGTGGATAGGTTGAGTAGTAGAACCATTAACTAAGATTGATAATTGATTCTCTTATACACCCTTGCATCCATTTAATCCAACGCTCTCCAAAGCCCATATCAACCAAAACATGTGAGAAATAGCACAAAAAAAGTGAATGGAAAGCCTTTTCAAAATCTAGTTTGACTAGAGCACCACAAAGCTTCCTCTTCTTGCATTCTTCAATTACTTCATTGGCTACTAATATGTTGTCCAGAATACTTCTGCCTTGAACAAAGGCAGATTGACTACCACCAATAATCTTGGAGGCAACAGACTTAAGTCGAGTCGCAAGAGCCTTAGTCAATATTTTGTAGGTACCATTTACCATACTAATAGGACGAAATTGCCTTATTAATACATCATTTTCAACCTTGGGTATTAGAACTAGGAAACTATTTTTAATATTTTGAGGCAGCCTCCCGGTTTCCTAAAAATTATGTACCAACTCCATTAAATCACAAACAATTAAGTGCTAGAATTTTTGGTAAAATAACAAGTTAAAGCCATCTGGACCAGGAGCTTTGTTACCTTCACAAGCAAACAAGGCCTTGTGGATCTCATCAATAGTAAAGGGCTTCTCCAAGCTGAGTCAGGGTCTAGATGCAATGTAGAGAAATATCTAGTGATTTCATTTCTAATGTCCCCAACCTCAACTAGAACTTTGTTTTCAGTTTGCAAGGAGTTAATGGAGTTCTTGTTTCTCCTAATTGTTGCAGATAAGTGAAAAAAGTGAGTATTTCTATCCCCTTCCTTCAGCCATTGGATTCTAGACATTTGCCTTCAATGTGACTCACTTTGCTTGTGTTTAATGCATAATTGTGCCCAAAATAATCGTCTTCTTTTGTTAAGTGATGCAACCTATAGAGTTGATTCAAGGGATAAATCAATTTCCTCAATATGATCTTCTAAAGCAGATGTATCATGGTCAATAAATCCAAATTCCATGCGATTCCATATTATAAACTTCTTTCTAATGTATTCAAGCTTTGAGAGCAACGGTGACGGGCAAGTAGAAAGGGAGTGGCTTTGCATCCACCATTTTTCAACCAGTTCCATGAATTTTTTGATGTAAAAACCAGCAGTTAAGAAAGCGGAAAGGTTTGGGTCCCCAATTTTGATTTTCCTATTGAATGAGCAGAGGACAGTGGTCAGATAATCCTTTCTTAAGACCCCAGAGTTTAAGATTGGGAAAGGTTGAGAGCCAATCTTGGTGAACCAGAATTTTATCAATTCTCCTAGCACCTCTGCAATTTGACCAAGTAAATTTTCGCCCAAGAAGCGAGAGGTCAATAAGTTCGCAATCATCAAAAAATTCCACAAGATGTGTTGCTCCGTCTGTAGAATATAGACCTGAGCTCCTTTCTTCCCCTGTGGTTACTTCATTGGAATCACCCATAACTATCCATGGTTCTCTAATAGTATGCTTCAAATTCCTAATTTCATCTCAAAGTCTATTTCTGTTTGATTCCATATTTGGCCCATAAATGGTGATAATTGCACAGCGAAAGAAGGGCAAAATCCAAAAGCCCTGTAATGCGATCCAATTAGTCCCTTTGGAAGAGGAGTTGGCACGAAAAGGATGTTTTACACCAAGAAACAAAAAGACCACCAACAAGATTGTCTACTTCGGTTGAGACCCATTCAACATCACAAGACCCCCAGATAGTGCTACATATGGAAGAATCAATAATATTGATTTTCGTCTCAGCAATTGCCACAATTCCAAGTTTTTTTTGCGTACCCAATTTCTAATAGCAATTCTCTTGACCTTAGCGCCAAGACTTCTAATATTCTAAAACATCATCTTCATTTTTTGTTGAAGTCCACAGCTTCATCAGTTTCTTTGTTAATAATAGTGCACAATTCATGGCAAATTTTTTTCTTTTCTGAATCTTTGAATAATCCCAAGCACTCCCCCACTTCCCAGGTGTTACTAACCTCCAATTCCAGTTCATCAATGTTCTTAGGACCTCTTTGTTCTCGATTGTCTAACTTCGCGACACCTCCAACTTTAGATGTAGATGCGGCTCGGGTCTTCTTTGAAGTGTTCATTGTGGGCTTGTTCTTAATGCAGGTATCAGAGGTTGAGTTCACCACATTGTTGTCAAGGGATAACATTGTAAGAGTTGATTTTGTTTTCAAAGGGCGTTTTTTAGTTTTTGGAAGAGCGCTAGCAATGAAAAGTTTATTCAGGGATGGAGTTTTTTTCTTCTTCCTCTATCCATATTTGACTTTAATCAACGTGCACACTGGCCTATTAAGAATATCCTCATCATTTGACTCATGCAATGTCTTCAGGAGAGGGAGGAGTGGGATGCTTGTTATGAACACAGGTCAAGGCTACGGATTCATCAGACAGAGAGTGGGCTTCCAAAGAGGTGCTATATTCTCAAGTGGGCCGGTGAAGCCCAATGCTTGGTTGAGGGGACTTGAGCAGGGAACATCTGCCTCATATGGCACTTTTGTATCAGAATTGACATATTTGTGGTGGGTAGTTTCAAAGATGGATGGTGGAGGCACGAGTATGGTCGTCTGTGCATTTGTCGACAACAAGGAGTTGATAATGCCATGTGGGTGTAAGCTTTCCGTCTCGATAATAGGAGACGCCTGCTGGAGGGATGGGTTAATCCTGCCATGTGATAATAAAATATTCGCCTCGAGATTAGGAGTCCTTTGCCGGCGAGATGTACCAGCTACGTTAATTTCATCATGGCTCATTGGCGGCGATGGTTGCAGCATCCGATCGTCGGGATTGCATGAGATGGCTGGATGAGTGGATTGAAAAGGATATTCAGAGCCTGGATTGGAAACCATCAGTTTATCTATGGGGCAAATTTCCTCTGAGATATTAATTATGTAAGATTCATGATCGATATTTACGTGGAATGATTCAGCAATAATTTTTTTATCCGTGTAGATAAAAAATCTAGCATTGTCAAATCGATCCCAATTAGCAGTGGCATGATCCATTTGAATATAAGAACCTCATCTTTGCAATTAAAGAGAAAAAATTTTCATTCCAAGCATGGAGAGGTACATAATCCAATCTGAGCCATGTGAATCTATCACCCGATATAAACTTCTTATCCCACCTCTTGACAGTGCTAAGTCTATCAAGGAGCCAGCGATGATCTTGATAAAGAATATCATCCAATACTTCCCTCTTTTCGAATGATATCAGAACATATTTTCCACCCATTGGCACGATTTTACACTTCTCATTGCAATTGTCATTGAAGAATTGTTGGATGTTCCGCAGATGTTCAAATGAGATGACCTCATCAATCATAGAGGCATGAAGCCATGAGTTATCTAAATCATTAGACCAGGAGGAAGGAGATCGTTCATTCGGTAACGAAGCCTTTCTTTCATCATCACAGTGCTTGCCTGATTTAACAATGTCAGTATAGGAATGAGCAGGTCTATGCATATGGGGTGAGCTCATACCTTTGTGAGTTGAGGCCACCTAGGAATTATCAACAAATTTTACCCAAATTCTATTGTATCTGAGGTATGTTCCATTTGCCCCAAAAATTGCGCCGTTAGCTTTGTGAATGGTTTTATATCTAACAAAACCATACTTGACATCCGCGTTTCTTCTCAGTTTTTTTGGAATAAATACATCATATACCTTTCCAAATTTACTAAATATGTGAAATAGGTATTTTGCAGAAACATCTAGTGGAAGAAAATCCACGAAGAGAGAGATGAACCTCTTACGCCACAAGGTACCCAAGCTACGGTTAGTTTTCTTGCTACTGTCCTCAATGAGGTCATCTGCAGGATAGAGATTTTAGGCTGGGATTGACGTGATGAGCATTTTCTTGCTGCCAAGAGTGGAATCGGATTGGTTTGGAGGGAAGAGGGGGTGGGGGGGAGGGGTTTGAGGGCATTTTTTCCTTTCAATTAGGCTTATTTCTTGCTTGCTTAAAGATGATATGCTTTTGGAATTTTAACTTGTCTTGCAAAATTTCTTTTATTTCCCGTTGCTTTATGCTTCTAACTCGTAAGAGGTTATGGTGTTCTCATTGATAATTTAGTCTTTTGGATATAATTGTTTCATGGAATAGGGTGTTTGTTCAGGAAATCAGCATAACCTTTATCAATGGGCTTAGTTGTTTGATCAATTTCAGATCTTCTACTGCATATCTTCCTTAAGTACCTCTCTACTTGTTATGTTTTGGCCCTTTCGGGAGGCATGAAAATTTTGAACAAGAAGGCCTATTATTTTGATTTCTATTAATTACTCTTTCTCTGCAGATATGAGGATGTGAATCAGTTTTACGCAAAGGCACCTCATGCAAAAAAGGCTCATCCTTGGCCAGATCACTTTTATCCATTGCATGTAGCCATGGGTGCTGCAGGTGAAAATGCGAAGGCCAAACTTGTGCACCACAGCTGGAGCAATGGTAGTCTTTCTTATTCTTCTTACCAGTTTACAACAGCCTGATGAATTTCATTTCACCATTGTGTTTGTGCATTAGTATTACTTGTCTACTCTGTTTCAGTAAATAAGATTCATAACCCCAATATAAACTTGAATAAGTGCTTGTAAGTGTTATTCAGTACTGATGTAAATCTGTACTTGTATCAGACGAGTATGTTGTACCATTGCTACTGTTTTATTTTTCATTTATATGTTCTATAATCATCCATACATTGGTCGAGTTGGTGGGTTTTCATTACTTTGAAATTAGATTTGGGTTAATATTCTGCATTATGCATAGTGAAATTGTTTTGATTGTTATCTCTACTACGTACTAAGGCGTCGTTTGGTTCAAGCTGTATGGCTTGAGAAGTAGAATTTTTGAAAAATCTTAGTAGATGATGAAATTTGTAAAAAAAAATAAATAAATAAATAATAAAGAATGTGTGTAAACGCCACCTCAATTCTAACCAAGTCATTTTTTTGGTCCTTTACCCAACTCTAGAGATTATAGCCAATAATGAACGATGGTATTTGATGAATGGGATCATAGGTTTCAATCATACGAGTTTCATAAAGAAAGCAATTTGTTACTTTTTAACGCTGGCAAAGGATGGCATTTTGGCTTAAAGAAACCATCAACTAGCTTCTAGCATTTAGCAGCAGCATTACAGAAATGGACAACTACTGATTAACTCAGAAGTTATACTCTTTTTATTTTTTTTCCCCATTACCTGCCTTCCAAGCAAAGTCTGAGGAACATTAAAGTCCGCCGAACTCGATTGAACTAAATGAATTCTAGTCCGGTTCAAGTGAAATTGTGTTAGTATTTTAAAAAAAAATTGGATTTGATCGATTTGTCAAGTTGGGATTTATATTTTTCGTTTGAATTCGAGTCCAATCCACAAAACTATAGACATATAATATTATATATATTATTTATATTTCTAATATTTGTTATATTATGTAACTTGATTTCAACTGATCTAATTTGAAAATACATGAATAAGTCGAATTGAGTTGATATTTTTAATACTTAACTAGGTTTAGTGAGTTAAATTATATTCTAAATCTGATTAAACTCGATGAATGTACACCTCTAGACACATGCTTATTTTGTTATGAAATTAAAATGGTATCAAGTTCGAGTACACAACAAATACTTTGAAAATAATTCCTGAGGAGAATTAGATATGAAAAATGATGTCCAAGTAAGAGCATAATAATCCATTATTAAGTTTGGTTTAAACACACATAATTTTATTAGTATATTAGTACAAAGAATTGGTTCTTTAATTTATAATGATAATTCAATAAAAGCAAGAAAAAACCCATATTCTTTCAATTTTACTATAATAAGCATGCATCTGTCATCTCTCATTAGCTTCTCAATTCCCTTGATTATTTCTTATTGCTAATAAATGCCAACTATGCATCTTAGTATGGGCTTTTTACAAAACTACCTACAAAATTAAAAGTTTTCAAAAATATTACTAATATAAAAAAATAAGAAATATTAATTACAGTCACTTTTAAGAATGATTGTTGGACAATCTCTCTCTTATTGGCTAAAAAATATTGAAAGATATTATAATCAATATTATTGGCTAAAAAAGTGTGTATATATCAGTCTAAAATTCAGTGTCAAAGCAAGCTAACATGACCTTCGAAACCATGGACCGTGCGAAAGGGATGTAGCTCAAGCTATACCTATGAATCATTAAAGGGAAAACTTGCGTCAGAAACAATTTTAAGTAAAAATTCCACAATGCTAGCTATGAGTGCTTGTTCCATACCAAACTAGTGCACCAAATTCTAGAACAATTGCCAAAAGCGTCAAAAGCTTGTTATGAACCTGTTCATTGAATGTCAAGAGAGACCATGCAACGGTAAGTTACTGTCCTGCCTAGTGCAATGGGGGGGGGGGGGGGGGGGGGATCTGGGTGTTTGTTGTTGTGGGGAAGAGTTAACTCACATATAGTGCACAGAGCAACGCAATAATTATACTTGCAAGATATAGGGCTGTTGCATATATACGAACGGGATCAAGCATCATAGTCACTTGACGTTTTGGCCCTATGAGAAATGCTGTGCTGCCACAGAAAAGACACCAACTTAGAATCTGAAATTAAAATAATAGACATTGTAAATATTTATGAAAAACAATTAAATAGATTGATTAATCCATTAGAGCCTAAAATAAGTTCTGACAGATTGAGGAGGAAAACTCATCAATAACGAAACAAAAAACACCTTCCTTTTGCTCCTTTTTTTCTGTTATTTTTTCCTTTCTAGTTTCTATTCATATACAGGATAAAGATATTCCAGCTCAAAATATGAGAAACCACCATGATGCAATTTTGCACATAAATAATTGATCAAGTTACAAGCATGTAATCCATGGTTAAACTTCCATGTAGCATAACACACACCTTCCAAGTGAAAGCAAATTACCAAACGTGAATGTGATCCCAAACTTAATTGGATTGAAGAAGACGAGCAGTGACTGTGACATAAGAAACAGAATATAAAATAGATTAATCTCTTTAAAGCCAACTATAAATATATTAATCTCTTTAAAGCCAAAAAATCTTTGTCTAACTCAAATATTTGTCAACATGGTTAAACTCATTGTAAAGAAAAACAAATAGTAATATTCATGTCTCGTCTTTTATATCACCAATGACAAATCTAACCATGAAACAGATAAAGGAGCTACTATAAAAACATTTCCGACTCCTACATTTTGTAAATGATGCTGAACTTTTTACAGCATCTGATACAAAAATCTAAATCTTTCGAAAGCTAAGAAAGAAATACAGAAGCAATAACAGAGCTGAACAATGTTTAGCAGGCGCAACAAGTTTGTCATGGCCCAGTATTCACACCAGCCCTATTCAAAAGAGCTGTCTCTCTCTATATCCAATCAAATGAGTTCTTTTGGGCAAAGTAAACAAATTTCTTTGTAATTAAGAATACTTATAGAATTTATTTAAACTTTTTGAGCAGTTGTAAAGTAAGCATAGTCATTAAAACACATAAAATTGAATTCCAAACTTAAACTAATTGATAATGACAGTGGAAAAAAGGATAAATCAAGAATTTCAAATTTGAAGTCACTCCCACCAAATTAATCTTAATTTGCTATTTTGAAAATAGGGTCTTGCTGTAAAGAAGAAAAAGAATATTTCTTCTTCTTCAGTTCCAGTAAATGTCATCAGATCAGCAGTTAGTAAATAGAGCTGGATTTGATTGAACTTAAAACTTACCAAAAAGGTACAAGCTAAGCCAGCAACGAAGCATATTGCAAAACCGTAAAGCCTCTGTTCATAAGCAATGTGTTAACACGCAATAGCAAACCTAAACTCCGTAATGTAAATCAAGCAACTGGACAAGTGAAAAACAGTAGAGAATTATCTAAAACAAATGATTAATGTAACGATTGAGAAGAAAAAAAAAAAGAGAAGAAAAACCTGTTTGGCAGAGAGAGTGCAATTGCGATTGAAATCGTCGACCAAAGAGAAGGAACTGCTGCTTTCCTCTTCTTCGTCTTCCACTTCCACTCTCACTAGCATCTTCATCTTCTCGAATGCTTGGTTCATCTTCTCCATTTTCAGAATGAGTCTGGATCTGAATTTGAGTAATCAAATTGCAAATTATAATTGAAATTGGTTGCTTAAATTGTAAGAGAATATCACATGATGATTTCAATTTCTAACCAGTAATAGGAGTATAAATGTATGAACTAAAACAAAAAGGGCTCAACCCTGTAAAACTCTTGATTTTGTGGGTTTGTGTGGATTGGATTCTGCTGGACTTGGCCCAATTTGAACTTCTACAATTCTTTCACATTTTCTATTATATTGTTTGGAAGAAAAGAAAAGAAAACACCATTCATTTGTGAAAGAAATGAAATTTCTTGTTATGTATATAAAATAAAAAGAAAATTATTTTTTAATAAAAAATAATAGCAAAAATGTAACAAAAATTTTAAAATACGAATAAAAAGAGCTTCATCACTCATTATTTTATGTTGTAACTTATTTTTGTTAATTAATCTTAGAACTTAAATTATATTTTTGAATTTTAAGAATCAAAAGACCTAAATGATTAATATGTAGTAAATTTTTAATTATAATGAGTACATGTATTTACAATAATAATAGTTTTACAATAATGAAAAAAATTTGAAAAAATATTTAATAAATTTGAAAATTTAAGTAGGTAAAATGACATGTAATAAGCTATATACATACACTGTTTGACAATAATATTCACTTAAAAAGATGCCACGTAGTCAATTACTATATACAAATAAATCAATTTAAAATGTATTATTAATTTGATGTGATGCATTAAAGGAATTTCTTTAAAAATATAAAAAAAATATTTTTAAAGATAATCTTTTTTCTAAAAAAATCTATTTATCATTATCAATTTCAAAAATACTTCGATAAAAATTACATATTTAATATATTAAAAATATAATCTATGCAAATAATAATATTTACATTTAATATATTTATTAAAAAAATAAAAAATAACATATAATTAATTTTTTCTTAAAATAAACTCAATTAATAAATTGTTGGGCGACAATTATTACAAAAGACATATGCCACGTATATATAAATGTGTGTGTGATTGGTCTCTTGAAATAATTTATGTTTCCACTCTTGATAAAAAAAAAAATTACGTTTCCACTACCCAATAAACAATTATTAAAAATTTGAGCAATTAAAGCCATGTCAAATAATTGAACAAATATGTCACAATTTAGAAAGACTAATATGACCAGCCCCTTTTCTTTCGACTTTTCTCTCTTCCTCGAGTGAAGGCTAGAGTTTTCACCCTAGATCTAAAAGGCCGACAGCGGCCATCAATCTCCCACCATTTCATATGGTTTTTCCTTTTCTTCACTTTTATTGCGTTTTAAGTATAATAATTCGTAGATTTGCTTTATAATATACAAATCTAGCCATGTATTGGCTCTTCCTATTTTGCTATCGAATTTCAATTCGTTTTGGGTTATTTTTGAAGCCTCTGGAAGACCAAAAACAGATTTGTCTTCCAGCTCTTGGTTCTTTGAGGTAGCTGCCTTGTGTTTCCATGTGAAGCTCACTCTCTCATGGTGGAGTTCTGGAAAAGATTTCCATCACCGGTGGAGTGTCCACCTAGATCCAAGAATACCGGTGGTCAGTTTGTTTATAGAAGCCAAAAAATCCTCCGTTGTATTTTCTCAAGCTATTGTTCGCGATCTCCCCTTCGTGATTCCTGGGTCGATGCGTATGTTTTTTAACTAGGTTGTAGAGAATCTTGGATTCTCCTCTCAGCTCACCTCCACAGTTTTATTTGAGCTTGGTTCCCTGTAGTCTTAGGTCTGGATCTTCCAGCCACTCATTCCCTCGTTTTCTTTATTATCCGAGAAATTTAACGATTGTTTGTTTGAGGTTATGTGTCTAAGGGCTGTAGGCCATCCTCTATGGTTTTGGTCGTTGTTCTGCAAGGGGTTCCTCTGTTTCGATGTACAGTTTGTAATACTAGGCAGTGTTGGTTGGCTTGCTGTAGTTTTTACCTGGGTTTACCGAGGCAATTGTAATGTTTTATATGTTTAATGGTATGCTTTCTATTCTGGACAAAAAATGTAATATCACAATTTATGTTTGTCTAAGTTTATAATAATAATAATAATAATAATAATAACTTATTTGTTCTTCCCAAAATAAGCATCATTAGTTTCATGCATCATCGAAAAAATATACTAATCTAAGAGGAAGATTAATAATAATAATAATAATAATAATAACAACTTATTTGTTCTTCCCAAAATAAGCATCATTAGTTTCATGCATCATCGAAAAAATATACTAATTTAAGAGGAAGATTAATTCTGAAGTTTAAATGGTTGGTATATTATAAAAATAAGTATTAGGTGACTATATAAATGTGTGTGTAACAATTAATTACTTGATGCATGCTAAAATTATTATCATACATGCATGCATATATATTTAAGTATATTTAACTAATAATAATTAACAATGATAACAAGATATAGTACTAGTAATAGTATATAGACATGACTATAAACCAAGTTTGATCTTAAAAAAATATTAACTTTCTCAAAAATTCAATTCATCCACTCGTAATCTTTTTCAAAACTAATATTTACAAATTATATAAATTATGTTTATTAATTAAAATTAAATCTCACCTCATAATTAAGCCCACAAAGCACACATAACACTTTATTTTCATTCATATATTGCACCATTTATTTAAAGTAATTGGTATATAAGTCTCATAAAAATATGCCATGTATATGCATATTAAATAAAATTGCAACTAATAGAGTTGTTCAATATATCTATTAATCCGAGAAATTTGATCAGCCCAATTTGATTTGGCCGAATTTTAAAAGTTTGGGTAAGTTACAACTAATAGAGTTGTTCAACATGTCCATTAATCCGAAAAATTTAATCGGCCCAATTTGATTCAGCGAACTTTAAGAGTTTGGGTGGGACCTCTAGTTAATTTTTAAAAACTCAATATTTTCGAGTTATACCTCCGCTTTATAAATTTCATAAAAATGTCATATTAAATAAAAAATTGCAACTAACTTAAATAAGAAAACATAGTTTAAATCAGAATTGAAAAAATATAATGAAAAAAGTAATTCATGTGATATGAGAAAAAAAATTTTAATTAGAAAATTAGGAGATAAATAAAAATATGCTCTCATGGTAATTAGATCGGTCATAAGTATTTGCATTCCTAGTTTAGATCCAACGGATACAAAGTCATCTTTCATAATCATTATACCCATAAAAACTAAAGCTAATAAGAACCCTTCATAGTTAATCATTACTGTTAAAAAGAATTCTTCTTTAAGAAGGTAACTTTTTTATTATTGTATATGAATTGGAAGAGTTATTTAAGGAGTTTTAGAATTTAGGATATTGGTGTTTTTAGCTTTCATATTATTGCCTTTGAAGACCTTAATCATATATATTTTAGCTTCTAATTTTGGGTATTTTTTGAATTTAATTAATCTCATGATTTTTTTTATTGAATTTAGTTTATAATTTTGAATGGATTATTGAATAGCATCGTTGAGTTATAAAAATGTTGAGTTGAATTGTTATCGAATTGCGAAATGTTGAGTTGAATGAGTTATTGAAATGAGTTGTTGATGTTTTTAATTGAATTGAATTGTCGAGTTGTAGAAATGTTGAGTTGAAGTGCTGTTGAATTGATTGGTATACTACAATTTCTTCTCTTCTTTGACTATTTACTGTTTATCCTAAATTCAAATATTTCATCTTGCTCACGTATCCACGTTCCCTTACAAAGTCAATAATCACCATCTTGTTAAGTTTTTGTCTTTATGTTTTTTTAATATTATGATATTATAAATAATAGTACTGATACATGCTCTATATTATCAGTGAACCAAAACTTTAAGAAAGGGAAGGGAGGGAGGGCAAAATTTATAAATAAAAAAATTACACATAAATTTATATTCAAATTTATTTTCATATTAAAAAAATTAATACTAATAATTGACATTAATATTTATATTCAATTTTATTTTCATATTGAATAATTAAATATTGAAATTTTTATTATTTTTATTTTAATATTTAAATTTTACAAGTAAAATTATACAATATATATTATTTCTTAAATAATATTTTTATTTTTTCAGATATTTAAAAAAAGTATTTAAAATGATTATTTTTAAATAAATTTTTATGATAGAGTATATTTTATAAAATAATTAAATTAATCACAAAACTATAAACCGAATTCATAATCAAATTACAAAATAATTAACTTAATCATAAGATCTTAAATTCTCAGTTCATATCATAATCAAATTTCAAAATAATTTTACTCATCAAAACTTTAAATTCAATTCATAATTAAATTTTAAAATAATTAACCTAATAATCAAAACAATAAACTAAAATTTATAAATTAAACTTTAAAGTAAACAATAATTATAAATAGTTATAATACTCAATAAAATTATCGAAATAATAAATTAAAAACTAATTAATATTCAAAAAATAATTTTAAAAAATAAATACATATGCACATATATACATACATATGTATATATATATATATATATATTGGAACTAAGAGGAGAGGGGCAAATGACCCCCCTGCCCCCTTGGTTGGTATGGAGAACACTTTTGATCAAGTTTACAGTGATTTGAAAAGAATTATATGGGTCATTATATATACACACAAATTTAATGGCGGACTTGCTCATGCCTTTGCTACTAGTTTTTGTGTGGATAGCAATGGACTAATCATTACTAGTGCTCATTGTATTGTTGATCGTACCATGTGTCTCATTGATACATGTAGATTAGAAGATAAAGATTTTCCTTTTGAAATGAAAATTATGTATGAGAAACCAGAATGAGGTATTTGGAATTATGATGTGTTCCAAAAGCCTAATTCTAATTCTAAACCTTATGAAGAAAATCTTCACCCTTTAGTCCCGGTGATACAAATTAATGGTCTTGTTTGTGGGCATGACTGCTCAAGTAGTCTAGTCTTTAATGTTCAAGGAGAAATAGTGGGAATGATGACATTGGGTTTTTGTTAGCATTTTGGGCCTCCACTTGACATGGGTTCCATCAAATTATAAACTAAAGTATTGACTTGCACATTTTCTTAAATGATTGGGCTGTTCTACCTTAAGGAATTGGGCTTACTTCCAAAATGGCCTAAGCTATTTTTTATTTTAGCTCAACACTTATATATGTTAGTGTTTTTCTTTAGCATTTTTCTATGTGGGATGCAGCTTCTTCAAACACTCCCCTTCAAGTGTTACACTGGATCTTTTTTAATTTCAGTTAACATTAGTCTTACATGGGCCTAGATCCTTCACACATCTTCTTTTAGCTTTAAGTGTTGGACCTCATAACCTCTTTTTTTTTCTTGTGAACCTTCTTACTTTCCTAGGCCTGATCCTTCACACAACAGATCTTTCTCTTCTGGTTTCAAGGTGTTGGATCCAATTTTGCTAGCCCAACCTAAGTCTTCAAGAACATGTTGAGTCACACTAGCCCAACCTAGTCTTTAGAATAATATTGGGTCTAACTCCTACCAGTAAATTTTTTTCTTTAGGTCATTGGATCTTCAAGGCTGTTAAGCTTTAAGCTCTGATAGAAGGAAGAAAAATCTAAGAAAAAATTGAATCCATAGCTAAGAACCTCACTCCACAACCTTCCACAGAACACTCATTACCTTACCAAGAAAACTAGAAAATCAAAGTATAACATAGTAAAGAAAGACTGAAAAAAATGAAGAAAAGACACCTCCTAAACAAGTTAACCAAAATAAAAAAAATAATTTGCAATGATGCTCAAAGGCAAACTCATCAGCTTGTCAACACTCCTCCTTGAGTTTTCCTTTGAACATTCCAAGTCTTATTCTTAAGTCTTCAAACATGCTCCTTGGAAGTGCCTTAGTCATTATGTCAACAACTTGTTCCTCTGACTTGCAATGGATCAAATGAATCTCTTTTTCCTTTTCCACCACTCTCAGAAAATGGAATTTAACTTTAATATGCTTGGTCTTACCATGGTGAAGAGGATTATTAGCGATTGCAATTGTTGATTTGTTATCCATATAAATAATAGTAGGCTCAAATTGTCATTCACCAAGATCAACAATTATCTTTCTAAGCCAAATTTCTTGGTGTGTTGTTGCTACTGCTGCAATATACTCAGCTTCAATAGTAGATTGTGCAACTATATAATATCCTAATTTTTAATGTACTTTAGAATAGTAAATGTATGAGAGTATATTAGTGTAATAGGTAGAGGAGATATGAGATGGATGTTATATATATAATATATATATATTTGAAAGATATGAGAAATATAAATAGAATATATAAGCCATATATACTTAACATATACTATATTTATGCATGAGGTATATATTGGTGGTGGACAAATTGATTTTAATTAATAATAATAATAATAATAATAATAATAATAATAATAATAGTAATAATAATAAAGAACAGAAGATAAAGTTAAAAGGAGAAGGGAGTTGATTGGTGGAGAGTTAATTAAATTAATTAATATATAATATTATATAGTTAGAGATAAGGATGGAAATTTAAAGAAGAGTTTTCTTTCTTCTTCTTCCTCTTTGAACATGATATTGAGAGAGAGTGAGAGGAGCTTGATTTTTATTCATATACACATTAAATTCATAAGAGTTTTAAGAGGTTTGAAGATGGATATTGAAGGTTTGACAAATAATTCAAGTAAGTACCCTTTTCCTTGAGTTTGTTTTTATGAATTTTAAGTATATGTATGATAAGGTTAGTGAAAGGAAGTGGTGATTAATTGAGGAAGATGATAACTATGATATAAATTGATGCATAGATGATAAAGATATGATTAGTTGTGAGAGATGATGATGGATAATGAAATTAAGGAAAAAGAGTGATAAGGAAAGAATAAGGGTTTTATAGAATTGAGTTGGGAATTGAGTGAATTGATATATAGATTATCGTATGAATGAATTATGATGATGATTAATGTTATGATTTTATGTTTGAGCTGGGATCAAGTGGAGAAGAGTAAGCTTGGATTAACCAAGGTTTGTACATATAATTTTTTTAGTTTGTACATGTGATCTTGAGTTTGTATATATAACTTTTTTGGTTTGTATATATAATCTCTTTGATTTGTATATATGATCTTGAATTTATACATATTTGATTTAATATGATTTAGAGTTGCTTATGTGATATGTGAGTATTGTATTAATGAAAATGGTATGAAAAAAGTAGTTTTGGGATGTCATGGGCATACCCAGAGATTTAGCCTGACATGCCTACTGACACGCCTGTGTCACTGGGCATATCGTAGCTACTGTAATGCAAGATAAATGACAGAGACAGTGACACACCCATGTCTTTGGGCATGTCAAAGCTTTTGTAAAGTGGGTAAATGATATGATCATTAACACGCCTATGTCGTTGGGCATATCACTTGAAGAATTTGCTCAAAATAGCTCTTTTTCTTATCTTTCATCTGTGATTCCGGCCGTGTTAAGTATATACAATATTAAATGTGAAAAGTCTAGATTGAATTAAAAGTGTAAGGATTATAGGAAAGTGATTATTTATAACGTGTCAAGCAAATATGTTTCTAATGGAAGATGAGTTTGGAAATGCATGTGACTTATATATGAATCATGTGAACTAGTAATTTGATATGATCATGAATAATGGTGATCACTGAAAAAGTATAAACTAAAGTAATGTTATATATATGTAACTTATATCATTACTTGTCTAATAGTGTTGAGATCAATTGGATATGCACGAGAGGTCCTGAGCAGAGCTAGGCCTCGAGGTGTATATATTGATAGACCCGAACAGAGCTAGGTCTTGATATGAGCAGTGCTGGATCACGTGATTGAGATTTGTGATGAATCCGAGCAGAGCTGGATTATGAGATTGTGTTCACTGAACATGATAATTGTATAGAGGTATTGGGCTCAATAATTATGTATGAATATGAGATGTGATTTCTAATATTGTAATGATGTGTGAGTGGGATGTGATTTCTAATATTATAATGATGTGTGAGTGGGATGTGAATTCCAATAGTGTATTTGTGTATATTATATGTGGATAAGGATGTGATTTGTTTTCAATGTATGTATATATTGTTTATATTAACCACTAAGCTTTGAAGCTTAGCGAGGTTGTATGAATCGCGCAAGCAAGTAGATTGATGATCTATGGGTCGGATAGTTATGTCACGAGAAGACTGAGTGTGCCAGAGACCAACTAGAATTTGGTGCATGCATGTACATTTTGTTATTTTTTAGTTTGATCATATGTATATGTATATGAATGAATTTTGAAAAGGATAATGTATATTTATATACATGTAATCGAATGAATCTTATAAATGGTTTGGAAATAGTATTTTCAATGAGAAAGTGGTTTGATAATGAAAAATGTTCTTATATATATATATATTTGTATAAATACGATAATGAAAGGTTTAAATAGAACTATAATATGGTATCCTTATTTTTTATATGCATGTTGTACAGATATGGGGTATATGTACAGTATGTAAATAAGGTATAAGGATATTATAAACCACCTCTTGTTTCTTTGACTTCCAAGTGAATGTTCTTGAGCCCAAAGAAAATATAAAGCCTAATGTGGTTTTTGAGTCATCCACACTTCCAGCCCGATCACTATCTATATAGCCAATTAATTCTCCACTTTCATCCTTGGAATAAAGAATACCCAAATATGTGGTGCCTTTTAAATACTTAAGCACTCTTTTGACAGTAACAAAATGTCTTTGTCTTGGTTTTTGCATAAATTTTAATAATAGACTAACATAATGCATAGTATCTAACCTGGTTACAGTTAAATACATCAAATTACCAATTAAGCTTATATATAAAATAGCATTAGCATCATCACTTTCATCATCCTTAGAGAATTTCTTATTCAAAGCTAATGGAACAACAATTGCCTTACACTGATCCTTTTTGAATTTTTTTCAAAACATCCCAAGCATATTTCAATTTGGGAAATAAATATACTTTCAATGGATTGCTTGACTTCCACACCTAAAAAGTAACTCATTTCTCCCAAAATGAACATATCAAACTGCTGCTGCATAAGAATTATGAATTCATGCAACAATATTGAATTACTTCCAGTAAATAACAAATCATCAACATAAATGGAAACTAACAATTGATCTTCTCCATCAAAGACTTTAATATATAAAGTCACTTTAGTTTCACTCCTTCTAAAACCTTGACTGACCAAATGAGAATCAATCCTGGTGTACCATGTTCTAGGTGCCTGTTTCAAGCCATATATAGCCCTTTTGAGTTTATACACCAAGTCACCCTTGTCTGTGATCTCAAGCCATGAGGTTGCTTCACATAAATGTCTTCCACCATAAATCCATTCAAGAAAGCAGACTTCACATCAAGATGATGCACTTCCCATCCCTTTTTTGCTGTAAGAGAGCTAACAAAAGTTTGATTGCCTTTAACCCAGCCACAGGTGCAAAAGTGTTACCATAATCAATTCCTGGAAGTTGAGCATACCCCTTTACTACAAGTCTTGCCTTGAATTTGAAGATTGATCCATCTGAATTGAACTTGGTCCTGTAAACCCATTTTACCCCCAATTACATTTTTATTGGTAGACCTAGGCACAAGCTCCCAAGTATCATTTTTGTTGATCACATCAATCTCCTCCTTCATTGTAAGCTGTCATTCTTCAAATTCAGATGCTTCATGATAATTTGAAGATTCAATTATAGTCATTCTACAACTTTCATACACCTCAGAAAAGTATTTAGCCTTCAAATTTGTTTCATCGGTAGTAAGATCATCTTCATTCTCAACTTCTTCTTGCTGACCAGTTCTATCAAATTGCTGAAGAGAAGTTGAAGCCTCAACCCGTGACTCATTTTCACTGTCATTCACCTCAACTTTATTCTCATCCTAATTTCAGCCCAGTTGCATTTGAGGGGGAGTGTTAACAAGTGGAAATGTATTCCACATTGGAAAAATTAAAGAAAAGAAAGGGGTATATTAATTAAGATGCTCAAAGGACAAAATGGCCTAAGCCATTTTGTCAGGAGAGCTAATTTCAAAGAAGCTCATTAATTCAAGAAGCCCAACACTCCATTGTTCATGAAGCCTAAGAAGAAAATCATCCATCGAGTCCAAAAATTCAACATGGTATCATAGCCTCAATGCCCTAATGGGCTGAAGATCTTGGCTAGCCAAGTCAAGCCCAAGTGACAATACCTATAAGGAAGCAGATTGCACTTGGAGACAGAAATGGGCCATGCATGAAAAAGGCCTAATTATGAAATGATGGACTGTGGATAAATTTAAAGTTGATTATATGAGCTCAATAAAGAGTCAAGATCAATGCTTGTGACAAAATATGAAACTGAATTCTTTGAGCCCAAAGAAGGAGCCAAGATTCAGTCATCAAGCTGAAGATTGAAGTTGAGTTGAACTTGAGCCATGAGTCCAAAGTAATGACGTTCAAGTGATAACTGGGCTTCAAAAAGAAATATGAAGTCTAGCTCAGTTATACTTGAGGGAGAGTATTAACAAAGTGAGAAGTCCCACATCGAAAAGAACAAGGGAAAGAAATTGGAATATTAATATAGTGGTTTGAAGGACAAAATGGCCCAAGCCATTTTGTCAAGAATCCCAACTTTGAAGAAGCTCATCAATGTAAAAGGTCCAACACTCTAATGATCAAAGAAGCCCAATAAGAAAATTGTCCATGGAGTCCAAATTTTCAACAGTTTTGATGTATTTGAGATTGCTCTTCATGTCTTCGTCTTGAAACAAGTTTTAAAGGAAATGGAACATCTTCACAAGGGATATCGTAAAAGAAAAGATATTGCAAATCCTAGTACTCAGGTTTGTTACTTTACTATGATTATACTTAACAATTTATAGAATTGCATTATGATATTTAATATACTTTTTTTCCTCTTGTTCTATTTTTCTTTGTAGGTTGGTCATTCCAAAAAGTTTAAATGGTTTTTAACAAAATCAAAAGGAAAAGGTATATTAATCTTTCAATGCATTTCCCTTTAAAGTGAAATGACACATATTAGAATGTATAATTTGGATTATGTTGTTATAATTGATTCTTGGTCAAATTAAACACTTTGCTCCTAGATAATAGTTTTTATTAAGTTTGTAATTAAATTAAACAGATGAGTCAGGATAGAACAAAGATTCTTTTCTTGTAAATAACTATAAAAATGACAAGTATCTAATAGCTAAATTACAAGCAAAAATATAGAATTCACTTAAACTGCACTTTGAACTTTGTATTAAATATATCTTGTTACTAAATTGCTTTCTCATTTAAGTGTGCATTGTCTTGATAGAAATGGTAGCATCTCCTTGTTTTACTTTGTTTTCTAAACATTACAATTATGAATATTATTTATGCTAGAATTGTATATTGCTTATGCTGTTGTGAGGCCATTGTTATTAGTAAATCTGAGTCATCTATCATCTTTGTTCCTTTTTTACTTTGTATATGTTATGTCATTGTATTGTTTGAAATTGATGGTCATATATGTCTTCGCTGAGCGTACAACTAAATCATCTTTGTAATTAAGTTAGATATCCTTATTACTTTGGTTTAAATCACCTTTGTAATTAAGTTAGATATCCTTATTACTTTGGTTTCCTTAAATGATGCAGTGTATATATATATGTGTGTGTGTGTGTGTGACTGTGCAATGACCATTTACAGGTAAACTTATGTGGTGCAAATTAGGGGTGGAACGACCATGAGGTCGTGTGGGGTCACACGATCCCCCCTCACCTGTTGCCAGAAGGAGAGGTGCCGGTGGAGGCGTGGAGATCGAGTGCAGACGGTCTGCAGCGAGGGGTAGACGAACCCCTCACTGCAAATACTTTTATTTTTTTTTTATAAATTAGTCCCTGGTGAAACAGCATCGTTTCTCCAGGGACTAATTTTTTTTTTATAAAATGACCCCTAGAAAAACGGCGCCGTTTCGCCAGGGGTAAATTTTTTAAAAAAATCGGCCCAGCGAAACGACGCCATTTCGCTTGGGCCGGTTCAAAAATAAAAAAAGGGATTGCGTAAAAATGCAGCCCCTTTCTCCTCTTCCCCTCTCCTTCTTCCCTCTCCCCCTTCCCTCCCCAAGCCAAGCCAGCAGCAGCCCCACCACCGCCGGCTCACCGGCCACCGCTCGGAGCAGCCGCCGATTTGACCCCCTCAATAAATTTCTGGTTCCATCACTGGAGCTAATGATAGACTAGCATGGCTACAAAGATAAGGAAGAAATTCAATAGGCATACACTGAGTGAGAAGAAGAGGAAGGCATTGCAATAGAACAGTTTGCTAACAAATTTTCTTCAAAGCTGACATGTGGAATTGATTCTAACTTCTTCTTTCAATCTATCCCTTTTTTATATAATTTTTTATTTAGTCAGTATACTTTTATAACAACATATATCTGAATTTCGAATACATAGATGTATAACAATAGTTTAGTTGTGCTTAATTGAAGTAAAAAGAGGCATAGTTTACTTTCAAGTATCAAAATGAACTTTGTCAAATCTTAGAGATTTTAGTTTTTTCACTATGAAACAAAAACCAATAAATTGATTGAGAATTTTCACCTATTTAGTATTCAATTTTATTCGTTGGATCATAAAAAGGTGTAATTTTGGATCTACAAAGGCTAGCATATAATCCCTTTTGGAAAGATCATGTGTTTTCCACTAATTATGATCCATAAGTACATAAATTATATAATTTGATTTAGGGTATTTCTATCATATTATATTGGTTCAACCAGGCTAATAATATTCTTAGTTATTGTTAACAACAATATAATCTAATATAGCAATAATATGTTAATGTTTGAAATAAGTGATACTGATGTTACGTGGATTAATTTAAGGTTTCACTATGAAAATTACTTAGAATTGTGGACATTAATATTGAGTTATTTAGACATGGTATCAAATTAGCACAGAGTATGGGTCTCACTCACATATTGAACTAGATATTTGCTTGCACTTTGTGTGGATTTTATATAAATTTTAAAATAATTTTATATTAGAATTATATTAAATTATTTTTTAAAAAAATCAATATAACGTATGTAAATTAAAATTAAAAAGATATAACTCCATTCATTTTTTTATAGTCACTTGATTAGTTATGGTTTTACTACTTCATTCAAATATAATATTCATAACTGCATAATTTTAATTTCTCCTCAATTTTCTACCACATCAAGAGGAATATTTATTAATATAAAAGAAAATTACGTGTCAAAGAGCAATCTCATTATTCTTTGAGCAACATACATAAAGAAATAAAAATAAATTTATTCATTGATAAAAAAATATAATTAATTATATAATCAAAACTAATATTTACAAATTATAGAAATTATGTTTATTAATTAAAATTAAATCTCACTTCATAATTAAGCCCACAAGCACGCGCATCACTTTGTTTCCATTTATATATTGCACCATTTAATCAAAGTAATTGGTATATAAATTTCATAAAAATACGTCATATATGTATATTGAATAAAAAGTTACAACTAATAAGGTTGTTCAACATGCCATATAACTCGATAAACTCGATCTGATCCAACCTAATCCACCCGATTTGGGATGGATTATAGGAGTTTTGGGCTGGACTTTGGATTAATTTTCAAAAATCCAATATTTTCGTATCGGGCCTCCATTATATAAGTTTCATAAAAAATGTCATATTGAATAAAAAGTTGCAACTAACCAAAATAGGAAAACATAGTTTAAATCATAATGAAAATATATAGTAAAGAAAAAAGTAATTCATGTGATATGGGGAAAATTTTTTCTTTAAAATTAGAAAATGCAGAGATAAATAAAAATATGCTTCCACAATGTTTAAATAAGTCACATAATCGTATTCCTGGTTCATATCCAAATATCCAACGATCATAAAGCCATTTTTTATAATCTTTGTAAAACCCCTAAAAACTCTAGCTAAGAAGAATCCTTTCATAGTTATTCATTGCCATTGAAAAAAATTCTCTTCTAAGAAGGTAACTTTTTTCATTCTTGTGTATGAATTGAAAATTATTCAAGGAGTTTCAGAATTTAGGATATTGGTATTTTTAGCTTTTATGATTACCTTTAAAGACATTAACCAATTAAATTTTTAGCTTTTGATTTTGGGCCAAATTTTAAAAGTTCTAAGCCAAGTCTCGAATTAATTTTCACGAGCTCAATATTTTCATATCGGGCCTCAGGTCCGAGGTCAAAAACCTCAAATCAGCCCGGCCTAAACATATTTATGCATTTATTATTTTTTAAAAATATCTTTAACCAAAAGCACACCGCCTTAGGTACGGATATTTGTTTAGGGTTGAGATTAAAATAGATGCAGCCAGCCCCTTATCTCCTACACGCAGCAGCCAACACCAGCAGCTGTCTCCTTGTATCTCCTCACTCATTTCCTTAGCGCTCACTACTCAGCCCGTGTCTCGTCACTCTCTCTTCTCGTACGACGCAGCGACTCAGACAGAGCAAAAAGTACAGTAGCCCTCTCTTCTCCTTGCTCAATTTCATCTCTCTCGTCTTCGTCTAGTCGTCTGACTCTCTATTTCGTCTCGTCGCCATTCAAGTTCAATTAAGGTGTTTTATATGTTTTGTAAGCCAATAGTTTTTGAGATTTGTCTTGTTCTTTGTTGATGATTGTTTGATGACTCTTGTTTCTAAGAAAGTACAGATTTTATTATCTTTAATCTCTATTTCATCTTATTACCAATAACTATTTAAAACTTAAATTGTACTATTGTTGAACCTTTTTATATACTCGACAATGATGCTGAATAAATAATGTTTGGAAGTTAACTCGGATAGTTTTAGAATGGCTAGGAATTGATTATTTCTGTTGGATTTTTGTCACGATGAGAGTCCACCTTTGAATTGTTAATTGGACGGTTATTTTTTAATCAATCCTTTGAAAGTGATTGACAGTCTTCATCAGCATACAAGATCCAATCCGTGCTTATTGACCTTGTCAAACTAAGTCCCAACTCCCAATTGCAGTAAATGCCATACGAAGAACACAACAATATATAAGATTTTTCCAAGTTTAATAAAGATGGATTGGTGACCAAAGCTTCAAATTCAGCTCCTTAATTATTTCAAATCACCACATAAAAAGAAAATGCCCATACTACTTTAATGAAAAGTAAAAGTTGAAACCTTCAATTCATGTAGTGAAGATTCCACAGATAAGAAAGGGACAATTAACTATTTTCTTTTCTAACATTTACATGCAGATTAATTAATTAAATACAGCAAGTCCGCTTCTGATTGATAGAGAAACAAATGTTACTTTGAAATAATGCTCTACTTTAGCATAATGTTACTTTGAAATAAATTCAAAAGCACTATCATTAACCTTAAGCTACTTCTTTCAATTTCTTACTATACAGTAATGCAATAGAAAGCTATGAGAATCTATAGATTAGACAAATCCTACCGATGTTTTCCACCAAAAATGATTCCCAAAACCGAATCAAATGTGCTGGAGCAAAGCCGATCGGCAATCCCATCGACCATAATTAATATTCTAGAAATAAAGAGCAAAAAGAGAAGCGTTATATCACCGATTATAGGGCAATAATAGGATTATTTTCTCTCTCTCTTTCCCACTTGCATGTGCACAAGAACAAACAGAAGCAACACCCAACAAGAAAAATAACAATAGATATCATATTAACAGCTCATAGGAAGCATGATCACAAATTTCAACTACCAACATCACATTATATACCAATTACCTTTAACAGGCTGCAACTTCAAAAATTAGCATTTGTCCTCCACTGTTCAATTTGCATGTTCCCCAAGCGGCCAGCTAATGTAGTAAGCATATAGAACACATAAAAAGGCCAATAATTGATGAAAACAAGACACCAACCCTATAGGTACATGAGGATGTTGATGGTCATGGTTTCCATTAATATTGACATGCATGTCAGATAATAAAGAATGGTTACAAGAGATATACCTGTACAATCTATCTACTGTTGCCTCATCCACCACCATACTAAGATGCAATGGATCATCATCACTTGCTCTAATCACAACCAACTCCACTCGATCTCCAACCTTGCTCCACATATTTTCGAATAACTGATACCAATTTTGAAAAGCAAATATTATACCACCATATGCTTCCATCAGCATTTTCACATACGAGAACGTGTTGGAGTTCTACGTTGAAAACCATAAGATATTAGAATACAAGGCTTAAATGATTTTTCAAAAGCAAAGATCCATTTCATGACTGAAAGCAACACCCTAGTGAGTGGTATACATGCATGCATAAAGACTGTCTAGCACAAAAGCAAAACCCAACAATTAACAGTAGCACCAATATACAACCAGACTAGTTAAGAAGCCAACTAGATTGAAAGTTATTGTTAATCTTGATTAAGAAGCATCATAATGATTATGCAAACATACATATAATGCAGATGAAGAAACAAGTGATAATCATGTAGTGTAAAATAAGCAAAATTACAAACAACACAAGTTTTTTCCTCAGATTTTCCTGCTGTTTATTTTCTCCGTGCAGTGAACTATTTCATCACTAAGATGCTGTTTAAGAATAAAATATATACCCAGCTTAATAGTTGATTGTATGTGATTGGCAAATACATACAAAATTAGCACATCACTTTCTTTCCACCATTTTATTTATTCAACAAAAAAATACAGATCAGTGCTCATGGAACTAGCAAACAATTGCTAAATGGAAGGATTTAAAGCAAATGTCATTTTTCCAAGATAGTACAAGAGGAACAGATCAGTAAGTTTAACATTTATTAATTCACCATAAATCTCGGCAATAAGCAATTCTAGGTGGACTCATGCTATTAACCTTAGTAAGAACTAGTATAAAGAATGAGAACACAAATTTAGCATCCTTGGAAACCCAATTTCATAAAACCAACCTTTTCCAGACTCATTGAAACCATATCCGTTGCAACAATATCACACATAATGCATACTTTGCATCATGTATTGGGAGAATGAGTGATGCATTAGTTGTCACTCAACTAACAATAATGAATACAAAGACAACTAGTAGTTAGACTACAGCAGAAGTCATGTATGACAGAGATATTTTTCATGTCGCATGCAAATCATCCATCACAAATCAAGAAGGTAAACAAGATGAGAAGATCCCAAAGCAACTAGATAATGAATGATATAAGTAGAACGAAAGGTATTTAAAAGGTCTGCAACACCTATGGGCAGTGAATTAGTAAGACAAATATGTAACTCTTTTCTGTTTTGGTCTTCTCCATCTATTACCCTTAAAGAAATTTGTTTTAAGGAAAAATTTCTACAAATGTGACACTCGCATCCCACAAGATGCTCTATCCATGTTGCATAATGTGTCTTCCACCTTTTAGAGTTATGAGACAAATGGAAAATGACATCATCCAAAGAACCAAGATGCTTTACAGAAAAGCTGCAAGACCATAGAGCATAGCTCCTCAACAATAACGCCTTTGAAGATGTTGGGAAACTTCTGAATGAACTTGTCCAAAAAACCAAGGGGAGTCGCATAAAGGTTGGCTATTTCCATGCCGAGCAAAGGTCGACGTGGTTCTCTGTGCCAAAATGAATCACTATATTAGCAAGTGCTGTGTGTGCAATTAGATTTTTTTTAGGGCCTAAAAAGTCACCAACTTTATTCATTCATCACTTCGACATGTACAAATACGTTACTGAAATAGTTAATTCTTCCTTTAAAATAGCAATATATCCAAAACACAAATGATAAGTTGAATGAGTTGATATTTTACCATAACAGAAAGCACAGAGACATCCGCCAAGAAAAATATCATACCTTACAACATAATAATCAGACAGTAACTACATTCTCAAAAATTATGAGTGATAAACTAACTAAATGAATTATGGTTTCGAAAAATTTTCACAAATGTGCTCATAGTTTTATAATTTATTCTTCGTGATCAATTCTGCTCTCTCTCGCCTACTCTTATCTTTCTCTGAATCGCCAAGCTCTTATAACAATGACCATCACATGTAGCATCTTAAAAAAAGTCCCGCAAATCAATTTTAAAACTAGTTCATGTGCAACACCTAAGAGCGAGAGTCTTTTAGGGTTTTTTAATCAATCACGACAAACAAGAACCCATTATAGGGTTCCTTAGTTGCTACAAAATAGAAGAAACATGAATTGTAATAATTCTTAAAACATGAATGTTTAGGGATTTTAGGTGTGAATTCAACATAAACAAAAGCTTTGCTCCAAAACTAAACTTATGGTGATGAGGCTACAAAAGGTTTGATGAAAATCATCACAGGATATTTCGAATTGACTCCACTTGGGCCTTAAAGGAAGTGAGAAAAATAAGAACCAAATGTATCTCATAAGGAATAAAAAGGTGATGTAAGAAATTAAAGGAAAGAAGATAAAAGAATTCAAATTTGCATGTAAAACTTGCAAATTATTAGCATATCCTAGAAAAGGTAAAAACTTTGAAGGAAGACTCCACCTTTAAAAAAAAATTGAAGGACTGATATGAAAAGGAGAAGATTTTACCAAAAACACTCAGTTGGATCACAAAAAAAAAATAATAATTGCACCGTTGGAGTGAAGCCTTATACCCAACAATTAAAAAGTTTGCAACTAATCACTAAGATTTAAAGAGACTCCAACAAGATGAAGATTTAAACAATCCATACTCCAATCTAAAGGACGGAATTTACTGAATTCAAGTAAGACCTGGATGTAATTTCTGGGAATATCATGCCGCTATTCAGCTAAAGATCCTTTACTGAATTCCAATATCCAAATTGAATAAAATTGGAGTGATCTTGAGTGTTGTACAAAATTTTGTTGTGGCACTCAACAATTCAAATTGTATGGACGCAGGTACTTCAGGCTTATCATTTTCACAGAGAAGCTTTCAGCTGAAACAGGAAAGCCAACTGGTTCACTAGAAGAACTTCCATCAAAAGCTTGAAAGATACAGTTGCCAGATTAGTACTTAATGCTACTATCTAGTGTCCACTATGTTTGGAAAGAAATGAATTCTATGATTTTTCAAAGTGGCAAACTGAGTACAGATAAGATTTATGAGCATTTTAGGGACATTATTTAGTTAAAATTTTTTTTAATAGATGTTCTAATTCTAAGGAAAGTTTTTATAATGCCAGGAATAAGGTAGTTCAATTCTGTTTTATTTTTGCTTCTCCTTTTGGATTGATAATCCATTTCTTGCTGATCTCTATTGTTTTAAGTACTAATTTTTTGTTGATAAAATTCTTTCGGTTGATTGACCAAAACAAAAAATCCTGAATAGTCCTGGAACCAACTTGAACTCCCAAACAAAATAATGTCGCTTGCACTAACAAATTTGCCCATTGTTTGACTTGCACGTCTACCGATAGTTCTAAAATCATAATGCACATTATTCCTCACTTTGTAACCTTTTTCCAAGACTATTGCCTTTGACAATCCAACATGAATTTAAAATCGTCGTTTGCATTTTCTGTTGGTTGCATTGGGGAGAATCAATACGTTCAGAATTTGCGGTGACAAACTAGCTTCTCTTGATAACATTAGCAAACAAAGCTTACTTTAAGACTTTGTTTATCATGGGTAATGTTGAATACCTATTCTAGAGCATTAGGTTAAGGATGCCATTTTGAAATGCATTAACAGCAGGAAAGAACAAGGTAAAATGAAAGCTACACTGTAAGCCAGTGACAAATAAAAGCTAGGCTGCAAATTACATTCAGTGCTATAGACAATTTGTTTCTCCTAAGGAAAGATCTGCTTTGTCAATAAGATCAAAAGTACGATGCCAGACAAACGACTAGATCATAACATCAGAGGATACACAAAGAAAATGGCAGAAACACGTATTTGAACATCATATAAAAGCTGCCAACGAGGCCAACATGTGAAAAAAGAGAAAAAAAAATCTTAACTACTGAATAATTCATTGAGCTGTGAAATAACATACCCATATTTTTTGTAATGGTCCCACCATATGGAAGCTCTATTGATTGGCAAAAATGGCATATAAGACGGATCATTGAAACAGATTCCAATGACTTCTCCATAACAATTGATAAGCGCGCCACCAATGCCACACTACAACTGCAAAAGAAAAAAAATAAATACACATTATATTCCAGCATGTAAGACCAATATTTCTCAGGGTTAGAATTTAAAGTTTTTTGACAAAATATATACATGGAAAAAGGACAATCCATAAGGGTAAAGTGAGATATTCATTAACTACCAAATGAAGGGCAAGCATAAGGGAAAGAAAGTATTACTCTTGCAATCTTGCAACTTGCCCTGAAAAGCTCTTTACAGTCGTACCTGCAGCGATTGAGACTTGAAGGAGCAGGCATAAAAGTTAAAACAAAAATGTGAGTAATCAATTTGACAGTTTTACAGGTATGTGTAACTAAATTGCATGTGGACTACAGGAACTCATGACACTCTAATGACTTGATACAGGGGTAAATATTCAACAAATAGTTAAGCTAAATGTAGAGTTAAACTATTTTGCTAACCTGAATTTACCAGGAGCAGCCATGAGTGCATTAGGCTTTACAAAATAGCGGCCAAGAGCAATCACCACATTCCCAGGAATGAGATTATATGACTTTGAAAGCGAATGAAGCTGGAATGACTTCTCTTCATGAGTGTGAAGCCAACTCGGATCAATTGTGAAAGAATTATCCAAATTTGCTAAGCAAGCAACTTGTAATGAAGCATCAGATTCTATCTTTATAGTAGCAATATTATAATGAAAATCCACTAACACTATTTGACCCTCAAATGATTTCTGATCTGATAGTTGCACAACAACCTACAAGAATTGTTATTATTAATAAAACAAGCATTGACTTGAATTGGTATAAGTGAAGGCATCAGTGATCAACACATTAAAAAATGAATCAAATGATGAAGCTATGCAAAGAAACCAACCTTCTTCACATTGTCTGCTATAGAATTTTGACCAGTAGGACACTTGAGGAGAGTGGCAGAGGTCAATATAATGCCACAATTATCATCATCTTCAATGATGGTTCCAGATGTCTGATATATCTGATCCTCACCTGAGGAATGAGGAATAAATGTAAAAAGAATAATATTACCATGAATAATTACAACAGATGGAATATTAAGGACAGAAGGAATAAATATACGTGCCTAAGCACTTAATGACAAAAGATAAAAGTAAAGGAAATATAAATGAGATTAAATTATAAAATCACTATAAATGAATACCTGAGTAAGATATAAGACTAACGACGGATGCAGAAACTTTCAGAGCAGCCATCTTGGTATAAATATCCAAGTGCAAATTTTCAGCACATATATGGAACATGGATCGGTTCATAGAACATTGCATCATGTGCCTGAGCTCCTCAGGAGCTATGCATTTCATAAACAAAATAACATGATAAGTTGATGTGCATATACATGTGTATAAAAGGAATAAAAGAAAGAAACGAGAGGAGAAATTTGAAAACCCCACCAAATAATTTTGGCTTTATATCCCTTTCCCATGGGCTAGCATCTGCCAGCTTCCTCTTAGCACTTCCACAATGCATAATTTACCTACAAGTAAAACAACAAAGCTAAAAGGGATGTTGAACATAAACTCTACTCTAACAAAAGGCACATATCAAAAAATACCCAAAATCAAAACTAAAAACATAATTGGTTAAGGTCTTTAAAGGAAATCATATGAAAGCTAAATACACCAATATACTAAATTCTGAAACTTCTTAAATAACTCTTCCAATTCATACACGAGAATGAAAAAAGTTACCTTCTTAGAGGAGAATTCTTTTTCAATAGCAATGAATAACTATGAAGGGTTCTTCTCAGCTTTAGTTTTCAGGGGTTTTACAAGGATTATGAAAGATAATTTTTTGACCGTTACATCTGACCCAGGAATATGATTACTTGTGACCGACCTAATCACCGCGGGAGCCTATTTTTATTTATCTTCCGATTTTCAAATTTAAAAAAAAAAATGTTTCCCATATCACATGAATTACTTTTTCCATTATTATATTTTCTCATTCTGATTTAAACTATGTTTTCCTATTTTGGTTAGTTGGCAGCATAAGTTGCCTCGCCATAATTAGAAGCAAACTTATGTTCTCTCTTTGTTTGTTCCAAAGGAGGTCTAGTACAGTGTTCCCATACTTCTCATTTATTCTTAGGGGGGGCTTTTCTTTTTACACTATGTTTGGGTTTGGGAAACCCTAGGATTAGGATTTTGGAGAGCATCAACATCTATGTGATTTTACGAGGCAACATTATCATTAGGAGTTTGCAAGGCAACATTACTGCCAATATGAGTTCAGGAAGTATCCATTCACAATTCTTCACAAGACAGAAAAAAAAAATTATATCAATTCACATATAACTTCAATGTATAATTAAGAGGGTAATTAAAGGATGAATTTTTTTACCAAAAAATTTGATATTTAACTAAATTCTAATTCAACAATTATTAAATGCTCGCAGGCTAAAAATTTTCCACAAGAGAGAACTTGAAACTATTAGAGAATTCGATATATAATATTTAAAGGTTTATTATTTACTGATACTACAGTTATTTCTTATTAACAAATTAAGAAAATATTAAATTTTGCATTTCAATTATTTGCTTCTCTATCAATCTGAAGTGAACTTCCATATTTAATTAATTAATCTGCATGTAAATGTTAGAAAAGAAAAGAGTTAATTGTCCCTTTCTTAACTTCGGAATCTTCACTACATAATTGAAGGTTTCAACTTTTACTTTTCATTAAATTAGTATGGGCATTTTCTTTTTATGTGGTGATTTGAAATAGTTAAGGAGCTGAATTTGAAGCTTTGGTCACTAATCCATCTTTATTAAACTTGGAAAAATCTTATATATTGTTGTGTTCTTCATATGGCATTTACTGTAATTGGGAGTTGGGACCTAGTTTGACAAGTTCAATAAGTACGGATTGGATCTTGTATATGCTGATGAAGACTGTCAATCACTTTCAAAGGATTGATTAAAAAATGGTTAAAAAATAACCTCCGGTCCAATTAACAACTCAAAGGTTGACTCTCATCGTAACAAAAATCCAACAGAAACGATCAGTGCCTAGCCTTTCTAAAATTATCCGAGTTAACTTCCAAACATTATTCATTCAGCATCATTGTCGAGTATATAAAAAAGGTTCAACAATAGTACAATTTAAGTTCTAAATACTTATTGGCAATAAGATGAAATAGAGATTAAAGATAATAAAATCTGTACTCTTTCAGAAACAAGAGTCATCAAACAACCATCAACAAAGAACAAGACAAATCTCAAAAACTATTGGCTTACAAAACATATAAAACACCTTACCTGAACCTGAATGACGACAAGACGAAACAGAGAGACAGACGACTATACGAAGACGAGAGAGACGAAAAAGAGCAAGGAGAAGAGAGGGCTGCTGTGATCTCTGCCCTGTGTGCATCACTGCGTCGCGCAAGAAGAGAGTGTGACGACACAGAGGGGCTGATCAGTGAGTGCTAAGGAAGTGAATGAGGAGAAAGGGAGAGCCGCTGGTGTTGGCTGCTGCGTGTAGGAGATGGAGGGAGTAAATTACGCCTACGGCTGTAATCGAGCCGAGCCGAGCTTTGTATAGCTCAAGCTCGGCTTATTATAAAATAGTCGAGTTTGAATTCGAACTTGAGCCGAGTCCGAGCTTATATCGAGCCAGCTCATATATCATGTATCTCGAGCTTAATTTAAATAAGTTTAATAAACTCAATAAACTTATTTTTATTTTTATTTTTCATTCACTTTTTCTAAATTTTCATAAAAGATATACTAAAATTTATATTTTTATAAAAGATAAATAATATAATTATATATTAATAAAAATAAAATATTATATTATTATAATTTTATATTTTACTATAAATTACTAAGCTATTTTATATTGTATATTATTTAATTTATTTATCATATATACCATATATTAATAAATTATATAAATTAAGTTAGTCAAAAAATTAATATATTCACATACATAGTTTAATATATATAAATTAAATTATATATATTTTAAATCCAATACACTAAATAAGCTAGCTTACGAGCTTAACTCACGAGCTTTTTAAATGAGCTAGCTCGCGAGCTAACGAGCCGAGTATTTCATAGCTTGAGCTTGGCTCATTTAATAAATGAGCAGTTCGAGCTCGAGCTTGAACGAGCTTTTACCGAGCCGAGACCCAAGCCGAGCTCGAATAACTTGGCTCATTTACAGCTCTAAATTTACGCCCATCGTGTCTGAAACTTTATTTCCATTAAATTTGAATTTTACGACTATCACCCCTAATATTTATAGTTTTATAACATCGTAATTCCCTAATATTTATAATTTTATAACATCGTAATTCTCGACCAATATCTTATCTATTTTATTAATGATAAATCTATGTAGTATTTATAGGCTACTATATTAATTGCCACATTATCACCCGTATTATATTTTATCATAATATCACAAATTAGAGATATTTAAACTCCTCATTTGTTGAAAGTTTCATTTCTTTTCTTCGCATCATATTATTCTTCACGCACAGAATATATTCAATATCTCTATACATTCTCATTTTTATTATTCTTGGATCTAACTTATCTTCGGTTTGTTTAGTATTTTTCAACATTGTAATTTGATTTTGACTTTGATTTTTTTATTTCTTTCATTCATTTTTTTATTTTCTTTAAACATTAACTCTAATTCATTCTTCTTCACATCTAAAAGATGACAGATGCATCAAATAAAGAGTATTCAAAATATTATGTTTCGATTTGCGAATGCGGTGAAATTACCTCCCTTCAAGTCTCTTAGATAAAAAATAATCTAGAGAGGCGTTTCTATGGCTACGCCAACTATGAGATATGTAGAAAATTATTTTTTAAAAAAGTCTTTTTAGATAAATTATAATTATATAATTGGATTATTGCTTAGAATAATAGATTTTTGTCATTTGGGCAAATAGACTATTCGAGAAAAATGCAAATTTTTACGTAGGTTGATTCTAAAAATCCTGAGCGTGCTACAAACATTATCAATGCACTATTAAGGAAGGCCGAAAGATTAGAGAGGGAGAAGAGAGACTTGGAGAAGACAAATGCAGTTGTAGGGTTTGGTAGGTTTATGTTTGTGGGTGCAGTACTTGCTACTATAGGGGTATCTGTCTGCTTATCCTTGATGGCCATGAAAAAACATTGATTATAATATTGTTGAGTAGGTTTTTACTTGAAGCTAGTGTAGTGTGTTATTGTAACAAAAACTGATGTACTTAAAGTTAGTTAATTAATGAAATTATTCTATTTAGTATATCAGTGCACTTAAATTTTTATGTTATTTCATTTTGAATATTATTTGTACTTAAATAATATCAACAACAAATATATAATTTGCACTTAATATAACTATTGTTGCCATTCACAATGATTGGTAATTAATATAATGAGATTACAAAAAATAATCTCAACCCTTCTATCATTTTGTATACATGTAACTACATGTCATTCTTAAGTAGAATGGATTTACAAAATATTTATATATTGGTATAAGCCAGGTGAATGACTTTACAAAAACTACTATAGTCATTTTGCTCATTTACAAAAAATAAATGCCATTGTTCAGTAGCATTTGACTGCTTAGGTACAAAAAATACTCCAATCAATCTTGTATGGGTTATGGAGCATCCAGTTGCACTGATTGTGATTCACTAGCATTTATTTGCTGCAAAGATAAGCACAAATATAGTAAGCATCAAATATAGTAAGCATCAGCTAGTTCAATCATTTACTTATATGAAAAAAAATTACATCCATCGTCTCTAAAGTTTTATAATTTAACATCCATCATCCTTCCAGTTTGCATAATGTAACACCCATCATCCCTCAAGTTTGCATATTATAACACCCGTCGTCCCTCAAGTTTATAATCGATAACATGTCTCATCCCTCAAGTTGAGGTTAAGTAACAATAAGAATCCAAAAAGAAGAAGTTGAAAAAAAAATTACTTACAGAAGCAGAAATAGCTTCCACATTTATTAGTCTGTGTGATCTTTTGTTATGTCCATACTACTCACAATGACTACACTTCATTTTCTATCATTTCCCCCACCAAATGTATTGCAACACTCTTTGTCCTGATGGTAAAATTTCTCTTTGTTATGGTGGTAGAAGATGGATTTGTTGATTGAGGTTCTTGGCATGGTTGTTGTGAAGTTTGTATTTAATATTGTTGGGAAGCCTGGTCCTTTTCCCCTGCTTCTTTTCTCCCTCTGGTTTTTTTAACTATTGGTGGAGGAGTGATTATAAAACTTTCATCTACTTTTGGCGATAATCCTGCCCATTAATAGGTTCAATCGTATGACTATACACCCTTTTTGCTGTGGAAACATGATAGAAGTGATGAACATACTTCTCAACATCATCATTATGTTCAATTATAAAAGCAATTGCATGTGGGCAAGGGATACCAACCAAGTTCCACCTCCTACAACTATAAGTCATATTCTCTAAATTAACCATAAATTGGTGACCCTTTCCAATAACTTGCACTCTTGGTGATCCACTGAAGGTGGGAAAATAATCTTTAAAAAGGTCTCTAAGCTTTTGGATCTTCTTTCTGATCTTTGGACAAATCCCCTCAGTGATATTAGCAAGACCATCCATCTTTTTTGCTATCATTCTCATCAATTGGTTTTTAATAATCTCCAACATTATGATTATTGGTTTCGATCTTGCTTCCAAAATATAATTATTGAAGCATTCACACAGATTATTCAGAAGAATATCACATTTGGCATCTGTTTTGAAACAAGCTCTACTCCAATTAACACATGGTCTTTCTCTTAACCATTTTTTACACTCTGTTGATTTCTTCTCCACATCTTTAAGACATGTCTCTAACCAACTAGGGTACGTGGCCCTAGCACAAGCTCAAAGTAAGTCCTTATATTCCTTTCCTCAAAATGTGGCTCTCATGTTTGTATGTAAGTGCCACACACACATTCGATGGTCAGAATTTGAAAACAATTCTGAAATTGCATTCACTAACCCCTTTTAAAAAAGTAATTTGCATCAGTACATATAATAAAGTAAAGCTATATAAAACAAAGACAAAGATAAAGTCCATATAATAAAAGAAACAATTACTTTGAGAATTATTAAACAAAGATAAAGTAAAGCTGTATAGAGATACCTTTTGTCTATCTGACATAAATGTCCACTGATGGGAGTTGTGCATAGAAAAGTCTTCCCTCAAGTTTCTCAGAAATCAGCCCCAGTTTTCTGTGTTCTTTTTCCTCACCACAGAGTATGCAATAGGATAAATACAGTCGTTAGAGTCTATAATAACACCTGCAAGTAGTTGGCATCCATAAATGTTTTTTAACCGACACCTATCCAAAGAAACTATAGGTCAACATCCATCTTTGAACCCATTCTTTAAGGCAGCCAAGTAAACATAAGTGCCTTAAAATTCTCCTTTATCTTCTTTAAACAGAACTGTAGAGCCAAGATTGGATTTCAATAGCTCTAACCTATAATCATGCAGCATTGCATATTGGTTTGCTTCATTGCCATTGATTTTGTTCAAAGCCAATAGCTTTTCCCTCCATACTTTCATCCTCCCAACAGTGCATCTAAATTCTCTTTGAACTCTGGATATTATGCTACTTACCAACCAACTTAGGTTTTTCCTAAAATCCTCAATGTAGTAGTTGGCCAAAAATTATAATGCGAGGTAAAAGTTTTTATGAACTCTAACACATGTGTGTTAGAATTGTTGTCTTGATTTGAAATGTATCATCACTAATTTTTAAATCTCTAATCATCCTACCTGCATAAGCCTTCTATTTTCATTGTGGATCCTTACATTTTGCAGTTATTCTAACTTTGTCATTCTTGAAAAACTATGTTTGATATATGTTCCTTATAGACCACAATCTAATTAATTCTTTAAATTCATCCATATTCTTGAAAACCATCCCCACTTTAAGATTAATATCAGACTGGTCTCTTTCTCTATTAAACTCTGAAAAACTTGGGTTGGCTTCACCTTCATCTCCACCTTCAACTTTTGTATGCAGTTCATCAGAATCTATATATTCAAAATCCATATCCACATCCATTTCTCCAATTTCAATATTATGGTTTTCAGAGGTAATTGCTACATTTCTTCTTCTTATTTCCCTACTTCTTAGATTTGCTTCTTCATTGTTCCTATGATCATGTACAACTTCTGCAACATCCTGATCCATGTCAGTTATGTCATAATCAATATCTTCTATGTTGAACTCATCATCCTCTAGATGTAAGTCAAACTCTACTCCCAATTGTTCTCTTATTGGTATTTCACCATAATCCGTGGCTTCTTGTTCCCCTAGGTCTATTGCATTTTTACTTTGTGCACTTATATCAACATCATCTGCTGCCATATCATTTTCTGCATTCACTTGCTCTTGTTTCCCTATGTTGGTTACCATTTCAGCTTGCTCCCTTACTCTTGTTAAGGAGACTCAACCTGTGCATGCAACTCCTTCTGCATGCATTTGCTCTTCTTCACCTTGTGTTGGCATCTCAATTTCATCTGCTACCACTTCCCCTTCTGCTGCCAATTATTCTGCTGGCTGATTTAGTTGCCATTTTATGATTAAATATTCTACTATCTCTTTACAGACAGATTTGTCTGTATTGCTGATCCCTGATGCCTGCACTTTTGATTTCGCCTTCCAATTACTCTCTATACTTTCTCTCATACTTCTTCTTCTATCATTTAGTTGTTCCTCTTCGTCCTCAATCTCACTTAAGAAAAACTTCACTGGAGGAAATTTTGGTTTGAAATTGAATTCTTGAAGGATTTGCTTCTTGGTTAGATGCTCAACATATTCATCTACTTCCTTAGATTCAGTAGCATGCTTCACCATCTCCATCATATGTGCATCATTCTCAAGAGGCTTCAAACCAAATTGGTAGTCCTTTCCTGGAAGCCTCTACCAATACCTGATTATGTCATGTACTCTAATTTTCTACATAATGTCATTTATACTAACTAAAGCAATTATGTCAGAGCATCAATCAAACATATAATGGATTTCACCATCCATGTAGCTCCATTCGCCCTTGCCCCCATTGTAATGTAATTTTATATTGAATAAGTCATTTGAAACTGCAAGAAATAATTAAAACATAGTTAATATGTGTATTGTATGTACTATTGGCTTGCTGGATGTAGTTGAACTTGCTGAATATGAACAACTGCACATGGTTTCAACTAATTTTCAAACCATTCATTCAAATGCACATACTTTTCATATAATAAGCTTCCAAATTGCTCGACATATGCACATGTATTACATAGAACCTCATAAAACGACAAAAGGAAAAAAGGGCATTTTTTTCTTTTGCCTTTACCTATCCCTGTCTTTGCATGCTGGTCCATACTAATCTTCTATTTTTTGCCTCTGGAAGAATGCATTGTTAGTTGACCACCAATACACCTCGAATACTTTAATGTCGGATCCTCAATCGCTAACTATACAGCCCAAGAGTCAAAAGTCTCGCAAATAGTGATAGTTCTACAAACAGAGATACAATGGTGAAAGATGATGACAATCAAAATAGTTCATTAATTACCAGGTTTTGAAGGAAGATTCACAAGCATCTTCTTTGGGTTTCAAAGAATCAACAAGTTTAAAAGAATGAAAGAGAGAGAGAGAGAGAACCGAAATCTTATTTCTTGAGAGAGATGAACAGTTGTGACATCATTCTTTGAACTTCAAGCTACTTCTTTTGAAAAGTGACAACGTGGCAATGAATGTGGCAATCTATAAGTCCCACGTAAATTTGTTGTTAACGGAGTATACAGGATATTAGATCAGGACTATGATATTACAAAACTGTAAATATTAGGAACGATAGGTGTAAAATTTAAACTTAAGAGATGATAAAATGTGTTAGTCAATTCTTCAGAAATGATGGGCGTGATTTACTCGAGATGAAGGAGATGAGGGGTTGGCTGCATCTGTTTTAATCCTAACCCTAAACAAATATCCTTAACCAAAACGACATCCTTTTGGTTAAGAATATTTAAAGAAGAAAAATAAATTCTATATTTGCATAAATAAGTTGCAGGCTGACTCGAGATTTTTTATCTCCGACTCGAGGCCTGATCCAAAAATATTGGGCTTTTGAAAAAATTAATCCGAGGTTTGGCCCAGAACTTTTAAGCTCTGGTCCAAAATCAAAAGCTAAAAACACAACTGGTTAAGGTCTTTAAAGACAATCATATGAAAGCTAAAAATACAAATAACCTAATTCTGAAACTCCTTAAATAACTCTTTCAATTCATACAAATGAATGAAAAAGGTTATATTATTATAGGAGAATTCTTTTCAATAGCAATGAATAGCTATGAAAGAATTCTTCTTAGCTTTAATTTTCAGGGGTTTTATGAGGATTATGAAAGATGACTTTGTGGCTGTTGGATCTGAACCAAGAATACAATTACTTGTAGTCGACTTAATCATCGTGGGAGCATGTTTTTATTTGTCTCCCGATTTTCTAATTTAAAAGAAAAACTTTTCTCCCATATCACATGAATTACTTTTTCCATTATTATATTTTTTTCATTTTGATTTAAACTATGTTTTTCTATTTTGGTTAGTTACAACTTTTTATTCAATATGACATATTTTGTTATGAAACTTATATAATTGAAGCTCGAGGCTCAACCCAAAAATATTGAATTTTAAAAATTAACCCTAGGTTCGGCATAAAACTTTTAAAATTCTATCTAATATGAGTGGGTCATATTGGATCAAGTTGAATTTATTTGGTTAACACACATTAAAAAGCCCTATTAATTGCAACTTTTTATTCAATATACATACATATATATATATATATATGATATATTAAAAATATAATCTATATACAATTGCATTTAATATATTAAAAAAGATATATCAATAATATTTGCATTTAATATATTTATTAAAAAATAAAATTTGGCATATAATTAATTTTTCTTAAAATAAACTCAATTAATAAATTGTTAGGCAACAATTATTATTAAAGCCGCACATGCCATATATATATGTTAATTGATTGGTCGTACGTACTATATAATTTCTCACATGATTGGTTTCGTGAAATATTTCACTTTTCCACTCTCAATAAACAACTATTAAAAATTTGACCGCCAATAATTCAAGCCAACTTTTTTTTTGGCCAATATAATTAAAGCCAACTTCACGATGTCAAATAATTGAACAAATATGTAACATTTTATGTTGTCTAAGTTTATAATAATAATAATAATAATAATAATAATAATAATAATAATAATAATAATACTTATTTGTTCTTCCCAAAATAAGCAACATTAGTTTCACGCATCATCGAAAAAAATATACTAATCTAAGAGGAAGATTAATTCTGAAGTTTAAATGGTTGGTATATTATAAAAATGAGTATTAGGTGTGTGTGTAACAACTCACCAAATTTGTGATTAAATATATAATATTATACCGGTATAATATGTAACAATTAATTACTTCATACATACTAAAATTATTATCATACATACATACATATATATATTTAAGTATATTCAACTAATAATAATTAATAATAATAACAATATATAGTAATAGTATCTACATGACTATAAAACGAGTTTGATCTTGAAAAATATTAAATTTTTTAAAAATTCAATTCAAACTGCTCGTAATTTTTTCATTAATTGAGACTCAAAATCATATCCATTATTCAGTTGATTTTGTGGCAAGTATCTCTAACTTTGCCTTTGGATCCTTCCTTAACATCAAGAGTTCCCTTTTTGATCATTGCTTGCTGAAAATCAAGAAAGAACATGGCTTGATTAAAGGCAAAACCATTAACAATCTCTCTAGTTCCTGGACTTGTGAACAAAGCTTGGCCTGAGAATAGAAGTCCTGATTTTCTCTGCAGTGTGTTGAAGTAAATATTGTCGAAACTGTTTCTTGTTGAGTCGAAGCTTTGTTCTGCATTATCTCCATTGCTACATGTTTGTGATAATGTCTTTGCAAAGTTTAAACCAACTGTTGGATCAACTCCTTCACTCAGTTTATGTTTGAATAAAGAACACCTTGCAACTCCAAGTGTACGTGCCCCTACAACAATTTTTTTCCTTATTATTTGCAATAAAAAAAATACAGTGCATAAACACTCATATAATTGCCATGGTCTGAGAAAGGGTCAGACTCTATTATTTGCAATACAAAAGACAGCACGGTGTATAAGTGCTTTTATAATGCATGAAGTTTGGAGAATGGTCCAATTCATTAGGTCTATTGTATATAGCATTCCTGTGCAATACAATAGCCTTCTTTTGCAATTGCAAAAAAGCTATTTTTCAACTCAAATCTATGATCTCATATCACATGACAATAATTTTTACTGTTGTATTAAATTTTTTTTAATTATTTTAAAAATATATATAAAAATAAGAAAATACTAATTGAGGCAATTTCATAATATGAAGCGAAGACTTAATAATGTGTCTATCAGAAAGCTTACCAGACAAAGCAACCATTTCTTTAGTAGTGAAACCATGTTGGCCGAACATCTTAATAAGCTGAGAGGCATTAAAGGTAGGAGGTGGCAAATTGATTGTCTTCTATTTTAGATCTTCTTCCATCTTTTCTTCCTTTTGGTATCTCATAAAATGGACCTCCTGCCTGCATTCATATAATTATATTTTATTATTTTAGCTAATTACATACATATGCATATATTATGCCAATAATTACTTGTTTTTATTATATATACTCCATCTATTTTAGTTTAAATATCGTTTTAACTATTATTAGGAAACTACTAGAATTATTAATTTACCCTTAACTAATATTTTCTCTCTCTAATATTTATACTCTGTTAATTTTTTTACTCATTAATAAGAGTATTAAATATATAAAGCGCAAAGTATAGTAGTAAATAATGTTAAAAGTTTGTCTTGATAATATTGTTGATTGTTAAATATTTTAAAACAAAATTAAAATTTTACAACAACATCTAAATTGAAACGGAGAGTAAATAATGATGAATGTGCCCAAAAAACAGCATCTCTAGCAGCCATTGCAAGAATATCAGCACAAGAAACAACACCAGGGCATTGATACTCAAGTTGCTCCTTTGCATCATCGATCACGTCATAGCCTCTTAAGCTAAGATTTATTTGCTGGTGAATCTTTCTCTGCTCTGTTGTCTTTTGTTCAATCAATCAAGATTGACCCATCACATCCCTGTAATAAATTTTTCTTAATTAATTAATATGAACCATAAAAATTAAGATCAAATGAGAGTAATTAACAAATAATAATAGTACTTACTTCTATGAAGCAATCATGGAAGTGCATTCTAACAAAGCCAGCAGCTAAAGTAGGATCATCTTGCAAAGCTCTGGTAACTGTGTTCTTCACAATTTGATCAGCAAATGGACAGCTCATAATATAATAGTTCATGCTCAGTCCATCAACTCCAAATCTATAGCCACTCACTGTCATCTTCATTAATAAAAGCACCCCAACTATATAATTAGTAATAAAACTCACACCCATCAATTTTTCTCAAGTTTAAAATCCTAATAAACTTTAGAACAAGAAAAATAGAAGAATTATATATAAGAGCAAATAACTTTGAAGTATGGTAATCAAATTGAAGAGTAGAAGAGGAAATATATATATATATGAATATAAAAGAAAAAGAAGGTGACACCAGAAATTAATTATACATAAATTAATTGGATAAAGAATTGAGAAGGTAGTGGACTATCATTTACTCCACCAAATATCAAAGGTCAAATGAATTATTTGGTTTAACTTAAATAATAATAATAATAATGCATGTATGGCGACACGTACGTAACAAATAATTAATTTTCTTAAGCATATTATTATTACTGATATTGCCAAATAGATAAAAGCCACCAGATCAACTTCACTAAGTGAAGAAACTACAAGAATAGTAATTAATTAACTAGCTAAAGATTTTTTCTGGATTGCACATTAATTAATTATTATATATTATTATGGTCGGTTTAACCAATGAAATGAGAGTAAAAGGTGTCCAAATAAATAAACAAAGTGAAAGTAAAAAAAAAATAATTTTTAATTTTAAGAGTAAAGGATGGATGGACAGTGGATGTTATGAGTGGGGGAGGCGGCAAGTGCATGCAGCTGGTTTCCATTTAATTTAAGTACAAACTCGATTTAGTGGAGGAAACTTGATCGGTAAATATAATAGGTGTGTGAGAGTCAAATTCCACGTATATAAGCATTTATATATATATGTATACACACACATATATATATGTATATGTATAATTTTTTTAGTGCTGTAGACGCGTCGAGGCATTATGTGGTTGTGACCACTTCGACCCACGCTTGCCGCTTCTTACTTCTTGCTTCGCAGACAATACTTGATCTATAATTATACTGCACTGATGGTTGAAATTTCAACTGCGAGAGAAACATAAAAATCTCATATAAAAAAAATAGGCTTAGCAGGAGACATATAGATAAAAATGATCCATAATACTTTAAAATTTTAAAATTTTAAGAATACTATTTTGCACTTAATTTTAAAATTTCAACAGTAAAAAAATAAGAATCACATCATAAAAAGATGAACTTAACAAGAGATATATAGATAAAAATATCAATAAACTCAATACTTTAATATTTTAAATTGAAATATAGTATTAAGTCCATAAAATATATTTTTTCACTATGTTTATAAATAGAGAAAATTATACTGTATAGCATACTTTTTATTTTTTTTTTAAATATCATATATTTTTTATATACTTTTAATATATTAAATGAATACTCAATGTATACCTTTGAAAATTGAGTATGGCTTTAGTATATTTCTGAAAATGAGTATTTTTGAAATTAAAAAAGAAAAAATATATTTTTTATTTTTAGGATTTTTTTGAAAAAACTCCTTATAAATAAGATCCTCCAAGTAAGTGTGCTTGAACTCAACATTAAATTTTTATTTCCATTATATACATATTACGGTCCCCAATGACAAATTTTAAATTTATGAATACATATAATGCCATCGGTCAAGTTACGAGATTGATTTCAATGTAAGATTTATTTGAACTTTAAATTCTCCAATCCTTCAATTTTAGTTTTTGAAATGTAATTCTCTCGAAATTTATAACAATTAATATCAAAAAAATTCATACACGCGAACAACTTAAAATTCAAAAAAAAAATACCTTTCATATATATATATATATATATATATTTTTTTTTTTTTTTGAAATGAATACCTTTCATATTTGTCACATTAAAATTACAAGAAGAAAAAAATCCTTACCGATAAAGAGTATGAACCACTTGAGAAATGGAAAAATAAGATTTCAATATGAAAGTGTTGTTCTCTCAAAATTTATGACAGTTATACATCTTTGATTTAATTATGTAAGCTAGTTCTGTGATTCACGAACAATTGTTTGTGGTTTACGATCCTTCCATTACCATGATAAATAACAAGTGCCATTAAGTCCCATTTTTAACCTGCTATAGTTACAAAACGAAACAATAAATGAAAAGCAAAAGAAGATTGGAAAGAGAGACCAACTGCATTGATGCGCTTTTAGGCCTGTTTCATATTTACAAATTCATTTTTTTCCGCCCGTCATAATAATAACTCAAAAGAAAACATTTACAACGTTAAAAATTTTCATTGAACATCGAACATAGTTGCGACCCTTTCCAAAGTTAATGCCATCATTGCCAACATTAGTCTATCTCATTCTTTCACATACCCACTGGATTTGATCAACTGACCCGAGACTCGGCAGCGCTTACAAACAAACTTGGCCGGCACAGAATCAGAGTCGGGAATACCAGAACACCGAGTGTGCTGCCACACCCCACAAACATCACAAGCTAACATTCTCTCACCATCATCGTCTTTAGCACCACAACTGCAATCAACAGTCCACTTCTCAATTCCTCTCTCCATTCTGAACTTGTTATGACCATTTTTTCCCAGGCATCTTCCCCGTACTCTAACAAATTCAGTCGACCCTAATAAGAGTTTGACCTGGGTGGAATCATCAACACCACTATAGCCAACAAGCTCTTCAGCTTGGAACCTTTTATACATCAAATACACTTCTTGGAATGCCTTGGATGCTTCAAGCTTAAGGTCAGAAACAGTGGCATTTGAGGATAAGACAATCATTTCTGGCGGGTGGCTTGAAGCATTTTCTTCTGTCTGATCCATTATTTCCACATCACATAAGAGGTATATGGCAGGAGGGTTTGTGATTGATGACGGCTTCTCAGCCGTATACTCTTTCACAAATTGCTTGCAGTCTAGGAGCTTTTCAGCAGAACCAGTAGCAAGATCCTTTGTTGTGTCAGTTCCATAACTCACCATTGTCCTAGGGTGTAGTAAGCATTCATAAAGAAATCGCAGGTCTTGCATGAGCTTTTCTTCAGATGGACAGGTAATGGCAGAAGAGCAAATGCCAGTAGTTAACGCATTTGCAGGAGGATTTCCAGGCTCAAGCCTGCAACAAATTGAAATGCCAAAATGTATACACAGTTAACATACTGTTACTCTTCCTGATAAAATAAAGAAAGACAACAGAACTATCCTATTGCACACTGAATTCAACATAAATTTTGTCCAGCATCCATTAACTTGTTTTCTAAGTAATCTATATCCCCCAAAATTCACCAAACAAGTAATATTCTCAAAATTAGATGATCAAGGAGAAATCATAGCTTTCCAAAAATATCAAATAAACTATAAAACAGAAATATATTTTCCTAGTCTTCAGTTCAGATTTCATTCTCTGAATGCCACTGGTAAAAATATTAACACAGGGTAGTTGCACACCTGTACTCAAATGCACCTGAATCAGGATTGCATCGGGTACCAACAACCATTCCATCAGCTGCTGCTTTCCCTCCAAGTTCCTTGAGGCAATGATCAAGGAGCTCCGGAGCAGCCACTTTGCATACAGCGCCTCTCAAAGAACGCCAACTTACCCAGGTGGACCCAGACACTGCCCGTAGTACTCTAAGCATTGCTTCTTCAACTCGTTCAACATCAATATTACTCCACGGAGGAGAAATCTCCATGCAGGTTCGACACTTCTTGCAGGTAGATTCCTCAACTCTTGAGGGAGACTTGTGAGCATTATGGATCAAACTTATCAAATAAAAAAAGAGATCCCTTGTATTTACAAGCTCACGGTCTGACAAAGATTGGTAAAATGAGATAATGTCCTGCAAACGAGTGCGCAGTTTTCGCCCCTGGGAAAGAAATATGGACAACGGTATGCTGGAAAGGGTCTCAACAGCTGATTTATAGGCATCCACAGTCAAAGCAAAACTACCAGCACCAAATTCATAACCCCAGTCACCATACCATGGATGCCCTTTTGTGATAGCATGAAGAAGCCTGTATTCTAACCCATATTTCTTTGATACATCCATGACACTGACCTTTCTGTTCATAGTGAAAAATGAAAAAAAAAAAAGTGAATTTAACTACCAGTAACAATTGGATGAAAACATATGACCATAATGCAACTCGTACTGAAGAAATGACAGATACGAAATACATTTAACCTGCAGAACAAATATAAGACTTCAAAAGTCGTTGATTTCAAATGAAACATTGAAGAGAATGCCCAACAACTTAAGAGACTAACCAAACCTTTCTCAAGATTAGCACCAAGATGATTTGGCAAAGAATCATTTTCAATGACCATAATGATGGTAGAGCAAGTAATATATATTTCCTCCAAAATACGTATGCAAAATCCACAAATTCTGTAAGTCTTCAACATTCACATACTTTACATGCAGGTGATCATCTTATGTAGACTTCCACACATTCAAACTCTTCATCTATACAAACCATAAAATGTCCTTAAACTACTGTACACATTGAAAGGATGAAAACTAAGGGCTTGAAGATTAATTAGCAGGGCTTATGAAAAAATTTTAAGCTAGCCACATCCACATCATATTGAAAAAATAAACTACCCATTAAAGGAAGATTGAAAAATGAACAATTTAATTTTGTCAAGAACTCCAAAATCAACAAGAAATCCTAACCTGACTCCAAGTATCTTGCACAACCGATCCCAGAAGTCCATGATATGACATCCAGAAAGGATCCTGGATCCCCCTTCCCTGCCATTGACCCTAAGAAGGTGACCATGACCATTTCCATGGATGACACCATGTAAAAGATGAGTGGTATCTTCTAACTGATGATAAATCCAATCTTCAACATCATCAGTAGTGGTGACATCGTTACATGTCTTACATCTGAAATACAACACAGGATTTCATCGGATACTTTGTTGATGACAAAGCCAAAAATCGCAAACCAATAAGACGTAGCAAACATGTAACATATAGCATCATCCATTGCATTTATGAACCAGTGCACTGAAAATCAACTGAGCTAAAACATAGAAAACAGCCACAAAATACAGCATTCGATCACTTCCAACAGAACATTATAGTGTTAAGTAATCATTAAATCCTTAATCATAAATCATAATCTCATTCTTCTAGCTCAAAATTTTTCTTCATCTTTCCTTTACGCTAGGAAAGAGTATAACTAGGTAGCTAATTAATTGCATGAAAAAAAACCCTTCCAATCGTTTGTTCAAAAACTCTCAATCCAAGTGAGCTGGCTTTCGGAGTGTAAGTTACTCTAACAATTCCTTTCTTATCTAAATAAAGACCATTATCTTAGTTATGTAATAAACAAACAAGAGATGCATTTCTAAAGATTATACAATATGAACAAGTGCAAATTCCAAAAACAAGCACTTTTACCTGAACAATCCAATACTTCACAGGAAAAAATCTTGAGAAAAGTTATAGTTACACAAACAACAAAGCATTACATCATGGATACACTTGAATTACAGTCCAAGCACATGGCATTGATACAAAATGGTCTATACTGCAGTCATGAAATCATAAAATAAAATAAAAACACAAAAATAAATAAGCTTGGAAAGGAATGATAAAATGAAGCAGACCTCAATTCTGAGACATGAAGCAAATCCCCACAGCATGAGCATGGTTTATGATGCCCACCAATGGAATTACCATCAGCCTTAATAATAAAATGGTAACGTTTGCAGCATACAGGATGCCCACTCCAACCTATTAATTAATTGAGATTAATTTCTATTAACGACAACTAAGTGGATAAACGACACATAAAGACAGCCCCAATTCATTTATATAAATAAAGAACATTAAACGACTTGTTTTTTTATCTGAAACATTAAACGACTTGTTGCTACCAAGTACCAAGATAAGAAATGAGTTTAAGATAAAGAGGACCGCATCTTTATCAAATTTATAAATATACCACTAGAAAAGACAAGAAGATCGTAGCCGTCCAAATTTTGTTTGCCCAGACTCCAGTCCCACCAAAAACATCTTAAGTGCCACGTGTAACCTTTCCTAATAAATGACAATCGTATGGGCCCCACCTTACCCATCCCTACAAGTCACAGCTCACTCACTCGCCCCTATTTTCTCACGACAAATTACGTACTTCTCACGCTAGTTTGCCGTCACAGTTTATTATTAGCTTCTTGTCTTGTTGCTCCTACAAAATCCTTGGGTTTTCTAAACTTTAGCTTTCAACAACAAAACAACAACAGTTCATTTATGACGCTCGCTCCATCTCGTGAGATAATCAATTATTTTTGTGGCATATTTTAATTTTCCCTTTTTAGAAAAAAAAGGAAAGAAGATGTGCATCCGATTTCCCGCCCTAACGACTGGCAACCGGCGAAAAAACGGAAAGAAAAATTTGCAATGACTCGGTGGATCAACTAACTCGAGGTGAGTGAACTCACCAACAACTCGGCACTGATCGCAGTAAACGGATCTGGATTTAGCAACATCCTCCTCAACGACATCCAAACTAACAACGGCGGGTACCGAATCAAGGCCGCCGTCCGTCAGATCACCGACTCGAAAGGAGATTTGCCAGGTCATAAGATGAGGAAAAAGCGAAGACGGTGGAGGAAAAAGAGCATGCTCCGTCAAAAAAGCCTGGATGTTAGTCCTGAGCGGCCCCCGTGGACCTTCCAAGCCAGAAGTAAAGGTAAAGAAGTCACATAGATCAGCGGTGACTCTCCTCTTCATTCTCTTCAAAGGCCTTCCGTTCACACCCATATCAGCGGCGCGTGGCGTCAGATTGGGATGCGCGTGAGTTAGATCTAGCAGTGAAACCGTCTGTTTTGTCCACAAACAGAGCAGATCTGGCGGATCTGACGATGGAGAGTGAAGTCTGAGAAAGGCTTGGATGATTAAGAAGTTGCGAAAGAAAAGAAAGCGGGAAATAGCGAGAGAAGAGGGAAAAGGGAACGGCCGGTTTTTAGGGTTTTCTATTTGTGTGTGTTTGGAAGCTGTGATTTGATCAACAACACCATCATCACCATCAATAACTTGGTTATTAATTTTTAGCTTTTGATATGAAGATGTAAATTTTTTTAAAATAAAATTATAAATTAATTATTTGTATTTTTTGGGAATCGTGATAATAGTAAAGTCGGTTTGGATACGGAAGAGAGAGATGAAGAGTTATATAAAATCGAAATCTTAGCCGCTAAGCGTGTTTACCGCTTTAAGAGTTATCGTCTTCATGTTCGTAATTTCATTGAAATTACATAAATACCCTTTCAATTCAATTGCTAAACAATGTTGAGAAACCTCGATTACTAATCAATAAGATGAAGATTGATAATTACCCTCCCAATTCAGTCACCCTCCAAAATAATTATTATTAATATTTTTTAACGATTTTTTTATAAAAATTACCAAAAAAAACAAAAACAAAATTTTACAAATTTCAAAATTTATGATTAGTTCACAAATTTAATTTATTATGAATTATTATACACATAATAATTTAAATAAATTTATTATATACATTTATGAAAATTATTAAAATTTTTTGATAAAATATGAAATAAATTTTATTCATCATCTTTGAAGCCATTTTATTATTTTTAAAATTTATTTTTTATATCATCTCTTAAATTTATATTTTTTTAATAAGTCAGTCCATATATCTATCTTTATCTCTATTTTCTATAAGCTACATTAATAATAATTTTATATGGCACCACATATATTAGAATATGTATAATTTACTTTAAAAGAATATTTGATGTAACCACCGTAATTTTATTAAAATATAATTAAATATATAATTTGGAATCTTAATTAAGGTGTTGTAAGAAGGAAAAAATTAATTTATATATAGGATATAAATAAAGTATACAAAACATATAAAAGCCATTAGAAAATAAAAAAAAGTCAAAATTAAATAGTAAAAAATATGAAAAGTTAAAAAAATAAAATAAATAATTCAAAAATAAAATTCATTTTTGGTGGTGGAAGATAATAAATGATAAATAATAAATAATAATTATTTATAAATTAATTATATAATTTATGTATGGCTAAAAATAAAATAAAGGAAATTAAAAAAAAATCAAATTGGCTTCATCTTCTTCTCTCTTCTTTCTCTTTGGCCGGATTTTTCATGGGTCTTGGGCAAGAATTTCAACTTTTTTAATCACTCAAAATCTCATCAGATTTTTAAGAATTAAGGGTGAAATTCTTGATTTCTTATTATAAGGTAAGAATTTTCTTATTTTTAAGAAAATATTTTTCTAGTTTTAATTAATTGAAAAATGATTTTTGATAGAGATGTAGATAATTGTTTAAATAGGTTTAAATGATGTTATTTTAGTGTGGAAGTAAAAATTTTATGGTTAATTGATGGATTTGTTTAGGTTTGATTGAAGTTTGGAAGAATAAAAGAGTGAATTTAGAGTTTTAGAACAAATTTGAGTATAATCAATATAATTGATGTTTAATTATTTAAAATAGCTTAAAATGAGATTCTAACAGTATAATTGAGCTTAAAATTTGATTTATAATTGGTTATAATAAAATTCTAAAATTAAAGTATATCATGGTAAAAATAAAAAAATTGGATAAAATTGTAGAATTTAAAGTTTGAATTATTAAAGTGAGTAGAGTTATGATTCTAATGAATTATTTAAACTCATAATGTGGATAAGAATTGAGTAGAACCAAATTGTTAAATCAAAGTAGTGAGGGGCTTTTAGAAAAATGAAGGTTGGACGTGGAAATAGGCTTAGATTTTGGCACATTAGAGAATAGTACATTCCTTGGTAATTATGTGTTATATTACATTGAATTTGGTATGTTGTATTATATGTTGATGTTTATACTATGCTATTTTAATGTGAGTGTTTGCATGTAAAGTGCATCGTTATGTATTTAAAAGTATAATATGCATAATGTATGAATTTGTAAGCTATTTTAAAATGGCCATTGGCATTATTGAGTGGAATTGTGGGAAAAAAATGGATCTTGTGCCAATTAGTATATATAAGTTGGAGACATTATGCAAGTAGCATAAAATGTGATGTTTAAGACGAGAAAATATAGAAATGTAAAGAAAAAATGGATATAGTGCAACAACTAATGAATGACAAAGTTAATTATGTTATATGAAAATATGAAATAATGTCTCTTAATAATGTATAATATTTTATTTAAAAGAATTATATTTATTGCTATTGATAAGATTTACCTTCAAGCTAAAAGCTGGCGTATCACTTATAATATGATATGCCTTCAAGCAAGAAATTGGGTGTCACTTATTGTTGTTACTTGCCTTCGGAGCTAGATAAAGAGGTGTCAATAGGGGATGGATACAGGGGCGAAGCCAGATTTTTTAGTGAAGGGGCAAAATAAAAATACCATATATATATATTAAAAATAATATAAATTTAAAGGAAAATAATTAAGTATTTTAAAAATTTTAATAATATATATACATAAATATATATAAAAAAATTTCAAAAAAGCTGCCCCCCTTCTCATATAAGTATTCTTGCCCCTGGATGAATATGACACTTAAATATCTGGTGTCGCAATAGACTATAATAATATTTTTGAAATTTGAATATTGTATATATTATTTGGGCCCAATGCAAATATTCACAGTATTTAGATGAAATTAGTGAAAGTGTATGTGCATAAGGACATCACTCTTGTTATGTTTTAAAAGAGGTTTATATTGTATTATTTTGAGTTATTTTTATTATCAAAATATATACTGCTAAATTAGAAGCTTAACGCAAGTTGTCTATCTCACAGGCAGCAGATGACACACAAATAACCTAGAAGTTTAGCGGTTCGTCACTAGACCAGCGCCACTGTATAGAATATAAATATATATTTTTGGTTAATCTCATAATGTTTGTATAAGTTATAGTTTATGTAAAAATATTGAAACTTAATATGCATGTAAATGTTTAAATACATTATATATATAAATGATCATGAGATCACTAAAATTTGGATTGTGTGAATGATATGGGAGAATTAGATAAATAAATGAGAGTGTATATATATGTGTGTGTGTATATATATATATATATATATATTGAAAGTATAAATATTTATGCAGGTTGAATATGCGTGATTTTAAGAATATTCAAATTAAAAAAAATTAGCAAATTTTTTTTAGAGTTTTTTTAACTTTTATATTTTTAACAATTAATTTGTAATATCCCAAAATGTGCTCTAGAAGTATTGAGGTAATTGTTGTTTGATTTGAATTAAATGTATATGTGTTATGGGAAAGGAAAGAGTGTATAGAGAGAAGTGTATATGTTGTTTATATGATAATATATATAACATATATGCAAGTCAAAAGAGTGGTCAAGGGAAGAAGATATTTATTTAGTTATTTGTGAAATTACTAAAAGAGGGCAAGTGCTTTAAAGGAAATCAAAACAAATTGTATAAGTGTGTTTAGGTAATTGCTCTTGTTGAGATACTTGGTGGAGATTTAAAGAGGAGTTGACTTTGTTTCTTCATTGTTCTTTTCTTCTTTTCTTTTTGTTGTGGCCGGCTCCTCCATAGACAAGGGAAAGCAAGTGAGCAAGAGAGGATTTTGATGTTCTAAGCTCAAATTGAAGGAAGATCTAAGTGATCAAGTTAGTGATTCAAGAAGTTTTATAACTTTGGTAAGTCCTCTTTTGATATCTTTGCTTATTTGAAGTTGTGTTGTGAAATTGATAGATGATTTAAGAGTGTGTTGTTTGATTGTGATATGTTTAAGAGTGTTTGATTAGGTTGATTATGGATTTTAAGGATGGATTGAAGAAAAGAGTAAGTTGGTTGGAAGAGATGGTGTTGTATTTGTGTTTAGGGTGTTGTGATGATATTTGTGATTTGTGTTTGTTATAGATGTGGAGTTGTTTTGGTGTTTTTGTAAGTTTAAGATGGTTTTTGGGTATGTTTTGTTAAGTTTGTTTTGAAGTGGATGTTGGTGAAAAGAAGTATTTGATTGGGTGTTTTGTTGTTTTGGCCGAAATATGAGTTTTTAGCCTGACACGCCCATGAACAAGTTCAGATTCTTAGGCGTGTCAATTGTGTTGGAGGCAGTAGGTTTGACACGACCAGTAACACGTCCGTGTTATTGAGTGTGTCATAGCTACTGTGAGATTGGAGAGTTTACACGGCTATGAGCACGCTCACGTTGTTGGACGTGTTGATATTTTTCAAAGAGGCAGAATGTATTACACGCCCAGTGACACGCCCGTGGTTCTGAGCGTGTAAAAGCTTCTGTGTTGTGGAGTTAGGGCACAGTCAGGGACACGCCCGTGTGGTTGAGCGTGTCATGTTTAGGGTTTGCCCTAGTTAACTCTTAATTTGATTATCTCATGTGTATTCCTAAGCAAGTGTATGTTATTATTTTTGGATTAGGTCTTGAAGAAAGTGAGTTATCATTGATCTAAGAAGTAAAAGAATCTTGGAAAGGAAGTGTTTAGAGTTGTGTGAATTGTTATTGAGGTAAGTACAAACCTTGCATTGTTGCATACATTCACTTAATATGACATTATTGTTATATATGAATAATGTTATGTTTTGCACATTGTGAATTGAGACATGATGATACAAATTGAGAAAGAGAATAATGATATAATTGTATGTTTAATATGTTATTCAGTTTCAGAGCTCTGAATTTGGGTGGCATGCCTATGAAATTATGAATAGTAACAGTCTTGCCGGGTTGAGGATCTCTTCAATTTGAGTTGAATTGAGGTCCAAGAGACCGGGTCTGTTACATTATGAGAATTGTGATTATGAGATATATGATTGGTAACAGTCTTGCCGGGTTGAGGATCTCCTCGACTTGTTGAGTTGATGGTCCAAGAGACTGGGTCTGTTACACTATCCATGGATAGAGACATATATATATATATATGATGCCTACGGGCTTGATTATTGTGATTATGAACCAAAGCAGTAACTCTGAATTCTGAATATCGTATTAAACACTTGTTGGGCCCATAGGTGTCTATGTCATGTTGATGTTATGAATGATGAAATAATGTAATATTCATGAAATATTGTATATTGAGTATGATCTTTATTGTTTGATTGTATATCATTGTTATTGATTAAGCATAATAGCATTATGGTTTGTACTACTGAGTTGTTGGCTCAGCGCGATTATGATTCATCGCGCAGGTGATAGAGGTGATAGAGTTGAGACGGAGAATTCCTCTAGACCTAGTTGAGGTTGTTTTGATTGTGAAGAGTTGGATTAAAGCTTAAAGATCAGAGAGTCAAGCTGCCAATCATGTATATATTTCATATTTTGTAATTATTGAGGTTTAATGTATTTATATTTGTAAGTTTTGGATGTAACTTCCGTTGCGTAATATAAGCAAACATTTTTATCTATTGTGTCTTATGATTTTCATTTCTCTTTATTTGGTATTTCTTAAATTTTTAGTTTTACTTTAAACATGATTTATGTATTTGTAAAGTGTGTCATTTCTATATTCAGTATACGTATAATACGATCGTATAAGCATGCTTTGTACGTATACGAGATATAGGGATGTTACATAATTACTATTATAAATATGTTATTTTATTTACTAAATTATATTTTAATGGTTAAACTATTTTTACAAAGTTATGAAAAATATTTCAATTGTAAAATATGATAACATTCTTGTATCTGATATATATATTTTACATATATAAAATATATGTATTGTATGTATTTATGATATAAGGGTGTTAGATTTGACTTAACTTATAAAAATTAGTTCATAAATATTAAGTGCTTATAAGCTAACTTGAGCTTATAAGTATTTAAAATTTTAAATAATTATATAATTATTTTAAGTGCTTATAAATAGATGATAAATTTTTAATATATTTAATAAAAAATAACTTATAAGGATATTTATTATTAAAATAACTAAAAAAAATAAAAATATTATATTATCAAGAATATCTATTAAAATAAATAAGGATATTATAATAATTTATATGGGCAAATTAGTTTATAAATTAGGTGTTCATAAACACTAAAAAAATACGCTGCTCATTATTTATTTATTTTTTTCAGCTTATAAATTAAATTTATATGTTGATAAAATTATTTAAATAAATATATATATTTAAATTTAAAATTTAAAATTTAATTTGACTAATTTATAAATTAAACTAAACACCTCTAAAACATGTAAAAATTTTATAACATGTCATTAGCAAAAGATAAATCCATGCGATATGTTTGATTTTGTCTTGTTCCTATTATAATTTACAGTAAAAAAACAAATCCAAACAAAATTCATCCATAACAAATTCGAATCACATTTACGAAAAAATATAAATACTCTTAATATTTTTAAAATAGTTGAAGATGCCCGATTGACAATGTAATATGAAAACAGTAAAAAATTGATTGCAATTGAAGAAAGATAAATTTAAATGTATTGTTGATTGAATTAAGCAGTTGAGATTGCTATTTTACGTGTTAATATTGTAAATATTTGAAGACACTTGTGCGACTGTCGATTATATTCAAAGTATTATTGTTCATTGAAAATGAAAGAAAGTTGGTACTGTGAAAGGGGCTTCCAGGAAGGTTCGTAATTTAAATTCAGTAGTAGAAAACAAACTTTTTTTTTTTTTACAAAAAGAAAAGAAAAAGAAAGTGGAATGCTGTCTTTTCCTGAAGTTTCCAATGTTTTGTATAAATTCCACTGCAGCATTTATCACCCAAGCAGACGATGGCTTTCCTTGAAAACCAAAACGATAGTTAACTTCGATAATGAGGCTGTGCATATTACTACATGTTCAATTATTCATATCAATTTGTTTGAATTAACCCTAAACATAATACAATTTGATTTTATTTAAATATATAAATAAATATATATATATATAAAGCCAAACTTATTTTATAAAAGGAATCCATTAAATCTATTAAATTTCAGTATGTTGAGCTAATTTTTGATTCATTTTTCATCTATATACGATTTGATCACACTTTTTTTTGGGCCAAGAAAAGAAAGATTCATTCAAATAAACCAAGAAAAAATATACAGCCTTAGCAAAAGGCTTGAGGGACAAACTTCTTTATATAAAGTATAAAGAGGCACAACAAAAGCAAACTACATCTAAAATAGCCCATGCAACAAAAATATAGAGAAAAGGAAGATAGAAGCAAAGCAAGCAATACTCAAGAGCAGTCCATGCAATCCAGACAAATCTCCCACTATAAAATAAAAGGGCCAACTAAAGAGAAATAAAATGACTAAATATTAGGGATACTGATGACAGTTAGTTGTAGATAATATTAGAAGTTCAAACTATATTTGTATTTTGTATATTCCGGATAGCTAGGACTACTTTTGTATATTTAAACACTGTATTACTTCAAGGAATGAGATATAGAAAATATCTTTTATCTCTGCTAATTTGGTATCAGAGCCTAAAATGGCTAGCTCACCCAAAGCCACCGATTCTTCCTCTCCTTCCTCTCCTTCAATCACTTCTCCCCTTCCTCTTACTACTTCATCTCTCCAAACCACCAATTTATTCTCAACTCCTCCACACGCACATCTCTCGTTTTCCCTAAAATTGAAGGAAACGAATTATCTAGCCTGGAAGACGCAATTTCTTCCGATAATCAGATGTTATAATCTCAAACGGCATATCGATGGCACTCCTGAACCATCGCCCCTCATCACAAATTCAACAACCTCTCAACCAGAACCGAATCCAGAATACCTAAAATGGATTCAAGAAGATCAATTGCTTTTAAGTTGGATTTGTTCTTCACTAACCGAAGAAGTTATGCCGTATGTTACTGGGATTGAAAGTGCTCATGAAGCTTGGCAGTCACTATCTGAAGCTTTTGGAACGAGTAATAGTGCGAAGAGAGTTCAGTTGCATATTTCTCTCCAAAATATGACTTTGGGCGAGAAAACAATCTCAAAATTTTTGCGCGAAGCGAAAGCTATTGCTGATGAACTGGCGGCAGCTGGAACTCCAATTTCAGCTGATGAGTTTAACGCAACTATCTTCCGTCTTTTACCTTCTGAATACCACCCAGTGGTCGCTACTCTGTCTGCAAGCAAGACAAAGGTAACTTTTTCTGAGCTTTCTGGACAATTAATGGCTCACGAAATTCTTTTGCAGAGTTCGAATAGATCTCCACCAATTGTTGCAAATATGACTCGCCAATCACAATCCAAATCTGGTTTCGGTAATCATCAGCGTAGCCAGCAGAATAAAAATTTAGGTCCTAATTCCAAAGGTCAGAAACGTTGGTTTCAGACTCCTTGTCAAATCTGTGGCTTGAACAATCATCAAGCCAAGTGGTGCCGTAAACGCTATGATCAAGAAGCTAGTCCAGTTACTGCTAATGCAGCTCAAGTTACACAATCTCATGATTCTGCGAATTGGTTTGCTGACACTGCTGCTTCCCATCATATGACCCCGGACCTTGCTGCTCTTGAAATCACGGATGACTATAATGGTTCTGAAAAAGTTACATTAGGTAATGGAACTGGTTTGGATATTCACCATATCGGTCGTCGTGTTGTTCATACTCCTGCTGCAAATTTACGATTACATAATATTTTACATGTGCCATCTTTGCAATCACAATTGCTTTCTGTTCATAAGTTTGCTCAGGATAATGATTGTTCTTTTGAATTTGACTCTTGTGGGTTTATTGTGAAGCACAAGCCAAGTAGGAGAATTTTATTTTCGGGTCCTGCTGAAGATGGTGTTTACAAGTTTCGGCTTCCAGTTTCTACTTCACGTTGTAAAGCATTGTTTTCTGCTCGGACTACGAATCAAGATTGGCATGCTCGTCTTGGACATCCACAGAGTTCCACAGTTTCTTTTCTTGTTTCTAAATTTCAATTGCCTTGTTCAAAAATAAAACAATTTTCTGGTCAATTATGTGAAGCTTGTTGTTTAGGGAAACATAAACAACTTACTCTACCATTGACTAGAACTATTGCTCATAAACCTTTGGAATTGATTTATGGTGATGTATGGGGTCCTGCCCCAGAGTTGTCTTTTAATGGAGATAGATTTTTTGTGATTTTTGTTGATGACTTCTCTCGTTACTGTTGGTTGTTTCCAATTAAGAAGAAAAGTGATGTTTTCTCTGTGTTTGTCCATTTTCATAAACTGGTTGAACGGCAATTTGATACTAAACTGCTTGCCTTTCAGTCGGATTGGGGTGGAGAGTTTCGCAATGTTCATTCTTATTTGCAGGACCATGGTATTCGGCATCGAATTACTTGTCCGCACACTCATCAACAGAATGGCACAGTGGAACGGAAAATAAGACATGTTGTGGACACTTGTCTTACATTACTTGCTCATTCTGCTATTCCCAAACGGTTTTGGAATTTTGCGGTGACTACTGCTGCCTACTTGATTAATCGACTGCCATCTCCAGTTTTAAAGCAGTTTTCTCCATATGAGAGATTGTTTTCTACTTCTCCAGATTATAATTTTGTTCGAGTTTTTGGCTGTACTGTTTATCCATTATTGAGACCTTATAATCAACATAAATTTTCCTACAGAACTACTGCTTGTGTTTTTCTGGGTTATTCAACTGATCATTTGGGTTATCTCTGTTTTGATCCAAGTGCTACCAGGGTCTACACTAGCAGGCATGTACGATTTGATGAGGATCGTTTTCTATACAAAGAGGCCAAATCAGATGGTGGTGAATCAATTCTTGGTTCACCAGACACAAGCGCAGACTTGAACCCATGGCTCTCTGTCTCAGTTCATTCTCCAGTACTGCCACACTCTATTTCACAATCTGTTTCACATTACTCTTCGCCACAAGCAGGGTCTATATCTCAGCTGGTTTCGAGCTCACCTGTACAGCTGCCCTCACATACACACAGTCCTGCATTCTCACAACAACCTGAACAGGAGCAGCAGCTTGTGCAGGTACCTGATGCCTCTATTCAGGAGCAACATTCTTGTGATTCTTTAGAAGGACAGCAGCCTCTAGAAGACCTTTCTGGATCTATTGCCCGTTCACATATTGAGCAGTTACAAGCAGGTGATCATCCTATGGTTACTCGGTCCAAGGTTGGTGTTTTTAAACCCAATCCTAAGTATGCTTTGCTGGTGAACGTTAGTAATGACTTAACCACTATTCAAGAACCCACATGTTTTAGTAAGGCCATTAAGATTCCTGTTTGGCGAGATGCAATGAGCAAAGAAATTACTGCTCTTATTCATCATAAAACTTGGGACTTAGTTCCTAAACCGACGGATACTAATGTTGTGGGTTGTAAATGGATCTTCAAAATCAAACATAATCCGGATGGTAGTATTGAACGGTGTAAAGCGCGACTCGTTGCTAAGGGTTATACCCAAGTTGAAGGAATTGATTATGCTGCCACATTCAGTCCTGTAATTAAACCAACAACGATTCGGATTGTGTTATCTTTAGCTGTTTCAAATGGGTGGATTATGCGACAGCTTGATATCTCCAATGCTTTTTTGAATGGAGTGTTGGAAGAGACAGTATATATGTCCCAACCACCAGGATTTGTTGATTCAAGGTGTCCATCTTATGTCTGCAAATTAAATAAGTCTATCTATGGTCTCAAACAAGCTCCACGAGCTTGGTTTCATCGGCTGAGTTCCTATTTATATGGTCTTGGTTTTGTGGGATCTCATACTGATTCCTCTCTTTTTATCAAAGAAACAGGCCATGATGTTATGTATATTCTGTTATACGTTGATGACATTGTTATTACAGGAAGCAATTCAAAATTTATTCAAGAATGTATTCAACATATTTCAGAAGAATTCAAGCTTAGAGATCTTGGTAAGCTTACTTATTTTCTCGGGATCGAAGTACATCACTTGCCTAAAGGAACAAAAATATCTCCAAGATTTATTAAAAGACACTAAGATGGAACAAGCTTCTTCTGTTAAAACACCAATGGCAACTACTTGTCACTTACAACTGACTGATGGGGAACCTATGGTTGACCCAAATCTCTATCGCAGGACAGTAGGTGCTTTACAGTATGCATGTTTAACAAGGCCTGATTTGGCATTTTCAGTAAATAAACTTTGTCAATTTCTTTCCGCACCGACGACTACACACTGGGCAGCATGTAAAAGAGTATTGCGGTATGTGAAGGAAACTTTACATCAAGGCCTGTTCATTACACCTTCCACAACACGTGGTTTGCAAGCTTTCTGTGATGCCGATTGGGCCGGTAGTATTCAAGACCGACGTTCAACTGGAGGTTTTGCCATCTACTTTGGATCTAATTTAATCTCCTGGTCTGCAAAGAAGCAACCGACTGTTGCGAGGTCATCCACTGAAGCAGAGTATAGGTCGGTTGCAAACACTACTGCAGAGCTCATTTGGATTCGTTCTTTGCTTAAAGAATTAAGGCAACCAATGGTCAATCCTACAATCATATGGTGTGATAATATTGGAGCATCATACCTCGCTGTCAATCCATGCTTCAAGGCACGAACAAAGCATATCGAGGTCGATTTTCACTTCGTGCGTGAACAAGTTAAACAAGGCAACATCAGTGTTCAATTTATTTCTTCTTTTGATCAACTAGCAGACATTTTTACTAAACCCTTAAGCTCGACAAGGTTTCAACAACATAAGAACAAGCTTCGGATTCTTGCGAGATCTTTCGCTTGAGAGGGGGTATTAGGGATACTGATGACAGTTAGTTGTAGATAATATTAGAAGTTCAAACTATATTTGTATTTTGTATATTCCGGATAGCTAGGACTACTTTTGTATATTTAAACACTGTATTACTTCAAGGAATGAGATATAGAAAATATCTTTTATCTCTGCTAATTCTAAACAATCAGTAGAAAATATACACAGAAGAAAAATCTATTGTTGAACATAAATACTATGGACATGACCGAAAGAGTTAGAAAAATTACTATGGTCTCATTGATCTTCAATCTTGAAGAGGCTAAAAAGAGAATGAAAAAGATAACTCTCTCATGAGGTTTTCCTTTAAAAAAAAATACATTTGTGCAGGGAGGTTCATCGCTCTGAAACCCCAGTGAAGATTAATCTACTTCTAATAATTTTACTTCCACATGAGATAAACTATACAGCAACTGTTGTAACTTAAGAAAAGAAGACATCTGATACTTAACCAACAATTAAAAAAATGGTTTTTTTATTAAAAAAAATCTATATAAAACAAGAAAAAAGATTAACAAAGGAGGTCACATAAGGGCCAAAACCAGAAAAGAAAGAAACCAAACCATAAACTATAGAAAAAACTAATATGAAAAATAGAGGAATTGAGGATAAGAGGATATAAAATTGTTACCAGCAAAGCAAGCCAACAATAACCCTAGATCTAGATATAAATTTGAAAAAGTGCTGAAGAAGAAAAAGAAGGGAAGAAGTGGTGGTAAAGAGAGAATAGAGAAAAAGATAATAAAAGCCTGAATAACTTTATTTTCTTTGATCACACTTATAGCCTCAGAAATTGCAGCTGTATTTCTTTTTTTAATAATGTAGAAGAGAAAAAATTGATTTTGAGTCTATTATCTAGTGAAATATATATTTTTACTTGTGTGTTTTTATGTAGCTTCATTTTATTTTTCGTTTTTATCATGTATTGATTTGTGGTTGGCATTAATTAAAATTGAAAGAATATGCAAATTTGCATCTTAGATATACATTGCTCCTTAAAAAAAAGGTTTGAACTTAAGTGTGTATAATTCTTAAAGGAATGCTAATTGCAGTAACTTTGGAGAGTGATTATTAGACAATCTCATTTCTAATTGATAAAAAATATTAATTATAATATTTTTCATTATAAATAAATTTATAATAAAAAAATTTTAGCTAATAGGAGAGAGATTATCTAATAATCACTTTTCAAAATGACTGTAAAATTTTTATGCAAACGAAACTATTTAAATCTCTCTCTAACGGCGATTTAATGTGTTAAAAAGTCTTATTTTTAAAATTAAAAAAAAATTAGAAGTTAAACTCATGTTTTTACAATATAAGGAAAATGAAGATAGGAAGCAAATTTCCAGAGGTGACCCATTAATCATTATTAAGATTAAAGCAAAAATCTTTTTCAACTGTGCAGAACGTGAATTTAGCCTATCAACAGGAAAAAGCCTCAACTAACAAGCAAGCAGCTGGCCAAAGACCAAAGTAAAGGACACAAAACAGAATTAGCTTTATAGCTATGGACTGTTATTAGCTGACGCAAATCCGTTTCCATATTTTGTTTTTCGCTAAAGAAACATATCTCTTCTTCTCCAATAAATTGCTTTTCCTCACCTTTTAGTATATTGAACATATGCATTTATATGTATGTGTGTGTGTGTGCAATTCAATAATTTGAGTAAAGACGAGAAGAATATTATTTAAGATGGTGAAGCAAAGTGTAACTTTTGCCATTACTGCAAATTGCTAGCATTATTATCATAATCATAATGGGTGCAATGATTTCTCCTGTTTAGTGTTCAGATTTCCCAGCCATGTTTGTGTTTGGAGACTCCTTAGTTGATGTTGGTAATAACAATTACCTCAATTCTTTAGCAAAATAAAATTATTTCCCTTATGGGATCGATTTCTATGGTGGCCCAACGGGTAGATTCTGCAATGGCAAAACCATCATTGACTTCCTAGGTAATTAAGTATTATTTATTTCGAGTCGTTTAAAGAACTTTATATATTCATTTGTCAGCAGTCATTTAGTACATTTTGGTGAAGTAACTTATCGGCAAATACTATTATTATTCATTATATGATTTGATTATCAAATTTCATATATTATGCCAAATTAATTAACTAAAAATATAATAATGATTTTGCAGGAGAATTGATAGGGTTGCCTCCTATCCCACCATTTGCAATTACTTCCTCAACAGGAAAAGACATTATTAATGGAGTAAATTATGCTTCAGCAGCTGCAGAGATTCTTGATGACAGTGGCAAAAATCTAGTAATATTAACTTATAAAAATTTCAGTTTATTATAATTCATACAACAAATGCTAACTTAACTTTTAGCTATTAATTCTACCAATTTTGAGATAAATATTTATAGGGAGATCGGTATACATTAAGGCAACAAGTGCAAAATTTTAGAAACACTACTCTAAGCCAATTAGATACCCAAATGGATGACAAGAAACTCAGGCAGCATTTGGCAAAATCTTTGGTCGTAGTGAATATAGGAAGCAATGACTACATCAACAATTATCTAATTCCTTCAATCTACTCTACCAGTTTCACTTACAATCCTAAAGACTTTGCTCATCTTCTCACAAGGGTCTATATAGACCAAATATTGGTATACAATTTTTTTTCAGTATTACAATGGGGATGGGAGATCAACTTTGAGTTTATTATTCAGGAGAAAATACACTTGTCGATACACTATGACTAAGACAATTTTAATTTGCAGATTCTGCAAAGTTTAGGACTGAGAAAGATCTTATTGGCAGCAGTAGGTCCCCTTGGATGCATACCCAACTTGCTAGCCACTGGGCTTGCTCCTCCAGAAAACTGCATATCCATTGTTAACGACATGATTGAAAATTTCAATATGCAGCTCAGGTCTGCTGTTTATGAACAACACAAACATGGGCTCTGTCTTTGTTTATGGCAATACTTGTAAAGCTTAATTTCAATGGTATACTTGACAATCCTTCTTCTTATGGTACGTAATTAGTTAATTAATCGCTAATTATGTTTGATTTAATAAAGTCTCAATCTTTACATTTTAATAAGTGCAGGATTTGTAGTAACTGACAGAGGGTGTTGTGGTATTGGAAGGAATCAAGGGCTAATAACATGCTTGCCAATGGCAGTCCCATGCTTCAATAGAGATCAATACATCTTCTGGGATGCTTACCATCCAACACAAGCTTTTAATCACATCATTGCTCAGAGGGCTTATACAGGTCCACCAACCGATTGCTATCCCATTAATGTAAAACAATTGGCTCAATTGTAAATTATAAATTATATAAAAATACATTGATTCTAAAACTCAACTATTTACTAATTGTGCCAAAGAGCAAGATATCACACATCTCATCTCTCATGGGCTCAAGCAGATCCAATTCAAAGATTCAAACCCATAAAAAAATAAGCCAATAACTATGCTGTTGGACTAATTGAACTAATAAACTCATCAAATTAATTAATAAACTCTAATTTTTTTTGGCTAAATATAAACTTTAAATTTAATTCAACTATTAAAAGAATTATATGAGTTTATAAGTTAGACTTATAATATTTTTTAAAAAAATTACCAATGTTTAATATCCTTTATTATTAATAATAAGGAAAATTATGGGCATAATCATATACTATAAATGTTGACCAACTTGTAATTTTTATGGAGATTTTCCCTGAAACAACTCATTTCTCGACCCAAATTTTATTTTCTTCTCTACAATCATAGAATGGGCCTTGTATGGATAGATTTATATGTATGTATTCCAAGTTCATTTCCCCTACCTTCTCTTAGTTTTTAGGCAATTAATGGGCCAATCTGGGAACTCATGATCCAGAAAAAGCTGCATTTTTATTATTTCTTTTAAGAAAAAAAATGAAAAATTGCAATGAAAAAAGGTGAAGGGTTGGTATTAAGCACTATCAAAGCCACGTCAGTTTAAAAGAAATTAAATCAACTATCTTGATGTTGATATGTTTATCATATATAATCAACACCATTTTTGCTGCCACCTAGTTTTGACTTAAATAAGTGTTTTCGTACTATAGATGTCTTGTTATAGCGCGTACTAAATAATATTTTATTCTGAATCTATTTATAAATGTGTAATTATTGTTAGAATATAATTAGTACTTATTAATTTTAATAATAAGTTTAATTTAAGTAACATTTATTAATAACCCCCAATATCATTTATTTTAATCAACTTGCTCAATTTTGATTAATTTTAGTTATTATTATATGTCTTAAAAATATATAATATTTATTAAACTAAACTTAATAGTACTATATTATTGCTAATTAATTAAGATAATTTTTTTATTATCTATCATAATTCATACATGGATAAAGGCAGACGGTATTTCTATGGACATATAAAGTGAGAAGTAGAGTAATTATGGTTTGAAGTTAATAATAATGAAAAATGAAAAGTGGTGTAGCCTTGAAATGAAGCAAATGTGGAGTAATGAAATATTGACTTGTGGGTTCTGCCAATTTTTGGGTCCCTCTCTTTAAACATATTGGCGGGATAGCCAATTTAATTACCATTCTGAATATTCCGTATTACAACATTCTCATTTTAATTTCCATGTATAAATACTACTTTGATGTCTTTTAATTTGCTTTTGTTAGTTAAATATTAAAAAAAACGCAATTAAAAAAAAGCACCAATATATGTGAAACCCTAGTATTAGGACAGGCTAATTAATTAATTTATAATTTGAATCTTTGGAATATTAAATGATAATATATGAATTTATGGTTGATATGAATTAAGGGGACAATAATGAAGGTGGTGGGGACTATATATATATATATGCATAAATTAACTAATGTATAATAAAATTATAACAAAGGCGTCCATCTAATAATATTATTTGTCCCATAGTCTCCTTTATCATCTTTTTATTTTTGTCTACTTTTCTTCTCTCTCTCTCTCTCTCTCTCTCTCTCTGATTTTGCTGGACTTGTTGATCCTTAGCCTGGCTAACTTAGTTAACTTCCTCTTCTCTTCTTCTTCTTAACAAAAATCTTCCTCTCTTTCTCTGTCTGTCTATCTATCTATGTAGATATATTTGATCATATAAGAATTAAGAAGAAGATCATCAGAAATTAAGAAAGAAAATGAATTCAAGTAGTAATAATAATAATAATATGGGAGTAGTGGGTCAATTTGGAGACACAACTTACACCAAAATATTTGTTGGAGGGTTAGCATGGGAGACTCAGAAAGATACAATAAAGAAATACTTTGAACAGTTTGGAGAGATCTTGGAAGCTGTTGTTATCTTTGACAAAATCACTGGAAGATCCAAAGGCTATGGCTTTGTAAGTTTCTTTAATTTACTTACCCTTTTTTTTATCTTCTTATTAATTTCCTATGTCATATGTTACATTGAAACCAATATATATTCCATCATATAATAGATCTGATCTTAATGGGATTATTTATGTACATGTATAATATATAAGAATTAATATTATGATAAGGGGCGAAGCATATGTTTTGAATTTTTTTTTTATATATATATATTATTAAAATTTTTAAAATACTTAATTGCCCCTTTAAATTTTTAAAATACTCCTCTATAAAAAGTTTAAACAACAAACTCAATATAAATCAATCTTCTTTAAATTAATAGATATCTTTTTTAAAAAATTAATTAAAAAGTATTTGACATTCTCTAAAAACTAAAAACAAAGAAGAAGAAGAAGAAGAAAGAAGAAGATAAGGTTATAATTTTTCTCTTTTGTTTTTAATATGTTTTAATTAGATTATTAATTTTGCCTTAATTGAGTGTACTGTGTATGTTTTAATTAGGTTAGAGTTTTCAATCTTGCTGAAAAAATGATAAAGACAAATAAAGATATTTTATATCTGTTGGTCTATAAACTTATAACTTTGATTTTAATTTTATCTGTTGCAACTGCTACTGTTGAGAGGATATTTTTTGCTATGAAGGTTATCAAGAATTAATTATGCAATAGGATAGGAGATCAATGGATGACTGATTATTTGATTACATATATTGAGAAAGATTTATTTGATACCATCGATAATGAGACTATCATATGTTATTATTAAGGAATGAAAACACGTAGAGAGCAATTGTAATTTTTTTTTATATATGAAAAGTATTTACGTATTAGTTTATGAATATATAAAAATATTATTATTTATATTATTATTATATATATATATGATATTTTTATTTTACCATCCTTCACTAAAAAGTCTGACTTCATCTCTTACTATGATATAATTTGAATATGCACAGGTGACATTTAAAGAAGCAGAAGCAGCGAGAAGAGCTTGTGTTGATCCTGTGCCAGTGATAGATGGCAGAAGAGCTAACTGTAATCTTGCTTCTTTGGGAGTCCAAAGATCTACACCTTCCAGCCCACAACATGGTACTCTTTCACCTTTAATTATTCTCTTTTTTTTTCTTTTTAGAAAATTTCCTGTTCTTTTTTTAAATGTTTGCTATTATTGTTATTATTAATTTCTCAATTAGTAAAAGAAATGATCTTATTGTAAGTATATAGTATTTAACTTGTTAGCATTAATACCTAATTAAATATAAAAACATTTCATCACTATAATATTAAGAAATTAGCACTTGCCATCTTTTATATATATATATATATATAAATATATATAATCTACCATATATATATATGATCTACCATTAATAGCTAACTAACTCTATAATATTAATGCATTGCATGTGGATTATATAACAAATAATTTCACTTGAATTGCATGCATTTTTTTTAGCATTAGAATGGAAATAGAGAATCAATCTTCGATCTAATACTTAGAAGATTTATACTTGCTACTAAGTTATAATTCAGCATGCAACTATATGCATTATTATTAGCACTGAAACTGCGATATAATTCAATTGGAGAATTATTTATTTGTTGTATGTATATATATATGATATAAATTTTTGTATATGTATAGGAGGAGGAGGTGGGAACAGAAACTTTAGGGTGATGAAATCTTTTCAAAGTAGCAGTACAGGCTATCAAGGTGGGGTTGGAACAGTACCAGCTTTTCCTTCTACGCCAACTCTTCAACATTATGCCATCCAACAAGGGATCCCCCCCTACACTTTTACTACTACTGCTCTATATGGGTATGCTTTTCTTTTCTTTTCTTTTTCTTCTGATTATTTACTTGTATAATTATCATTCGCAACTCTTTATACCCATGTGCTTTGCCACTTCCACTCCATCATTTTCTCAATTAAAAACCTTCTTTTAATGCTACTAATAATACTATAGATATACAACATTCATGTGAAGATAACAGCTGCCATATCTCTCTCTATATATATGCTTCTTGCATGCGTGACTGTGTAGAATACAAGTTTGACCATTGCAGCGTGAAAGGATCACATGCTCATCAGGACTAATTAACTGCTACCATTGACTGTTAAATAATGATCCTTTCTAGATTCTGCTTAAGCTTCAGCTTAATTATTAATTAATTAATGAAGTATTGGTATTCCTTTATTTTCAGGTACTCTCATTACTCTCCAAACTACACCTGTCCCACGGTAATTTTTCATGGATACCATTCTACTCTTACCTTAATTAATTAATTAATATCATGAATTAATTAAAATAAAATGATGTTGCAGAGCTACTATGGTGGATGTGGAGGAACAAGTAGCCATTATGTTGTTTATGGAAGTTCTAACTCGAATTTCTACCCATATCAATATGGGATAGATTTGCAGTATCCTCCTTATCAACCCCATTTCCAGTATCCAGTTATTGCTTCTTCTCCTTACAGCCCACCTGTGTCCTTCAATGCTATCCCATATTCTCAAACTGCAGGTGAGTGTATACTAATATATATATATATATATATAATATTTACAGTTACTTAATTTGTGTAATTTATTAGATAATTAATTAGATTGGTGCATGATTAATGCAGGAGCAAGTATAAGCACAGCTTTTACAACAGCTCAAACTGTGGCCGCCTTAGCACCACATTACCCTACTCCTCAGACAAACTCCCTTCGCCCCATTAGCAGCATTTAACATCAACTATCTCTTGAGTTCATCAGAAGGGACAAAGAATTTTTTTTTCTTACTTATTGCATTTTCACCTAGCTATGCTGATTAACCATTAGTTCATTGATCATGGAGTTGGGAAACGGTATATAACTGCAACTCACATTCAATACATATATATCACCCAATATCAACCCAAGAACAGGGTATGGGTGTAACAAAAATTCATTGGGCATAAATGGAATGCCCAAGAATGACTCTTTTGCTAACATTGATTAGATGTAGCTAGCTGAAGGTAGTTGCCTCTTCCTTCTCTACTCTTCCTTTTTTTTTTTTTGAAAACCAGATCTACTCTTCCTTTTTGGCCAAGGGAAAGTAAGATATTCTTTGATTTCTTGTTCAGTTTTAGTTGTAAAGCATTCATTGCGGCTAAACCATTGGGGCTTAGCCCAATTTTGACAGATAGGAAAATGAGCTCTTTTTTTGTTCAAACCTAGAGCTACTTCTTCAAGCCTTTGTTAAAAACCAATTTGTAGCTAGCTGATGACTGATGAGATAACCTGAGGAGATAATTTTGGTCCTTTGGTTTTGTCCCATCTAACCCACAGCCATGGTCATGGCTGCTAAAGTTCATTTTCATTTCTACTGTTGCTTCCTGCAACTCATCAACTCTCTCTTTCTCAAGGATATATATAATTTCCAATGAGAAACATGCATATCTCATAGTTATTTCATGTTTGGTTTTGTAATAAAACTCTTCTCTCTTTTAGACTCTTTGTTCTTAGAACAGGAACTACATAATTCGTTTGTGATTTTGAAGTTTGGTTTTGTAATAAGTGGCCATATGCTGCCATTGAACTCTATTTTATTTTCTTGTGATTTTTCTTGAGAAGTACTGCATTGTAGTAGTCATTACAGTTAGCCATATCCAGTCCACAAATGTATTCTTTTTCTTGTTCATTGATTGTTCGCAACTATTATATACTGGCTAAGGTTTTATCTATGGTCAGTTTGGGGACTATAAGTAAACCAAATTACTATAAAATCAATGTGGATTTATTATTATCTCAAGCAAGCAAGCAAGAATTGTTATTTTATGCGATACAAACCAAAAATTTTATGCTCTGAAGCAAAAAAATTCACCTAATAGTCAAACAATTCCAATACGAAGCCCTTCTATTAAAGTTTGGTATGTGAGTAATTGGAATAATTGTTCAAATGAAATTGCTTGACTAGTCGATAGTTTTAGGTTTTACTGTTAAAAGAGGAGGCAAAAACGACCAACCGTTAGAGGGGAGAAAGATAAAATTAAAGAAATGGGAACATGACTGCAAATTACGAATTGCTTGGCTTTTACTTTCGAGCTGCAGCCACCAGCATTTTTTAAACATGTACTCTGACTGCGGTTTTTACCAAGGACCAACCATGGCCATCCGATTTTGAAAATACTTGAAATAGTAAAACACAATGAAATACTGAATGAAAAATGAAAAAAATAAAATGAATACAATAAAAATCAATATGGGTTTGTTATTGAGTATTCTCCTCAATAGAAGAATGCATTTGTATTAAGTATGACCCAAAAGCACCTGATCTCTAAGATGAAATCTATTATTTCAAGGACTTGCCCCTACACCTGGTTCGCGTAGGCAAAACAAATGGTTGGCAACAATAAAATTTCTCCTAAAAGCACATATTGCAACACAACACGATATAGCAAGAAGCCAAGAATAGTTCAGTACCTCCAAACAAGTGCACTAAACACAAATGCATTAATAGTTAACTTGCGTAATATAACCACAAAGGTGCTTCTGGATCACACTTTTGAAGGATGATTTTAAATACACCATGAGCTTGATCATCTCTTTGAAACCTTTAAGATGCAAGATACATCAGCCATATAGCATTTCAAAAGGAAGAGTTTCAAAAGAAGAAAGGGAATATATCCATTTCAAAATAAAAAGGATTACTGAAGTTCATAATGTCATCAATTTCATATTTGAATGAATCCAAGAATAGACCAAGAGAAAGCCCAGCCTTCCAATAATTAAACATGATGACAAGGCTTCTGATATTTTTGACGAAGGGAAAAGCCCCATACATGACTGCTCCAATCGCCTCCACCACCACCACAGCCAAGGCAGCAGATAGAATATCCCAATCACCTGTCTGACCAATAACAGTGGCAAAGGCAGTTGCACAATAAAATCCCACCAAGAAAAAGAGTAATTTTATTGAAAGATTTTTCCGTATCTCACGAATTCTTGCAACTATCTTGGTCTGCAAAGCTTGGATGGCCCTAACCAATCGTGTCCCACCACTAGTGCTACTTGAGGAAGAAGGATCCAGTCCACTGCTATCTACACTACTCTTAATCTGCCAGGCTATCCTCCTGCATGATTCAAATAAAAACTAAAAACAAATAAAAACTAATAACAATACAGCCTTGTTTGTCATCTACTTTCTCAGTTTGTTCAATTAAGAAATATTCAAACAGAAAACTCAAAACAATATTGTTTTGCTAGAAGAGAAAAAGCAATCGAGTCCAAAATATACATTTGATACTCAAAAAAATAATTTACATAAAAAAACTTTTAATATATCTTTGCATATGGTACATTCCACCCCAATCCATAGTACGTCCTAAATCAATTCATTACAGCATAACAAACATCAACTCTCTATAAACACATCAAACTGCAGATGAGGGTCTTATAACTGTCCCCAATATACTGGACAGGCAAATCGTAAGCATCAACATTATAGAAATGAGTACAGTCAGTTACCTGAAACTTTTTTCCAAATATGGTTCAGTCAAATAAACATAAGAACACTGAGAACAGAGTTTCTGGCCAAAAGAACAAGCAGCCTTATGGAAGCATGCTCCAAAATTTACGACTACACCTCCAGATTTAAGACACTCTGTAGACGGAAGCTTAGCATTTCTGGGATAGTTAGTGAATGTCATTATAGTTGCCATCACCTGCAGATGCGGAAAGTTGACATCTACATGTTAGAACAGCAACAACACTAAGGACTATAATCAAAATAATATATATGTTCAGTTATTGTTGCCGAAATCACCCTAAATATTGGACATTTCAATAATCTCACATCTTTACAATAAGAATAAGAGAAAATTTAATTTTTTTTAATACACAGCATATATGAAGTATAATATGCATTGAAAGTTTAGATGTTACTATGTGATTTAATCTAATTGAAAAGCTAAAAAGTAACCTAATCAGCCCAGCAATGGAACTCTTAAAGCCAACTTGCTGTATGAACGTTGAACTGTCAAGTGAACATCAAATATGCACGTTGTGTATTATGCACCTGCAATATAAATCTGACTAGAATATCCAAACCCCATGATTATGCAAAATTCACTTTCTAAATACAAAATTTCAGTATTAATAGTGCAATCATTTTTTAACTAGTGCCATTCATATGATGAAAAAATTTTTGAAAAGGGAAATTCTAGGGAACTGAAATTGTTCAAAATAGGCAGAAACCATTCACACTTTTGATATACAAATTTATAAACCATTTCTCATATTATAGACAGGCAGATTCGCAGCGGCCACCATAATGGTGATAAACTGTAGAATCAATTCAGCTAAAAATTTCAGATAAATTAGCTGATTTCAGTTTCCCCTAAAGTCGAAATCATTTCAGATGAAAAATGGAATCAAAGCGAGACTGAGAAATGGAGTAAATATACTTCACCTGAGCAGATTGCTGGCAAGCCTCTCTCGCCAAAGCCCCGCTATTGAAAACAGCCTTGTTTTTGTTTGTTTGGGGGATAATACCAAATTTTTTTTTATAAATTTTAACTAATATTTTGTTATTAACTAATCCTCTATTATATAATTTATATAACTCTGTTAATATTTTTTTCCCTCTATTTCTTTTCATTTTTCATTATTTTTCCATATTATTCGACACAGTAATTAAATAAATAAATTAGTTACAAAACCAGATTTAATTAATTTTTTGAGTCCGGACCTCTTTTGATCGTAGGAGGTCTTTATATCTAGCTTCCTTTAGACGCATTTTCTCTCTCTTTCACTCAACAGTTACGCACTCTCTCACTCTCCCTATAACTTGCTGTAAGCGTCTGTGTACTTCTGTCTCTTGGCGGGTTTTACGGTGGAATCCGTCTTTTTCAGGTATGAAAACTGCTTTATTTCTACTAATGATCTGTTGTCGCTTTTTTCTCATAGTTTCTCTCTTTACAATTGTTGGTTCACGGAGACTTCCTCTGTTTGTGAAACTCTTGCCTTCTCGCTTAAGTTCTCATTTTCTCTTGGCTATAGAGAGAGGAAGAGATATATTTGATTATAATGCTTTATTTGTAGGTGTTGGTTTATATCCCTTCTCTATTTTTATGTGTCTGCATTTGGTTTTTGTTTGTGATCTTTTATACTTTGTAGGTATTTACGAGTTTGTTTTAGGTTTTTACTTCTTTAGGTTTATATAGTTTTAGGTTTTTACTTCTTTAGGTTTATATAGTTTTAGGTTTTTACTTCTTTAGGTTTATATTTGGTTTATCTTACTGGAAACAGCAGATCTGTATATTTTTCTCGTGCATGAATGAGTGGATGATATTTTGATACTGTTTGCGGGGTCGATCGTCTATATTGTATTCTGTTTGGCTGCTGAAAAACTGAAGGAGAGCAGTAGAAAATGGAGATGATGCCATGGAGGTCGTATAGCTTTTATATCCAGATATTCCGTAAATGAGCGAATTTCTGAAAATAAGTAAATATGTAAAATTATCTTAGTTTATTGGTTCTTCTAACCTTTTGCACTCTCCTTGTGAAGTTTTTTCTTCTAAATGTGCTCTGGGGGAAGATAATCATTGCTTCCAAACTATAAGGTTATGGAAATGAATTCGTACTCACACTTCTGATTGTTAACCTTTTCTAATCTTTTGCATGATAGTCTTTGTCAATCTTTATCATATTATATGCTTTTTACTCTTCCCTTGTGTATTTTTTCACATTTATGTTACATTTGTATTCTTGGTGTCTCTCTTTCTTTTTGTATCTCTCATTTTGTTTCAATCACTAGTTTTTGAAATCTGCCTGGTTCTTTTTATTTAAAACAGTGATTCAGCATACATCGATTGGGACAATGAGTTCAAGAGGAGGGGGTGGTAAGCCTTCACTTGCTGTTGGTGGTAGTAATGCGTCAACCAGAGGGAAAAATGCATTTGAGGTCTCAAGCCCAAAGGTTGGGCAGTTGAGTCAAGGTGTTGCAGATATCAATTTGAATGCTGCCCAAGATGATGGGGAATGGGAGGTCATATCATGGAAGTCTAAGAACAGAGCTGGAAGCAGTGCTGCAAAAACCTGGGTTTCTCAGAATTCTAATCCTAAAGCTTGGGGAAATGCAGATGTGGTACAGAAGCCAGGCATGCAGAATAATGGGGTGTCAGGAAAAATGTCTGGCAATACTTGGCCAACTCAGGCTTTTGATTCTAAGAAACTAACTGGAAGGGGAAATGCCAGACCTCAATCATCTAACAGGGCTGTAGAGAACAACTACATAGTTCCACATGGATGGAATTGGCAATCTAGAGCTGGTGCTAGCGCACCAAAAAGTTTTCGGAGGACAGTCTGAAGAAAGATGAAGATATTGATGTTAACAAGGAAAGTGATGTCGATGATGAGGATGATGAAGTTGATGATGGAATGGATGCTACAGATGATGAGCTTCTAAGTGAAGATTTTGATTCAGATGCTAGCCAAAAGAGTCATGAGACTCGCAAGAAAAGCAGATGGTTCAAAAAATTCTTTGAGAGTTTAGACAGTTTGACAGTTGAGGAGATCAATGAACCAACAAGACAGTGGCACTGTCCAGCATGCCAAGGAGGTCCTGGTGCCATTGACTGGTACAGAGGCCTGCAGCCCCTGATGACACATGCCAAAACAAAGGGATCAAAGAGGGTGAGGCTTTACTGTGAGCTTGCGGAACTTTTGGATGAGGAATTGCACAGACGGGGAACGTCAGTTATTCCAGCTGGCGAAGTATTTGGTAAATGGAAAGGCCTAAAAGATGAGGAGAAAGATCACGAAATAGTTTGGCCTCCAATGGTTATCATTATGAACACAAAGCTTGAACAGGATGAAGACGATAAGGTACGAATTTTTTTTTGGTTGGTGATTAATTTTCATGTGATTCAGTGTGGAGGCTTATGTTGTGTGAATTAAGTTTTTCTGGACTGCTAAATTTGTTTGATTGATTTGTTAGTGTGATAACTAACCCTCTTACTTGTGAAATTGGATTTTAGTGGAAGGGAATTGGCAATCAAGAGCTTCTCGACTACTTCAATGGGTATGCTACTGTGAAGGCTAGACACTCATATGGGCCACAGGAGCATCGTGGGATGAGCCTTCTGATATTCGAGAGCTCTGCTAGGGGTTATCTAGAAGCTGAGCGACTGCATAAGCATTTTGCAGAACAGGGAACATATAGAAATGCTTGGGATCGCCGTCGGGTCTTATTTCATCCTGGAGGGAAGCGCCAACTTTATGGTTACATGGCCACAAAGGAAGACTTGGACATCTTAAATCAGCATTCTCAAGGTTCTCTCTCTCTCTCTCTCTCTCTCTCTCTCTCTCTCTCTCTCTCTCTCCTTGTCTATCCATCAATTTACACATACTGCATGGCGTGCTGCTGTGGATTTTGGTTTGTAATTTTTCCCCATAATTGGCTTGTGATAATCGTTCCACCTCCCCCGTCATCTTTTTTCCTTATTTTCCACAACCAAAAGGATTACAAAATTATCAAATATTCCTAGATGATCAATGGTAAGCTTTAACATGCTGTATGTTGATTAGGGAGGTCAAAGCTGAAATATGATCTGAGGTCCTACCGTGAAATGGTTGTGCACCAAATCAATCAAATGAGCGAAGATAACCAGCAGCTGATTTGGTTAAAGAGTAAAGTTGTGAGAGAACAAAGGCGGGCCCAGACTCTTGTGGAAATCCTAGAAATAGTGTCTGACAAGCTGCGCAAGACTACTGAAGAGAACCGAATTGTGAGGCAGAGAAACAGATGCACCATGAACAGAGCCAGGAAGAGGTAATACTACAAACTGGATACACTATATGTCTTGAGAAGTTGCCAAATATTATTCATTTCAGCTGCCTTTTGCTAGACAAAATCTGTTGTTTATATTTCATGAACTTTTAGGAAGCCCATGATGTGAATGTTTGTTCTTGAAAAGGACAAGAAGAATGGAAGTAGGGAATCCGTAGAACAATGTACAGTTAGTTTCTAATGCTGTATAAGTATCTTATAAACTGGCTTACTTTTTACTTCGCCAAATTTTTTTGGCCTCAGCTTATTTATTATGGTAGGTGGAATGACTCCTTTATTAACATCTTTATTTCAATTAAAGCATGTTCTGGCATTGTCTTGAGTTTATCATACTATGTCTGAGGTCTTTGTGTATCCTCAAGGAAAAGAAATAAATCGATATTAGCCAGTTGTGATATAATAGACGGGGATGTATGTAAATAGAGGGGTTGGCAATTTGCTTAAGGGTGCAGTTCATTTGAAGAATGAATAATATTAGTAGTTAAAAGTCTGGAGTTTGACTCATTTTGGATATTTCTTAAGTTGCCAGCTTGAAATCAATATAATGGTTCCAGTTTTCTCTTTCTAAATTTCTTTGACTTGCATCAGTGATTTTTGAAGTTGGATTGTCAAGAGCAATTTTTCAAGGAGCAGCTCAAAGTTATCCATGAAGCTAGGGATGCAAAAGAAGAAAACTTTGAAAAGCTACAATAGGAGGAACGTGAGAAGGCAAAGCAGTTAAGTGTGAACCCATCTAATACCGAGGAATATAGACGCAGGCATGTACTTTTTGAACTCTTTTTGTTAGTAGTATATACTTTTAAATACAGAACTCTTTGATGCCGTATTTTATGGAAAATTAATTTTTGGATGTTATTGCTATAATATATATTTCCATTTTGTGGCTGTAGGGCGGAAGAAGTGGAAAAGTTCATAAGTTGCCAGCTTGAAATCAATATAATGGTTCCAGTTTTCTCTTTCTAAATTTCTTTGACTTGCATCAATGATTTTTGAAGTTGGATTGTCAAGAGCAATTTTTCGAGGAGCAGCTCTAAGTTATCCATGAAGCTAGGGATGCAAAAGAAGAAAACTTTGAAAGCTACAACAGGAGGAACGTGAGAAGGCAAAGCAGCTGAGTGTGAACCCATCTAATACCGAAGAATATAGACGCAGGCATGTACTTTTTGAACTCTTTTTGTTAGTAGTATATACTTTTAAATACAGAACTCTTTGATGCTGTATTTTATGGAAAATTAGTTTTTGGATGTTATTGCTATAATATATATTTCCATTTTGTGGCTGTAGGGTGGAAGAAGTGGAAAAGTTCATAAGTTGCCAGCTTGAAATCAATATAATGGTTCCAGTTTTCTCTTTCTAAATTTCTTTGACTTGCATCAATGATTTTTGAAGTTGGATTGTCAAGAGCAATTTTTCGAGGAGCAGCTCAAAGTTATCCATGAAGCTAGGGATGCAAAAGAAGAAAACTTTGAAAGCTACAACAGGAGGAACGTGAGAAGGCAAAGCAGCTAAGTGTGAACCCATCTAATACCGAGGAATATAGACGCAGGCATGTACTTTTTGAACTCTTTTTGTTAGTAGTATATACTTTTAAATACAGAACTCTTTGATGCCGTATTTTATGGAAAATTAGTTTTTGGATGTTATTGCTATAATATATATTTCCATTTTGTGGCTGTAGGGTGGAAGAAGTGGAAAAGTTCATAAGTTACCAGCTTGAAATCAATATAATGGTTCCAGTTTTCTCTTTCTAAATTTCTTTGACTTGCATCAATGATTTTTGAAGTTGGATTGTCAAGAGCAATTTTTCGAGGAGCAGCTCTAAGTTATCCATGAAGCTAGGGATGCAAAAGAAGAAAACTTTGAAAAGCTACAACAGGAGAAACGTGAGAAGGCAAAGCAGCTAAGCGTGAACCCATCTAATACCGAGGAATATAGACAGGCATGTACTTTTTGAACTCTTTTTGTTAGTAGTATATACTTTTTAATACAGAACTCTTCTTCATTGCAGCAAACTTCTCCTCAAGTGCTTTGATGAGAAAAAATTTCCAAAACGGCATTCTGATATTTTCTTTCCCTCTGAAACACAAGTCGGAAAGAATAAGAAAATATGTGAAGAGAAAAGCCAGACTTTGTTTTGCTGGGGCAGTGCCTCGTGATGGTTGGAAATCAAAGTTTTAATATGGCGGAAATTTTATGTGGTCAGGCAGTTACGGGCATTATCAAGTCACACAAATTGTCTACAAATTAATTATCAGTAGCAGATCTGTAGTTTTTAGCACTACCAAGTGCATTATTTTGGTTTGGCTCTTGGTTGGGATTTGAATCTCTACGGTTGCCGGAGCTGTGGCTAAAGAGTTGGCTTGGAAGTGGGACCTTTGACTAATAGTAGAGGCAGTGCTTGCAATACAATTGCATTATAGACCTTCCATTTGCGCCTTCTTTCGGAAGTTGCTCATTCCTTGCTTCCGTCTTTGCGTCTTTGCTATATTCGGAGTAGCACTCACTGCCAAGGCAGTGGCAAATAGTGGCAGTGGCAAATAGTCCTTTTGTTTTTGGTTTAAAGGCATGCTTTGCTTGAAGAAAAAGAAAACAAGGGTTCTAACCAATTTATTTCACTATAATTAAGTAATTCATCTAAGAAAAATACGACTGGTTAAATGATTTAACCAAAACTGTTTTAGAAAAGCCTAACTCAAATATATCATAAATCAAAAGCTTTAACTCAATGTTTAGGGTTAATATTTCATTTGTTATGAAATAAAGCAAAATATTAGTCATTTTTCCCATTCCTAAAAGTGGCATATATTTGTTAGTCAGCTCAACACTCAACCAAAGAGAGCTGCTGAACAGTGTAGTAGTAGTAAAGTATTTCATACATCCCTTCCTGTTCTATAGAAAAAATTCGTACTAAACGCAACACAAATGAAAAAAGCATTCTAACGCAAATATGTAAAACAAAAAACAAGAAAAGGCTATTTCAAAAAAAAAAAAAAAAAGGCAAAACTCCCTATCTGAATTTTACAGTTTATATCTGTGATTTAGTTTCAAAAGTTCCACTCAAAAACAAGCAACTCAGTTGGTCTTCTTCTCTTCAGCGTTTGCAGCAGTTACATCTGCACTAGCGCCTGGCTCATCCTCCCCACCAAAACCAAATTCATTTATACGCGTTCTGTCCACTGGATAAATCCATCTCTGGTATAGATATATCAAAAATATTACATCTGCAAAATGGAAACATGTGAAGACCATAAGAAGATGGACCAGACTTTATAATACGACAGTACAATTTAGGTTTTCTTAGAATCAGCCTAGCTATCAAACATGTGAAGCAAAATGATCGTTTGCCAAATATCAAACTGAGGTTGAACCAGGATTGAAACAGTTATATGTCGTTATTAAATGGCACATGAAACATGTAAAAAGACTGATTATATATCGCAAAAAGGTGCCCGACTAATTTTTTGAACAGACCACTAGGTAATGCATTATATCAATATGTATTGCAAGTAGAAACAGCCAAACCCAAGTGCAGGTTGACTGGTCTTAAGACTCCTAATTCACTGTTTCCAACCCAGTCAAACCAACTGGTCCAGCCCAAGTAAAGACAATTGCATTATATTTGTCACCAGCTTATAAGCACATATATGTTAAGGTGTCATAATTATTACCAAGTCAAGCAAACATTGAAATGCTATTTGTATGTTAAGGTGTCACAATTGTTACCAAGTCAAGCAAACATTGAAATGTTATTTGTATCTCACCATCACGGAAGACAGAAAGCCGATGCAAGGTTGGCATTTTAATGACAAATGCAAAGAGATCATCAATTATGGTATTCAGGAACTTGTATGTCATCTGCCTCCAGGGTAAATGAGCCACAGACTTCAACTTATAATTTATGAACAACTGAGGGCACATCATGATAAAACCTGCAATGGCATACAAATTATAATTAACTCAATGCAAAATTGTCAAACTTTTGCCACAAAATAAAGGATTCCAAAGACCCTCAAAGCCTCCGTTAGGCAATAGGAGAGTCTCATTACCACAAAATTAGTCATATTCGAGTTACTGAAGTAGAGAGGTTAAAAATAAAACATGTCAGCACTGTAAATAATAGTGTACGACAATTATGATTCACTGTATTACAAATCAAGAAACCAAGACTTTCCAAATGAGAAGAAATTAGCTTCCTGACAAGCAAATTTCTAATTAAATACTCTTTGGCATACAAAGGACATAAATTATTAACCACTTGTGAAAAAGCCAAGGGCAATAAACATAGCAATCTACATCCATATGGGTCTATTAACAAGTCAAGTAAAATTGGAATTTTGAGAAAAAATAATTAATTAGATGATATGGTTTCTAGCATGATGAAAAGAATGAAGGTATTAAGGGTACTGATGGCTTACCAAACATATATACACAGCTTGTGAGCGAAGAGAGAATCCAAGAATACCAGCTCTTATGGCGTTCATACATGAGTGAGTAAACAGAAGAGCATGCGACAAGGAAGAAGAGCACATAAGACAAGTACTTCATTGCAAGGTCATCATATTCTTTTGTCTTATTCCCTGCATATGATTCACGATCTCGGAATCTCAACATGGGTATTTTTCCACTCCTATCAATCTGGAGACAAAAACCATAACCAAATTCATGGTTAAATACACAAATGGAAGTATATAAATGGATGGTCTTACATGAAAGTTATACAAACCACCTGTTATACATAAGCTCAAACACAATAAAATGAGAACACCAGAGTACATGCTTCCAGGTGAAAAGATAAAAGCCAGCATGACTATACACAATGATGTCGTTCGCCTTGTTGGCAACAAAAATCCAATTCACGTTACAAACATGGGAATGAAACAAACTTGTTATCTTTAACATCACTTGTTGGTGTATGGACCCACACATATAAGTGCAGTAGAACCGTTTATAGCTCATATAGTGATGTGAATATGTGTATGGACCCACACATACAAGGGTCTGCTACATGTTAATAAATGTGGATATTGTGAATTTATTTTCATTAATAAAAGTGGAGGGGTGAAAGATAAGATGACAGTCCTTTTCTTTTTAATCAAATAGACAGGAAGGTAAAGGCAAGCCCAAAGAAGCACCACCCAAAAGTGGGAGAAGTGAGAATAAATAGCTCAATCCTAAGGGTAGAATACTTGTAAATTAGCCTCCAAGGTTGAATTTTCAGCTCCTCCTTTCCATCTCAACCAACCTTCTCCGTCCCTCAAATATTGAACTAAGCATTGAAAGGGTTTGCAGAAGAGCACCATGCAGCAAGTAATTTGGTTCTTCATACGCACCAAATTTTAACTTAATATCATGAAAATTGTTCATTTACAACTATCATACTTTCCAATTTGTTTGTGCATCTACAACTATCATACTTCAAATATAAGCCACTTTCTACTCCAAGTAATGTGCCTGCCTACTCTATTGCCATTTGGAATACCATTACAGTGAGATTCATCTATGCCAGCCATACAGCAGAAGTTATACGTACATATAAACCAAAACATATTTCAAGATTACCACTTACCTCTATGTGCATGGCTTTCCCTATTTTCCAAAACTCAATACAGCAACCAATCCCAGAACTTGCAAGTATCATCCATGAAGTATCATTGTCAAGCAGATACAAAAAGACAATGAGTTGACATATAAAGCTCACAACAACAGACTTTGCAGACAACCCTTCCATAGACTTATTTTTATTCCAAAATTGGATATCTGCAAAGGAAAAGAAAATTTAATAAACAATATCTTCCACAGAAAGCATAAAATTCCCCAAATCTTGGAGCAGGAATTAAACAGATTAGAAGAATTATGATTTACCATTCTTAAATGCCAAGAAGTCAAAAACCGAATGAAGCAACGAAACAACCATTGTGATCCCCAAGAGGTAAGGATTTCCTTCCAGGAAGACCCTCTGAAGAAATTGTTGAATAATCAGCATTCAGAAAACAAAAAACAATCATATGCACATTAATTCGTAAGCAGTAAAATCTAATGAATTTTTGAGATGCATGCGGCCAATGTCTTATATGCATCCTACTCCTGTGAAGTTACAGGACCTATGTTTCTGCAGATCACATGTTCCTTTTTTATTTTCTAACTTGAGCATGCAAGACAGCATATGCAGATTACATACATCAATAGGCCAGATGAGTTGAAACTGACGCCTCTGATTTGAAATTCAGAGAGACAACCATCCTGCTTGTGCTAGTAGTGAAGGATAGAGTTAGGATTGTTAGTAAAATATCAACTACCTTTCAAATACTTGGGACTGCCCATGAGCATAATAATGCTGGCTGCACTTTGCCATTGTTTAACAACATTGACAACGAATAACAGTAACCCTTTAACAAAAAAGCTTTCAACATTCAAAATGTTTGCCTTTGAATAAGTCAGTTACCAGTTTTACTAGGATAATACTTAAATGAGCTTGCAATTTTTTAACAGTCATAATTGATTCATAATTTAAAGACCAATTATCCACGCCGATTTAATCATACAGTATCTTGGACATACCAAAGGACATGTTTCAAACTTGTACTGCTTCCCATCATTGTCCCTAGGCTAACACTATTTCAAAAACTAGTCTAGCACTATTTTCAAGTGAATATAAAAGTTATATCAGAAAGAATAAATCAATTGGCAATAGAAGTGATAGTGCATCATGATTAAACATACAGTCTTTAGTCCAACCAACTTCACATTGTGACAAAGTGATCGATACCTTTAGTTCATCGGCCTCGCCTTCAAGCATACTTCCATAATTATGATGTATCTGGAATGAGTGATCAATCTGCAGGAATAGTTGCCATTTTGTCATGCTTATAGGACCCACCTCTAGATTAAGTGGCAACTCCGTCACTGTCTCATTGACTAGGATCAACTTATCTCTAAGCAGCCAAAACTCATTGAAGAATGCAGTGGGATAGTAATTCCCTGAACTAGGCTCAACATTCAAGACTGCCAATACAAAGTCAAGAAACTCAAAACTAAAGTGGTGACCTCATAGTATTTCATATTTACTTAAAATTGCTCTAGCAAGCTTAATAAATAAATTATCTGAACTTTACTAAAAGGTTAGCTACTCAATTTCTTGGTACTTCAACATTCATATTGCCTCCTATGTGTGTACACAGGGACAAGTATGGAAATTGAACATGTTAGCTCTCCAATTTAACTTCTAACCACAAATAACAACCCCACTCTCTTCTCCCAAAGGGAAAAAAATAATCCTCTAAAATTATAGAAATAGAAATCAAACACATGGAAAGTAAATTCATATTTGTGAAACAGAGAATTCAAGGATACAAGGAGCAATATTTGGTGGTACAGCATTATGTGGATATCTGCACAAAAACCAAGAGAGAGGAGGAAATAATGAATTAGCATATTTACCAAAAATGAAGTGCAAAACAACTGTTTACAACAGAAAAAAAAAGGAGCAGATACTAATGCAGTTATTCACATTAAGGACCAACACAATATATATGTTTCAATGTTCTCAAGAAATGCATCAAAACTGCATGCACTAGTGTCCTCGTTGCATACCCACAAATCCATTTAATTGCTACACAGAAACTGCAAAGCAAATTTGTCGCCTAAGGAGGAGCTTTGAAATTCATGTATTAAGAGTAGTTCTGCAGATTTTTACAGAACCCGTAGACTAATCTTGACTGGTATAAGAAACTTCCAGAGAATCTAATAAAATTAAAGCATGCTAACAATCCTCCTCTTTACCTGAAAAGAGCAGGCAAAAAAAATAGATAGTTTAATCCGACATTGAAGTGCAATAATTCTCCAATGCAGGCTTAGATGGATTAAGTACCGTAATAACTTAACAAGAACTATGTGTTCAAAAGGTTATTACTCATTTTCACCTTCCCCACAAGATTTGGTAAATTCTCAAAAATCTACAACAAACTCCTTGCTTAAAATGAATGATGCGAGAGCAGAAGGACAGAAAGGCAGGCAGATTTTGAGACAAATATTATTAGGCAAGTATTGTGCATGTTTGTCAGTCGTTTTTGTTAAAAATATAAGATATAACACAGCATCAATATATGATGTCAGCAAGGCATTTCAATAAACAAACCAGCAGAAATTTTTCACTTTCGACTTATACTCAATACGGAGACTATATTGTATATACCTTGTAAAATCATCAACTAGATTAATTGTAACATTTGGTTTCCAATATGAAACCCATTCCACAGGGCCATCATCTTTAGCATCGACGTCCGTATCATCTACCACCTGAAGCAACAAACATAAATTAGCATTGGTAATGAAAATACAATAAAAAATGAATCACATAGAACATGCGCACAGCTATATGGATATAGATGAAATATTATTCAAGCAGAAAAAGCTCATGTAAAAAAGTCATCCTAATGTAATTCGAATATTAAAGCCAAGAAGAGACCTGAGAGATTAGTTCCTCCTCCTCGGAGCTTTTAGAATTTCCCAATAGACTCCTCCTTTTGTCCGCTCTTGACTTGGGCAAGTATGTCACCATGGCTGAGATCAATAAAAAGGGAGAGCTACTTTTAAATTCAGAATACAAACATCTGAGTAAGAAAATAACAAACCATGCAAGATAAACTAGACTCCTAAAATCAAATTGCCCCCAATAATAATTCTCCATTTTCACATTCCCCATCATCCAATAGACATATAGACTGAATTAAACCAAATATCAGTCTGTTTTCATTCATTCATAATGGAGAAGTAAATAATTAACTGAATTTCCATCATTTCTGAAAAAATTGACTGAGCATTCCCCTTTTTCACCTCACGTTATTAATTACTACGTTTCACTCTAGGCTCCCAAGAGCAATATTTCTGCTGGTACTGCATCCTCTGAACTTTGTCAGGACAGTGCCTTTTGCCTTGCTTCCTTGATATGCTTCCACACCATAAACTGACTACATTAGGAAGAATACTACTACAAGCCCAACCATTATGCCATTCACCGTTATGGTTCCCTAGAAAATCCTTCAATATTTCTCATTGTTCTTCATAGATCTCCATCCCCACGGCCAAAGAGAACTACATTGAAAAGTTCTAAATTTTTTATTCAGCCCTTTCATGCAAAGCTACTGCCTCTCACTTCACCAAAGGGCTATTGATACTTACATTTCTCCCCTCTACTTTCCTGAAGAAACCTCATCTGAATGCTGTCTATATCTTTGTAACGGATATGAATGAGAAAAAAAATTAAATATTATTTCAAATTGAAAAAATAAGTATTACCACCAGCTGCAAACCTTTTCCCAAGCTTACAAATGAATGATCTTGTATTAAGAGCTAAATTGGCTAAGGGAATGAGTCATAATTATTACGAAGAACCCACATGGGCCAATGATCTTTTATATATTTTTCCAGTAGTAATTCTTATAGATCCATCCTCCGAAGCAGCCGGACATGATAATTTTTCATCATCCGGCTCGAGCAAGACTCAAACAAATCAAACGGATATTCCCAAGATCTTGTTCTCATATCTTTGAATCTTCCAAAGAAAGAATAAAGCAAGAAATTGGAAGTGAACAAAACTTAACACCCAAAATCTGAACAAAAGCTAAATGAGCCATCTCCAAAACGACGCTAATATTAGTACTTGCCTTCCAAATATATGCTTTTAGGGCCTAGACATAGAATCTAAATGTAAAGCAGGAAATAGAAAGCATGCCTAATTCTGTAATCAAGATCTCAGCAACAGCCAGACAACGCATACACCAATTCCAGAAATTTTGTTCTAAACTTATACCTTGATATCGACTCTAGACCAAGTAAAGATAAACAAAAATTGAAAACTTTTATCATCATTGAACATCTATATGTTGTTTGTTTATAAAGACAATACACAATCTTACGGTGCATCTTTCCAAAGGCAAAAGGAGGCTGATACTCAGGATCACTCGGGTCTGGAGGATAGCCAGATAGTGCAAAGAAAACGTGAGCATAAATAGTGCCATTTTGCTTCACTGCCTGAAAATTGAAATATTGATAGCAAGCATTAAAAAAAAAAAAAGGAAAATACTGATAGGAAGGTGATCCTAACATTTGGCATCATAACAATCCTAAACAGTCGAATCAAAACTTGGAAAAAAAAAATAGTACCTCAGATGGATAATACTTGAGAGAAAGAGACCTGGTACTCTCTAGTCCCCACACAGCATAAGGTATATTAGTTTCATGCCAAATGAGTGCAGCTTCATTGTTGAAGTCATTGAACTTTTCCTGTTCAGAAAGATAAAACCACATATCCTGCAAGTAAATGTAGCAATAATTAGAACGTGTTTGCTATGTGAACTCCGGAGAATTTAAATAAAGCAGCAAGCGAAAAAAGGAAATAACAAAAATGGCAACCAGATACTAATACAAGAAACTTAATACAAGATAAACTTAATCCAAATATAACTGGCAACCAAAATAAAACAAAACTAATAAAACCAACAGCGGATCAAGAAGAAGAAGCTGAAAAAGGAAACAATAAGCAAATCCATGAATAAGACAGCAACCGGATCCCACAAATATTGAAACTTTATTTAAAAAAAGAAAAGAAGAAAATTAAAAGAAGACTACCAAAGAATCTCCCTTATTGAAGAGATTCGAGATGAGAATAGAAGGATCGGAGGGTTTCTTAGGAGTGAAGAATTTGGAGACGAAATACCAAAACACAGCAATTCTAATGATTCCGGTAATAGTCTGTCCAATACCACCTTGCGGCTGCTGTCTCTGCTGGCCAGCTCCTCCTCCAGCCGGTGCTGGTGCTACTGCCGGCTGCGCCATATCCTCTCCCTCTCAGACGGACGGCGGCTGAGTTCTTGCTTCCGAGAGAGAGAGAAAAGCGAGGTCTTGTATCTATATATACAATTATACATATATATATATATCAAATTAGGGCGCAGTTGCAGAGATGAGATTGAGAAGAAGAAGCGGTTGCTTACTATTGACAACGAACGAAAGGATCTAACATTCCCTCTGGCTTTCACTACCTTCAACTTATTTTTTATTGTTTTTATTGCGGACCCCGTGTTTACCGAATTATATTTTATTTATTTACATATTATGTAACTTATTTAATATTTTTTTTTTATCAATTACGTGTATATGGGGAGGGACCATATCTTTACTCTACCACTTATTTAAAAAAGCTAATTTGATTCAATTCGAATGCCAATAAAATAGACATATAAAAATCAATTAAAAATAAAATTTATTTAATATAATATAAATAAATTAAAAAATATAAATAAATTAAATTAAAATATAATAATATAAATATAAGTAAATTTATTTATGTAAATTTCTTCTAATATATTCTATATAATATATAACTAATATATATAATATATAATAGAATTATATAATATAATAAATCGAATAGAATAGAATATTTTAATATAATAAATAATTCTAATAAATAATATATCTAAATTAAAATATAAATTCTAATAAATAATATATTTAAATTAGAATATAAATTTTAATAAGTATATTCAAATATTAGAAATTAATAAAAAAAATATTATACATTATATTATATTATACATTATACTAAGTACAAGGAGTCGACCCACATTTAGAGAATTCGAACTCAAAATTTAGACGAAAGTAATACACACTTATAACTATCAAACTATACCTTAATAGTAAAATATTTTTTTTTTAGTTTCAAATATATACACCTATATATAATGACAAAATTCATGATTAAATGAAGAGGAAATAAATTCTTTTAAGTAAAAAAAATTATAGATAAATTAAGAATAAAATTAAACACTTAATATAATAATAAAATTTAGATTTTTATTTATAAATTTTTATAAAAAAATTTCTATTAAAAATTTCTATTATTTATTAAATTTAAAAATTTGTTTAATTTTTTTATATACCTTTTTATTTTAATTTTTAAATTTATATTAATTTATTTATGAAATTTTATTAAATTAAATTTTATAAAAAATATTATTTTAAATTAAAATATTAATTTTACTCAATTTATAATCAAATTATAAAATTTTAACATTAATCTAAATACCTAATTATAAAATTTTAAGTATCTATTAATTAAAAATATATGTATATATGATGAAAATAATATATATATATATATAATTTATATATATTATGAGTGGGAGGAGAGAAGAGTGTCCATTAAACTCCTTGTTTATATATTTATATGGTTACTATGTTTATTATAATTTATTTATATTTAAATGAAAAGTTCAAATAAAATTATGATATTTTATTTTTTAATAATATTATGATATTTTATTTGATATTAATAATAATTATATTTATTTAAAATAAAAAAAATATAAAAAAATAAAAAAATGGTCATTTATTTAAAATTATTATAAATTTTGAAATAAATATCTATATATTGAGTAAATATATCCGTAATATCACGTGTGATTTTTTTAGTATTATACTAAAATTATTATTTATATATTTTTCTCATCTTGTCATATATTTTAATTTTTAAAATTTTAAATTAAATTACTATTTATTATAAGAGTTAAAAAGTTTAAATATAAATAGAATATTTTATTTAATATTAATGATAATTATATTTATTTAGAAAGTTTAATTGGGATAATATTTTATTTAATACTATACTTATCCTTAGATTATATATCTATATATCATAACGTATTAAATCACATATGAATATAATGTATTTATTAATTATGTAAAAATATTTTAATTCTACTATATAAATTATATTTGTGGATGTTATTAATTTAACTAATTAAGAAGCTGATGACACTGTTAGATGAAATATAAAATGGATGGAGACCAATTCTAATACGACATGTAGTTTATAACACCCTTGTTTTGAACGACAAGAAAAAGGAAACAACCGGTTCTTCCTGTTGTAAGTGAGCTACAGTCTTCTAACAACTCTGAGGAAGAAGAAAAAGGAGAGGCCCGCTTTTGTAACCATAGCATTGAAGTGGAATAACAGAACCGAAGCCACAGAAAGAAAAAAAAAAATACTTGGCTCTTGCAGGGGGCTGGTGGAACCTCTACAATGGAAATGTGGATGTGAATCGAGATAATATATGCTTTTGTAACCATAGCATTGAAGTTTGTTTTTTTTTAATAGTCTGGTGCAAAAATTTATGCTTTACGATTATAACTTCTGTTGTGCTAAGTTCGGGAGGCGGTTGTGGAGGATTTTTGTGTTTTATCTCTATTGAATATCAAATTTTAAGGCTTTAATTAAGATAGAGAAAGGCAGGCAACCTGTTTGTAAATATGCTCCGACCAGATAACGCAGCAACGAACGTTGTAACTAATAGCTATTGCTATGACGATTTTGGGCATACACATGACTACCGTGTTCTTTCATCCATTCTGAAATCTTGTGCTTCTCTCTCAGCCATAAAATTAGTCAAGGCCCTTCACAGCACTATTTTGAAAATCGGCCATCTTTCCTGTCATCATGTATCTAAATCACTGCTTAACATGTATGCTAAATGTGGAGCTCTTAGTGATTGCAGGAAACTATTTTACCAAGTGGGTAATTGTAATCATGACCCTGTTAACACGTGAAGCTATTTCTCCATTTCAACAACTTGCAGTCCAGCTCAGCTTCAACTTGCAGAGCAACTTGCAGCAGTTTGTTCAACTTACAGTTCAGTTTAGTTCAACTTCTTATTTTGAGGATTCCTTATTAGTTATAGTTTGTTACAGATTAGTTTGAAGTAGAAGTAAGAGATGATTCTTTTGTATATAAATATCTTCTTCTGTTAGTTGTACTGCTTTAAGAATAGTAATAAGAAATTCACGGATTCTTTCATTTTTCATTTCCTCAATTCTTCTATATTTTGTTATGGTATTAGAGCAATATTCTTCATTTCTTCTAGCTAATTCTTCATTTTTTCTGTAATTCTTGATTTGTTCTTCAATCAATTTCTTGTTTTCTTTGATTCGATCATAAAACAAAGAAAACCAGATTCATCTCTGTCATTTCAATTTTTTCTCTAATAATGGTGGAACAAACAACTGCTACTCCTACTAGACAAGAAGACCTATCAAGTCCCTATTATCTCCATGCAAACGAAAATCCATCTCTTGTTTTAGTATCTCCTGTTTTGACAGGTTCCAATTATCATTCATGGGCTAGGGCGGGCACTGAGAATGGCATTGCTTTCTAAAAACAAACTCAAGTTTGTAGATGGAAGCATTTCTGTTCCTTCCAAAGATTCATCCACTTATGCAGCATGGGAACGATGCAATACCATGGTCCTCTCTTGGATTTATCATTCAGTTTCTTCTTCCATTCACAAGAGCATTGTTTGGCTTGATAATGCTGTTGATGCCTGGACTGATCTTGAAGCAAGATTTTCTCAAGGAGATGCTTTTAGAATCTCTGATTTACAGGAAGAATTGTATTCTTATCAACAGAATACTCTTTCAGTCGCAGATTACTTCACAAACTTGAGGGTAATCTGGGATGAGTTATCAAATCTTCAACCAATACCACATTGCACTTGCAGTTCACAGTGTTCTTGTGATGCTTTGAAGAAAGTAAGGAAGCAAAGAGAGAATGATTATGTGATTCGATTCTTAAAAGGATTGAATGAGAATTTTTCTACTATCAGATAAAAAATCATGCTCATGGAACCAATGCCAGAAATCAACAAAGTTTTGTCCTTGTCTGTTCAACATGAAAGGCAAATCAATTCTGGAATTGGTAAGGTTGCAGAACCCTCTGTTTTCCTTGCTAAAGCTAATCCAACTTTTCAGCAAGGTTTAACTCAGACAACAAATTCTTTTCAAAGGAAATTTTTTTTCCCAAATCAGTCACAAAATTTTAGAAGAAATTCTGCTGTCAATACTGGAGCTAAATCTGTCCGCACATACTGTGGTTATACTGGCTACACAGTGGATTTCTGTTATAAAAAAACATGGTTATCCACCTGGATATAAGTCAAAGCCAAGGAAATACGCTAACAAAGTTGAGTTTGTGAATGAAGAATCTCACCAAGTTGCGAAAAATTGTGCTACCAGTGAGCTTAATAATTCTGGATCAATTCTTCATTCATCAAGCAAATCAGTGCGTCACAATACTCAGTCTTCTTCCCCTTTTACTCAAGAGCAAATATCTCAGTTGCTAAGCCTGCTTCAACAGTCTAGTTCTCTTCACGATAGTGCACAAGCTAATACCATTTCCACATCTTTTACAAGCTAATACCATTTCCACATCTTTTACTGAAGCCTCATCTGATCAACAAACCAAACAAGGTAACCATCTTATTTCTTGTATCGCAGCATCTAATTCTCAAAAATCATTGTGGATTGTGGACTCAGGAGCTACTGATCACATTGTGTGCATAAAATCATTATTCTCTGAATACAAGCCTATCCATAATTCTTTTCTTCATCTTCCAAATAAATAAAAAGTCATGATAACACACATAGGTACTGTCATTCTTTCGAAAGATTTTGTTCTCACAAATGTACTCTATGTTCCTGGTTTTGCTTTTAATTTGGTATCTGCCAGCAAGCTTACTATCACCAAAAACCTTTGTGTAATCTTGCATCTTGATTTCTGCTTTATCCAGGATTTACAATGCTCAAAGATGATTGGTATAGCTAGGAAAATTCATGGACTTTATCAGTTGGTTCACCCACTGCCAAGTTCTTCTCAATCAGATGTTTTGTGTCAACCTTTGAAATATGGAACTTCTGTCAATTCTCAATTGTGGCACTATAGGTTGGGTCATCTTTCTGTACCAAGACAAAAATTACTTCAAACTATTGATTCCAATATCCAAATTTCAGAAATAAAGCATTGTCAAATCTGTCATTTTGCAAAACAAAAACATTTGTCTTTACCTACTAGAGGTTCTACTGTTTCTGCTCCTTTTGATTTAGTACACATAGATATATGGGGAACATTAGCAATCACTTCTCATTATGGCCAACGTTATTTTCTCACTATTGTTGATGATAAAATAAGATATACTTGGGTATTTTTCTTTACATTGAAATCTGAAGCAAAAACCACAGTTCAAAGTTTTGTCTAATTTGTTCAAACTCAATTTCACTCTACTATAAAAGTCATTCAAACTGATAATGGCCTTCAGTTTAGTATGCCTCAGTTTTACCAATCAAAGGGCATTGTACATCAAACCAATTGCACATATACTCCGCAACAAAATGTTGTTGAACGTAAACATGAACATATACTTAATGTTGCAAGGGCTCTTAGATTTCAGTCTTCGTTACCTTTAATTTTTTGGACTGATTTCATACAACATGCTGTCTATTTGATCAACAGGATACCCTCTCCTATTATAGATAATAAGACACCATATAATTTGCTCTACAACTCTCCTCCTGATTTCTCGATGCTTAAAGTCTTTGGATGTTTAGCATATGCTTCAACAATTGATCATAATAGACAAAAATCTGATCCTCGTGCTATTGCCTGTGTTTTCCTAGGATTTCCACCTGCAACTAAAGGATTCAAGTTGTTAAACATCAAAACAAATCAAGTTTTATTTCTAGGCATGTTATCTTTCATGAGGATTTGTTTCCTTTTCAAACTCTATCCAATACTCAGAGAACAACTGATTTTGCACACACAGAGGATCATGTACTGCCTATTCACATCACTTCATATCAGTATATAGAACCAGAAATTAGCCAAACTCTTATTATCCCTCAGCCTGATTCTCTTAACCATTCCTTATCCAATCCCAATACTTCTTCTCCTATATCACATACGGAACCTTCACCATCAACATCAGAATACTCAAATGCTTCTTCTAATACTCAGATTCAACCATCAACATCAGTACCCCAACTTCTACCCAGCAAACCAACATTAGGAAATCCACCAGAGACAAACACAAACCTGCATACCTAAATGACTACCAATGTAGTCTCACTATAACAAACACAAAATCAGAATACCTACCTGACTACCAATGTAGCCAATCTACAACAAACACAAATTACACTAGCCCATACCTACCTGACTACCAATGTAGCCAATCTACAACAAACACAAATTACACTAGCCCACCAAATTGCACCAGCCCACGTACTCTTAAATCAGTTTTTTTTATATAACCAAATATCAGATTCACACAAAGCCTTCACCGCACAATTGGATTCCATGACTGAACCAAAATCATATAGTGAAGCTGTTGAATAGGAATGTTGGAGAGAGGCTATGCAAGCTGAGATATCTGCTCTTCAGTCTAACAACACCTGGATTTTGACCGAGTTACCATCAAACAAGCAACCAATTGGCTGCAAATGGGTTTTCAAAGTAAAATACCATGCTGATGGTTCCATTGAGCGATGCAAAGCAAGATTAGTAGCCAAGGGCTACACTCAGCAAGAAGGAATTGACTTTATGGATACCTTCTCCCCTGTAGCAAAGATGACCATTGTTCGCATCTTACTTGTTATAGCAGCTGCAAATAACTGATATCTTCATCAGTTGGATATCAATAATGCGTTTCTTCACGGTGATTTACAAGAAGAAGTGTTTATGAAGCTCCCTCCTGGTTTTCAAGCTCAATTTCAGGTCAGGTGTGTAAGCTTCAGAAATCCCTTCATGGATTAAAACAAGCAACTCGTCAGTGGCACAAGAAATTGACCAATGCTCTTGTTCTTTGAGGTTTTACTCAGGGACATGCTGGTTCTTCTCTTTTTATAAAGAAATCTGAAAGAAATTTCATTGCTTTGCTGATTTATGTGGACGATATTATTCTTGCCAGCAATGATATGGATGAAATTCAAGCAGTAAAGAATTATCTTCACGATGCATTTAAAAAAAAATTAGGGAATTGAGATTTTTCTAGGGTTGGAGATTGCGAGAAGCAATAAGGGGATTAATCTTTGTCAACTAAAATATGCTCTTGACCTTCTCAATGATACTGGGTTTTTGGGTAGCAAACCAGCCTCCACACCAATGGTTGCTTCTCTCAAACTTTCTGACTCTACATGGACTTTATTAGAAAATAACACATTGTACAGAAGACTTGTGGGAAAGCTTTTATATCTTTGTACAACGAGACCATACATCTCTTATGCAGTCCAACAACTTTCACAGTTTCTGGACAAACCAACTGATGTTCATCTTCAAGCAGCTCTTAGAGTGCTTCGATATATAAAGAATGCCCCTGGTCAAGGCTTATTCTTTCCATCAACTTCTGCTCTTCAGATCAAAGCTTTTTCTGACTGAGATTGGGCATCTTGTCCAGACTCCAGGAAGTTTATTACTAGATTCTGTGTATTTATTGGGAATTTCTTAGTATCATGGAAATCGAAGAAGCAATCCACAGTCTCTTGCTCCAGTTCTGAAGCTGAATACAGAGCAATGGCTACAGTAGCTTGTGAAATCCATTGGATACTTTATTTGCTTGATGATTTGGGGATTTCTCATTCTACTTTAGCACTGCTGTATTGTGATAATAAATCTGCTCTTCATATAGCTCATAATCCGGTTTATCATGAGCGCACCAAACACATCGAGATTGACTGCCATTTAGTAAGGGAGAAAGCAAAATCAGGCATTATTCATCTTCTTCCAGTTTCATCTTCAAATCAGCTTGTTGATTTTCTAACAAAGCCGTTACCTCCAACTCTGTTTTTTAACTCAATTTCCAAGCTAGGCATACAGAACGTTTATGCACCAGCTTGAGAGGGGCTAACACGTAAAGGTATTTCTCCATTTCAACAGCTTGCAGTCCAGCTCAGCTTCAACTTGCAGAGCAACTTGCAGCAGTTTGTTTAACTTGCAGTCCAGTTTAGTTCAGCTTCTTATTTTGAGGATTCCTTGTTAGTTATAGTTTGTTACAGATTAGTTTAAAGTAGAAGTTGGAGATGATTCTTTTGCACATAAATATCTTCTTCTGTTAGTTGTACTGCTTTAAGAATAGTAATAAGAAATTCACGAATTCTTTCATTTTTCATTTCCTCAATTCTTCAATATTCTGTTACCTGTTTTTTGGAATATTCTCCTATCTGGGTTTTCTGGGTCTCGAAACCATGATGCTGAGACCTTAAGGCTGTTCAATAGCATGCTTGTTGCCGCTTAAGTAAAGCCAAGTTCTGTTACTGCTGCTATCATTCTTTCTGTGTGTGCTCGTCTGGGTGATATATATGCAGGTAAAAGCCTGCAATGCTATATGATTAAATCTGGGTTGGAGACGCATACACTAGTTGGAAATGCGCTCTAGTGTCAATGTATGCTAAATGCGAGTAGTTCACAATGATGCATTTGCTGCTTTTGATAGCATCAATGACAAAGATGTAGTTTCATAGAATGCCATGATTGCAGGGTTTTCTGAAAATAAGTTGATGGATAATGCGTTCAGATTGTTTATTTCGATGCTGAAAAGTCAAATAAAACCAAATCATGCAACTATTGCTGACATTCTGCCAGTCTGCGTCTTTGGACAGGAATTTTGCCTACCGCTTGGGGAAAGAGATCCACTGTTATGCCCTGCGGCACAATGAGTTTTTAGCAGATGTTTCTGTCTGTAATGCTTTAGTGAGCTTCTACTTGATAGTTGGACGAGTAAAAGAAGCAGAATCATTGGTTCGACGGATGGAATTGAGAGATCTGATTTCATGGAATGCTATCATTTCAGGATATACATCGAATGGTGAGGGGTCAAAAGCTTTGGAATTATTTCAAGAGTAACTTTCTTTAGATACGAGTGAACCTGATTCTGTCACCCTTATCAGCACTATTCCTGCCTGTGCACAACTTAAAAACTTGAAGATTAGTAGAGAGATCCACAGTTTTGTTCATCTGTTAGGAATTCTTTAGTTAGTTTTTATGCAAAATGTGACAACATTGAAGCAGCATATAATACATTTTTAATGATTTCTAGTAGAGATTTGATATCATGGAATTCTATGCTTGATGCCTTTGCAGAGGGTGGACACTATAATCGGTTTTTGAATTGTTTCAGTGGATGCTTAGGGAAGGAATTATACCCGACGCTGTTACCATCTTAACCATACTTCATTTTTGTGCTTACTTTTTAAAAGAAGACAATGTGAAAGAGACTCACTTCTATTTACTTCGCTGTGGTCTTTTACTGTCTGATGTTGAACCTACTACAAGAAATGCACTACTTGACACATATGCCAAATGTGGTAACATTGACTATGCATTTAAGGTTTTCCAGGGTTTGTCAGAGGAGCAATTTGATTACTTTTAATTCAACGATCTCTGGTAGAGACAGTTCATGGAATGAGACCAACCATGGAACAGTATTCTTGTGTAGTGGATCTCCCTGCTCGGGCAGGTCGAATTGATGATGCATATTCTGTGGTGACGGGAATGCCAATTGAAGCTAATGCCAATGTATGGGGGACATTGCTAGGTGCATGCAGGATCTATCATGACGTGGAACTAGGATATGCTGTGGCAGATCGTCTATTTAAAATTGAAGCAAACGACGTTGGGAATTATGTTGTTTTGTCGAATCTCCTTGCAGCAGATGGTAGATGGGATGGGGTCATGGAAATAAGAAAATTAATGAGAATGCAAGACCTAAAAAAGCCAGCTGGATGCAGTTGGATTGAAGTGGAGAGGAGAGAGAATGCATTTGTTGCTGGAGATTCTTCTCACCCTCAAAGAAAAAATATTTATAGTGTATTAAGCATCTTGGATTTACAAATCAAAGAGCCGTTTCAGTTAAATCAACAGCTTAGCTCATATCTTTATGGATGTTGCACCTGAAGGCAAGAGGAGTTGCATATAAATTTTGTGAAGGCAGAATTCTACCGCTTTGTTTTGCACACAGACCAATCCACTTTGGTGAATTCGTAGTCATTGAGATTCACTAATGAACCATTTTTTACAGGTAATTATGAATTATGTTTTCAGTGCATGCTTTCTCGAATTCTGGATTGGATGTCTGGATTGTTTGCTGTAATGGTTTTGGTATATTTCTGACACCAAATGAGTAATTGTAGTTTTCAAAGATGTGGAAGTGCCAGAATGGAACTACCTGGTGCTTTGCGGTGGCCATGCCCAAAAAGGACATTTGCAAACTCTAAAATAGACCTTACAAAGCTAAAATTATCAAAACGTGGTGGCAATTCCAAAGCCTTCTATATTACATTTTACAAGTATGACCCTTACCATTCTCTTGCCACTTTTAATTGTGTTAGAAGTATTTTATTTTTCTTCACAAGTTATGAGGCATCCTCAGCATTTAGTTTATTTATTTATCTTTTGAAGCATTTGTAATATGGCAGTAGATGAAATGGTAATTATTTCTAGAAAAGTGTACAGTACTATTACATTATTTCTGAGCTCTTTTACATCATACGCTGCACATTGCAACAGGGAAAAGGTGAAGCTCAATACACACAGATGCAATGTCTAAATCAAGCTTTCTCAGTTGTTTTGGGAGATCTCGTAGGAAACAATGTAAGTAGCTCTGGTTCTGTGTATCCTGGTCTAGACCTAGGTGATGGATGCAAGTAAAAACGCCTCTCTTTGATGGCTTTCTCTTCTTCCTTGCTATTTAATTCAGAAATTTTTTTCTCCAATTCCTGTATGGACAGTTTTGAGAAAATTGAAGAAGGGGTATTCACAGGACTTGGGAGACAAGAAGGATCCTGTGATCTGGTTATCAATGGCTTGAAGTTAACAGGGGATTTGACAATCTCAAGCCTGGGCCTCAGATACTGCCTTCTTTCGTGGAGTTTAGTTGTTGGTCTCCTTATTCCTGCAACCTTTGTAGCTGCTGGTCCTTGCATTGCATTACTCTCTGATGGGCCTGTTAACCGCTGCACAACCTTTCGGAAAGCCTTTGTATTTGTTTGCACAAAAGTAGTTAAAGGTTTACAACAAGCTGTGGCTTGGCTTGCTGGCTTCTCCATGGATGTGTGTCTCATGAACAATCTAATTTATGCGTATGATCTGCTACAAGTTCCAGATATGAAATGGTGAATGGTCTCATTTACATGACAGGCATTTGGTTAAGAAAGCAAGTGATGTGAGCCTGCCTTGCTGGGATTTAATTCCTAAGGAAGCTCAAGCTACGGATCGTCTCCAAAACATAAGAACACCAACCAGTATCTTCAACCCAACACCAACTTGTGATGTAAAACTGAAGCTATATGGCTGGAAACCAAAGATTCAAGACCCAACCCCAACTTGTGAAGGAAAAACCTTGAATATAAGTTAAGACCTAGCAAACTTGGTTATTTTTGCAAGGAATTCGTGCAAGTTCTAACAAGAACTCAAAAGAAGGCTAAAAACCTCTCAAAGCTCTCAAAAATGGAGAGAAAACTCAGAATATTCATTAAGTTCAAAATCTGCCATTACATATGTTTTTAAAGACTTAAAGAAAGCATAAAACAAGTGAAATGATGGAAAAATACAAATATAATAATGTGGTTACATAAAACAAATTGGGCAGCCATATAGCTTGTCTCCCACTAGCTTTTAAAAGGCATGGGCAGCCATATAGCTTGTCTCCCACTAGCTTTTAAAAGGCATCTTTGACTCCCAATGTGAATTTCAGCCACTCTTAATATATGGACATCCAATGGAACGTGAATGGTATGTATTTAGCTCCCAAAGGTATAATGATGGATGCCAATATGTATTCTAACTCCTTTGGGTCAATTGGCCTCTTGGGTAGATTGCAATTTGGACACATGCAACCAAACAGCTTCTTTGCTCTTATTTTCTTCAAGTCTTAACGTTCCAATTGTATTGAGAACATATAGATGTTTGGAAACTAATCCTTGAAGTTTTCTTGCCATTGATCGAGTAACAGGTCCTTGGTGTTGTATGCTAGCAATCAGATCCTCATCATCCTCTCCCTCTTCAAAAGAATTCGTCCTCGAATCTTCATCATCTGCATAGTAAGGAGCAAGATCAGAAACATTAAAAGTTGCACTTACACCATACTCACCTGGTAGATTAATCTTGTAGGCATTATCATTAATCCTTTCGAGTACTTCAAATGGTCCATCACTTCTCGGCTGCAATTTTGATTTCCTTTGTGTAGGAAACCTTTCTTTTCGCAAATGAACCCATACCAGATCACCAGGCTGGAACACCATCTTTTTCCTTCCTTTGTTTACTTTGGTTGCTCTATTCTCATTATTCTTCTCCATTTGTTGCTTGGCCCTTTGATGCATTTGCTTCACCAATTCAGCTTTCTTTTTACCATCAAAACTAGTAAGCTCATTAGTAGGAAGAGGCAACAAATCTAATGGAGTAAGTGGATTAAAACCATAGACAAGCTCAAAGGGTGAAAATCCAGTGGATGAATGCATTGATCTATTATATGCAAATTCAATAAATGGTATGCATTCCTCCCATGTCTTCAAATTTTGTTTAATCATGGTACGAAGAAGAGTGCCCACAGTCCTATTAACAACTTCCGTCTGCCCATCTGTTTGCGGATGGCATGTAGTAGAGAAACAAAGCTTTGTACCTAACTTTCCCCATAGGACTTTCCAAAAATGACTCAAAAATTTTACATCTCGATCACTTACTATGGTCCTAGGAATACCATGCAATCTCACTACTTCTCGAAAGAACAAATCAGATATATGGCATGCATCATCAGTTTTATGACATGGAATGAAATGTGCCATTTTAGAAAATCGATCAACCACAACAAATAAACTATCATGACCTTTTTTTGTCCTAGGTAGCCCCAGAATAAAATCCATAGATAAGTCTACCCAAGGTTCACTAGGTACACTTAAAGGCATATACAAACCATGTGGTCTTACTTTGGATTTTGCTTTCATACATGTCATGCATTTAGCACAAAATTTCTCTACATCTTTCCTCATATGTGGCCAATAAAAATGTTCATGCAGAATTTCTAATGTTTTAGCCACCCCAAAATGTCCCATTAAACCTCCCCCATGTGACTCTCTTACAAGCAATCCTCTTATAGAGCTATTTGGAACACAAAGTCGTTTCTCTCTAAATAAGAAACCATCATGCCTATAAAATTTTTCAAAGGCAGCATTTTCACAAGAGGCATATATTTGTGCAAATTCAGAGTCATGCTTATACAATTCTTTCATATGCTCAAATCCTAGAAGTCTAGCATCAAGCATAGAGATTAGGGCATACCTCCTAGATAAGGCATCAGCAACAACATTTTCTTTTCCTTGCTTATATTGAATCACATATGGAAATGCTTCAATAAATTCACTCCATTTGGCATGGCGTTTGTTCAGCTTGCTTTGTCCTTTCAAGTATTTTAGTGATTCATGATCACTATGAATAACAAACTCCTTTGGCCAAAGATAATGCTGCCACGTCTCCAACGCCCTCACTAATGCATACATCTCCTTGTCATAAGTAGAGTAATTCAAAGGAGCTCCACTTAGCTTCTCACTAAAGTATGCAATTGGTCTTCTTTCCTGCATCAAAACAGCACCTATACCCACTCCGGAAGCATCACATTCAACTTCAAAAGTCTTAGAAAAATCAGGTAATGCAAGTAATGGTGCAGAACATAATTTTTCTTTTAGTAATCTAAATGCATGCTCCTGTTCCTTATTCCATTTGAACCCTACATTTTTCTTCACAATTTCATTTAATGGGGCTGCAATTGTACTAAAGTCTCTAACAAATCTCCTATAAAAACTAGCAAGACCATGAAAACTCCTAACATCAGTCACGGATTTTGGTGTAGGCCACTCTTTGATGGCTTTTACCTTATCATCATCAACCTCAATTCCTTTCCCACTCACTACAAATCCTAAGAAAATGACTTTTTCCATACAGAATGTACATTTCTTTAAATTTGCATACAATTTCTCTTTCCTAAGAACTTCAAGCACACATCTTAAATGCATTAAATGATCATTTAAACTTTGACTATACACTAAAATATCATCAAAATACACAACAACAAACTTTCCAAGAAAAGCACGCAAGACATGATTCATTAATCTCATGAAAGTACTAGGTGCATTGCTTAGTCCAAAAGGCATGACTAACCATTCATACAAACCATATTGAGTCTTAAAAGCTGTTTTCCATTCATCTCCTAATCTCATTCTTATTTGATGATAACCACTTTTAAGATCAATTTTTGAAAATATACATGCACCATGCAATTCATCAAGCATATCATCAAGTCTAGGAATTGGATGTCTATACTTTACAGTGATTTTATTGATAGCACGACAATCCACACACATTCGCATTGATCCATCCTTTTTAGGTACTAGAAGTACCGGCACAGCACATGGACTTATGCTCTCCCTAACATGACCTTTCGCAAGCAGCTCATCCACCTGTTTTTGCAACTCCTTGACCTCTTGAGGATTTGTCCTATATGCTGGACGATTTGGAATTACAGCTCCAGGAATGAAATCAATTTGATGTTCTATTCCTCTAATGGGTGGCAATCCACTCGGTACCTCATTTGGAAAGACATCTTCAAATTCCTGCAACAAAGTCAAAGCAACACTAGGAATAGATGGATCAAGGTCAGTTACATTAAGAAAAACTCCCTTACATATCAGAAGGAGCATCATACTATCAGAAGAGTATGCTTGCCTCACATCTTTCCCCCTAGCAACTAAACTTACTTTCTTCTCTCCACTCTCATTTTTATTATGTAATTTCTTCTTTTTCTCTTTTTCTTTTTCTCTCTCAGCTTTTATTCTTTGTTTTTCCTCTTGATCTTTCTTTTCTCTCTCCCTCTTTTCAACCTCTCTTTGCATTTTCTCTTGCATGGCAGCTTGTACTCTCTTTTGGTCTTCAAAAGCCTCCATAGGTGTTAAAGGTGCAAGAGTCACCTTTCGGCCTTCAAAATCAAATGAATACCTATTCTTAAACCCGTCATGTGTTGCTTTTCTATCATATTGCCATGGCCTCCCAAGTAGGATATGACTAGCATGCATGGGAACTACATCACACAACACTTCATCCTTATACCTCCCAATGGTAAATGACAATAATACTTGCTTGGTCACCTTAACTTCTCCACTATCATTCAACCACTGCAATCTGTATGGATTAGGATGTTTTGTAGTAGGAAATGCAAGTTTCTCTACTAGTAGAGTGCTAGCCACATTAACACAACTCCCACCATCTATGATCATACTACAAACTTTTTCTTTGACTAAACATCTAGTATGAAAAATATTTTCTCTTTGCAGTTCATCACCTTCATCTTCCTTCACCTGTATATTTAAAGCACGCATAACAACAAGAGCACTTCCATGCACAGCATGCTCTACATCACTATCTTCATCCAAAGGTAGAATGTTAACATCTGAATCTTCATCTACAACTTCATCATCTTCAGATTCAATATCACCACTCGGCCTCACCACCATCACCCTTTTATTTGGACATTCTCTAGCATAATGCCCTTTCCCTAAACATCGGAAACATTGGATGTCTCTTGTTCTTCCATTGGAGTTCATTGGGGCCTTACCCTTATCAATCACAATGGGTTTTTCTCCAGCCTTGTTCCCCTCTTTCTTCTCCTTTGAAACAAATTTATTCTCACTAGATTCCCCTTTCTTCCAATTTGGCTTCCAAGGAACATTATTGGCAGAATTCATTCCCATTCCAGATCTGGTTGTTTTCTTCTTCTTGAGTTGTTTTTCTACCTTGATTGCCATATTTAACATGTCATCAAGCTCCACATAATGATGCAGCTCCACTATGTCGGCAATTTCATCTTTCAGCCCATGTAGAAACCGTGCCATAGTTGCTTCCCTTTCTTCTTCTATATTAGCTCGTATCATAGCCATTTCATCTCTTGAAAATATTCTTCCACACTTTTATTGCCTTGTACCAGCCCTTGTAATCGTTGATGTAACTCCCTATAGTAGTGTTGTGGTACAAATCTATCTCTCATGACTTGTTTCAGCTCATCCCAAGTCTGCACTCCTCTCATGCCATTTCTTCTTCGTTTAGTGAGTAATTGATCCCACCAAACTAATGCATAATCAGTAAACTCTACCACAGCAAGTGTCACCTTCTTTTGCTCACTATAGTTGTGGCAATCAAAGATGAGTTCAGTCTTTCTCTCCCATTCCAAGTATGCATCTGGATTTGCTTTGCCTTGGAATGATGGAATTTTCATTTTAATTCTATTAACATTGCTGTCTACTCTCCCTCTCCCTCTTGCATTTTCCACAGTTTCTTGCCTAATATTTCTGCCACCATCTCTACCACCCATATTACCTCTCATATATCTTGGTCTAATAACATCATCAAGTGCAACAGATTGCTGCCCATCATCATCATCAAGATTATCTTCATCTACATCCTCCAATTCATTGAAAACTGGCAAATCATTTAGTCCAGCACGCCTACCTCTATTATGCCCCCTATTTGTGTTTTGCTCCCTATGAAAATTATCTCGTTCATCCCTTCCTAAATTCCTTTGATTTGTAGAGCTTGCTTGCTGCAATTCTTCAATTTGTTTTGAGTGTTTTTCCATCTGTTCTCTAATATCAACAAACAACACATTCATCCTTTGAAATTGAGATTGCAATGCCTTAAGAACATTAGAAGCTTCTGGCTCTTCTTGGGGTCGGTTGCTCTCTCGATCACTATCTCGTTTTGTTGACATACTGATTGCTGCAAAACAAATGTTAGAAATATTCTCTCATACACTCCCTCACGTGTTTCACTCTAATATGGTAACACTTAATCTGTATTTCACTCAAACTTTGGCTTTTACCCTCTAACAATCTCACCACTCTATGCCTTTTTCCACTCACTTCAGCCCCTTCCAAGTTCTAGCAAGAACTTAATATTTCCTCAACTAAATAACTAAATTGCAAGGTTTAAAACACATTCAAGAATGGAACAAGAGTAACACAAGCTGAAAAAAAACAGAATATATGATATTTGAAACCTAAGGACGAAAGACACTAAAATTTTAGACAAACATTACCAAAGGGAAGAATTTGACAAAACTGGATTTAGGACAATATATTGAGACAAAATGGAAGAAGAAAAACGAATTTTTAGGTCTCTTATGAAACGTTTATATTATGGACCCAAAAATGGCTAACTAGCGGTAATATATGGACAACCAAGCAAACGAACGAATTTTGACATGAAATTTAATATGTATGCTTAGCTGAATATCTAAAACATGCCTGTAAAATTTGAAAGGATTTGGACATGTTTACATACACATTCACTTTTGGAAGGCAGAAATTGTCACAACCCCCTGTGAAAAAAACTGGAAGCCAGAAATTTTCACACCCCCCTGTGAAAAAAAACTGGAAGCCTGTGAGAATCCACCCATTGCTTAAAAATCTTTAATTTCTAATCCAAGGGCCACAAATTTACTTTTTTTTTCGTTCTTTCTTTCTTTCTTTCTTTTTTTAATTTAATCCAGCAACAACATTAAGGTAGAAGGACTCAAAGAAACAAGAAGGCATACAGCTTGTAGAAATTAAACTAATGGCAAAAAAAATGACTCCAAGGAAGACAATATATATATTTTTGACATAAACAAGAAGGAATGATGCTAAAAACCTGATTTGGAGAGCCTAAGCTCTGATACCAAATGATGTGAGCCTGCCTTGCTGGGATTTAATTCCTAAGGAAGCTCAAGCTACGGATCGTCTCCAAAACATAAGAACACCAACTAGTACCTTCAACCCAACACCAACTTGTGATGTAAAACTGAAGCTATATGGCTGGAAACCAAAGATTCAAGACCCAACCCCAACTTGTGAAGGAAAAACCTTGAATATAAGTTAAGACCTAGCAAACTTGGTTATTTTTGCAAGGAATTCGTGCAAGTTCTAACAAGAACTCAAAAGAAGGCTAAAAACCTCTCAAAGCTCTCAAAAATGGAGAGAAAACTCAGAATATTCATTAAGTTCAAAATCTGCCATTACATATGTTTTTAAAGACTTAAAGAAAGCATAAAACAAGTGAAATGATGGAAAAATACAAATATAATAATGTGGTTACATAAAACAAATTGGGCAGCCATATAGCTTGTCTCCCACTAGCTTTTAAAAGGCATGGGCAGCCATATAGCTTGTCTCCCACTAGCTTTTAAAAGGCATCTTTGACTCCCAATGTGAATTTCAGCCACTCTTAATATATGGACATCCAATGGAACGTGAATGGTATGTATTTAGCTCCCAAAGGTATAATGATGGATGCCAATATGTATTCTAACTCCTTTGGGTCAATTGGCCTCTTGGGTAGATTGCAATTTGGACACATGCAACCAAACAGCTTCTTTGCTCTTATTTTCTTCAAGTCTTAACGTTCCAATTGTATTGAGAACATATAGATGTTTGGAAACTAATCCTTGAAGTTTTCTTGCCATTGATCGAGTAACAGGTCCTTGGTGTTGTATGCTAGCAATCAGATCCTCATCAGCAAGCATCTAAAGAGTGACTAATGAGTAGTGTTAGATTAAATTAGGAAAGCAATATGTATATAAATATATAATGACTGAAAAAATTGATTGATATGCTACGCTTGCCAGGATCTTGACTACCTAACCTAATCCAGTCTAGAGCAGTAATACCTAAATGGCAGAAGCTCATAAATCATAATCACATTCAGCCTTCTCATGAAACTGAAAGAAATGGGATTTTAAATTTGAAATACGACTACTATGTTTATTTCTTTGCAAGTGTTTTATGTTTTCCATTCTGCCAATTGCTTTCCTGTCTGTGGATTATTAGCAATACTATAGTGTTTTGAGAACTCTATTAAGATGAGGGGGTGGAAAGTTTTATAGGAAGTGAGAGTGCCATTCTTTGCCGTATAACCAAAAGACTACATAAGCCTTGCTGTCAAGGGAAGAAAAGGAAATAATGTAGAGAATTAAACATATATGTGCTTCAAAAACATGTACATGAAGTCCATATGATGCTTAATTGCTTATCTTTATAATTCTAATAGGGAGCTGGATTGGGAATTTATATTGGTAGGGATCTTTTCTAACCTGGAAATCGACCACCCATACAAGTTCCATTAAATATAGCCTTTTGCATGATGCGATTGAGACTCGGTCATATTTTTCTTTTAACTCTGGAAAGCCCATTCTGTTCCTTTTATTTTTATTTTTTATTGCTAGCAGTGAACCTCTTCCCCATTTTATTTCCATTATTTTTCACAACTGACCTCTTTCCCATTTTTCGTTTTGGTAACAGAGACAACTGCTAGTCATGATTCTGCCTTATCAGCCATTGATCTAGATGGCCTTACGGGGTTCTGGGTGGGGCTTGCCAGAGTCAACCTCTAAAAATTTCACGCCAGCTAATGCAACTTCAAGCGCAAAACCTTGAAATTCAACTTTCAGCAACTGGAAATTAAATTGACATTGGATGGAAGAAAAGATGAATTCTACAAGAAAGGTCCATACCTAATTCAGCAGCACTACAGGGCTGAATTCCTGCCAATGTCAGCAGGGAACTTGCAGAAGGAGAAGAAAAGAAGTGTACAAAAAGGGATGGAACAAAAGGAGCAAGATACAATTGAGAAGAAGAAGTGAGCAAACTTTGGTAGAATGCGTTTGAATAGCTGTAGATAAGGATAGAAACAAAGTTTCTTAACAGAATGCATTTGAATAGCTGTAGTATATGTGTTTGTAGTTTATTCAAAGTAGGGAACTATTGTATATTTAAACAATTGCAGTATGAATGAAAAGGTACTTCTCCTCTTCATATTATGGTATCAGAGCCGTACTAAGCTTAACGGCAAAAGTTTTTTTTTTACAGATCCAATTTCATATTCTACATCTTTGTTGAAATGGTTAATCCTTCAACTACTACTGAAACACCACCAACACCGTCGGTGATTCAGTCTACACAGAGCAATGTGAACTCAAATAATCAATTGATCTCCATCAACGCTGCTGCACAGGCTCCAATTAAACAGATGTCCACGAATTACCAATCGTGGCACACACAGTAGTACTCATTATTAGTGGGATATGATTTCCTCAAATACGTGGAGGACACCATGATGGTGACAATGGAGGCTGATCCGTTTTGGTTCCGGCAGGATCAACTGATAAGATCAGTGCTGGTTGCTTCACTTTCTCCGGAGATTGTACCATTTATTGTCGGAGAAAAGACTGCAGCAGCTGTGTGGCTGACGTTAGAGAAAACGTACGCCAAACCTTCCCAAGCTAGAATCATGGGGCTTCGTGAGTCGCTGTTCAATGCTAAGAAAGGGACTCAATCAATCACTGAATTTCTTCAATCCATCAAGGCCACAACTACAACGTTGGGGGCTGCTGGTGTTATAATAACAATGAATGAGACAGTTTTGCATGTATTTCATGGGTTACCCCCTGAGTACAAAGAAGTGGTTGTGGCAATTAGGGCACGAGATTCGGAAATAACATTCGATGAGTTACATGACAAACTTACCGATGTTGAGGCCCAACTGAACAGAAACATTTCGCCGGTATTTGCTCCGATAACAGTGAATTACACTGCCAAATCTGGAACTGCTAGATCATATTCAACAGGCAGCAAAAATGGGATGTCGGATACAACTGTTTCTGCGGGTTATTCAACTGGGAACTCATCATCCAGAAACAAAGTCAAGTGTCAATTCTGTGATCGCCCAGGTCATGTAACTAAACAGTGCTATAAGCTCAAGAAGCTGCTGCCTTGGATGTTTGAACCTCAACAGGTGGACAAGCCACAAGTAAACTGTGTTACCAGTACCCATAAATCAACAGATGGTAGGTGGGTCATGGACTCAGGAGCTAATCAACATGTGGCGCGTGACCTGCAGAATCTGTCCATTCACTCTGATTATGAGGGTTCTGATGATGTTATCCTTGGAGATGGTCGTTCATATCCAATAACTCATATTGGTTCTACTCAATTGCATACAACATTTAAATCTCTAAGTCTAAGAAATGTGCTATGTGTACCTGCTTTAAATAAGAATTTGATTTCCGTTTATCAATTGTGTTCTTCCAATAATGTTGAAGTGATTTTTAATCCTTACTTGTTTCATGTAAAGGATTTGAGCACGGGGGTGCTGCTAGCAGAAGGAAAGCCTGTTGATGGAATATATGAGTGGCCACCTGACCTGTCAATACAAAAATCAAGTGTTTCTCACACAGTTGCTTGTTCTCAGTCTCTTTGGCATCGAAGGCTCGGTCACCCATCCACTTTAATTCTGCGTTCTATGTTAAAACAGTTAGAAATTCCAGTTGTCAATAATAAAGGTTTTTGTGATTCTTGTAAGTGCAATAAAATGCACAAGTTTCCCTTTGGTCAGTCATCTATGTCGAGTTCAAAACCTTTGGAATTAATTTATACCGATGTTTGGGGACCTTCACCAGTTGTTTCGATTGATGGGTTTCGATACTATTTGCTCTTTATTGATCATTACACTAAGTTTTCTTGGCTATTTCCTATGAAACAAAAATCAGAAGTTTCTGACATCTTTCCTGTCTATAAAAGACTAGTTGAAAATTACTTTGGCAAGAAAATTATCTCCATTTATTCTGACAATGGTGGTGAGTTTATTCACTTAAAGAAAATGTTACAGGAGTTTGGGATTTCTCATTTTTTTGACTCCACCCTACACTCCTCAACATAATGCCACTGCAGAAAGAAGGCACCGTCACATCGTTGAAACTGGTTTGACTCTGTTACACACTGCTCAATTACCTCTCTCTTTTTGGACACATGCATTTCAAACTGCAGTTTATCTAATAAATCGTATGCCTACTGTTGTTTTAGACAACAAATCTCCTTTTCTATGTCTTCATGATAAGCTGCCTAACTATAGGAAGTTGAAAGTCTTTGGGTGTTTATGTTACCCAAACGCATATCCTTATCTATTAGGGCAATCAGCTATTCAAACGCATTCTGTTGTGCAGGCCCTAAAGGATCCTAATTGGAGAATGGCCATGGATGAATAATATAAGGCCCTTCAGAAACAGAAAACATGGCATTTGGTTCCTCCAAATCAAGCTGAAAATATAGTCAGTTGCAAGTGGATATTTCAAATAAAGAGGGAGACCAGTGAGACATAAGGCTCGATTGGTGGCTCGAGGGTTTACGCAACGGCCTGGGTTCAGAGGCGGAGATAAAGGGGGTCCCATGGGGCCCTGTTCCCCCCTCAGTTAAAAATAAAAATTTTTTAGGTATATTTGAGAATGAATATTACATTGGTTGAGATGGAACAGCTTGGCCTTACTATGTGAGAGCACGCAACTTCGATCCACGCTCCCAACATTTTTCATCCTTTTTTTTCCAATCTTTAAAACTGGGCCTTTTAATCAAGCCCATTACAAACAAACAAGAATTGTCAATGACTCTGCCCATTACAAACAAACAAGAATAACTTAATTGTGACTCTTTCTCTTCTTTCTCACGTTTCTTCTTCGTTAATTCCTTTTTCTTTCTTTTTTTTCAGATAACAGTTTCTTCCTTTTTCAATTTCATTCTTTCACCGATTGGCACCAGCAAGGCAGCGGCAACAAGTTAAGAATAGGTACACCACTTACTTTTAATCTCATATTTATTTTGTTGCAATTTTTTTATCTTGCTAAAATGAATTGAAATTTGAAAAATAATGAATTAAGAAATTGGCTTGAATACTTGAGGACATTATAAATTTGAAATGTTTAATTTGATTTTGTAGTATGAAGTTTTTTTTTTTTGAGAAAAGTAGTATGAAGTTAAATTGAAATTATTATTTTTTTGTAGTTTATAATCTGGAATTTTTTTATTTCTTTTATAATTTGATATTTTTAATGTTTAGTATTTGATAAATTGAAATGGCTACTATATATCTATTGACTATTGTGATTGAATTATTTTTCTTATTCTTTGTAGTTATATGGAGCGATATTTTAAAAAATTAAGACCAAGTAGTGAAGAGTCGCCATCAGTTAATCAAAATATTCAATCGACTCAACCACATAAGGAAGCAATTGTTCAACCGGTACCACCAAAAGAACCTACTATTCAACAACATGAGATTGATATAGAAAATATTCCTTCTGATCCGGGATTACGACCTAGCATAATGAGTTATCCACCTGATGTCCGAGATCAGGTACGTAGAGCCTATTTATTAAAAGGTCCATGTCAACCACGCAATCATACTTTTCCTAAAAGAGTAGAAGGAGGTAGAGAAAGGAAATTTATATTATCGTGGTTTGATGATTTTAGTGATTGGTTAGAATATAGTATTGAAAAAGATGCGGTATTTTGTTTGTATTGTTATCTTTTTTCACCCGGACATAGTGAAAGAGGTCATAATACTTTTGTATCTGAAGGTTTTTCAACTTGGCGAAAGAAAGAGAGAATAAGAGATCATGTAGGAAAACACGATTCTTTGCATCATAGGTGTCGATTAGCTTGTCAAGATTTAATGAATCAAGAGCAACACATTGAATTTGCTTTTTTAAAACATTCTGAAAAGTCAAAGCGTGAGTATCGCTGTAGATTATATGCATCATTACTTGCTCTTCGCTATCTTTTGATGCAAGGTCTACCTTTTCGAGGACATGATGAATCTGAAACTTCATTAAATCAAGGAAATTTCATTGAATTTGTTAAAGTATTGGCTTTAACTAATGAAGAAATTAATAGTGTTGTGCTTCATAATGCTCCTGAAAATCACAAGCTCACTTCTCCTATTATTCAAAAAGATATCATTAGTGCATGTGCATTTGAGACAACAAAAGCTATTATTCCAGATATGGGCAATGATTTGTTTTCTATTCTAGTTGATGAATGTCGAGATGTTTCAGTTAAAGAGCAAATGGGTGTTGTTGTACGGTATTTGAATGAACAAGGGTGTGTGGTTGAAAGGTTTATTGGTGTTGTTCATGTACATGATACAAGTGCCTCAACGCTTCTAGCAGGTTTGAAGTCTTTCTTTTGTACTTATGGCTTAAGCATATCTGGTTTGAGAGGACAAGGGTATGATGGGGCTAGTAACATGCGGGGTGAATTCAATGGCCTCAAAAGTTTAATTTTAAAGGAAAATCCAAGTGCTTATTACATTCACTGTTTTGCCCATCAACTCCAACTTACTCTTGTTGCAGTTGCTAAAAAGCACCATAGTGTATGTTCATTTTTCCATACTATTAATCGTTTGGTGAATATAGTTGGAGTTTCTTGTAAAAGAAAAGAAATGCTTCGAGAATTGCAAATGGAAAAAGTGGCAAAAGGAATTGAAGAAGGTATCATAAAAAATGGACGAGGGTTGAATCAAGAGATGACATTGAAGAGGCCGGGAGATACTCGTTGGGGTTCTCATTACGGTACGCTTATTAATTTGATTCATTTATTTTCTTTAGTTGTGGATATTGTTGATTATGTTAGAGATAATGGGATTGATGATTCACAAAGGGGTGAGGCCATTAAAATGTTTGATATTGTGATTCAATTTGAATTTGTGTTTGTGTTGCATCTTATGAAATTGATTTTGGGAATCACAAATGAGTTGTCTCAAGTTTTACAAAAGAGGGATCAAAATATTGTGAATGCTATGAATTTGGTAAAAGTGTCAAAACTCCGTTTGCAGGATGTTAGAGATAATGGTTGGGAGGATTTATTGAAAGAAGTGTTTGAATTTTGTGCTAAAAATGAAATTAGTGTGATAAATATGGACGAGCATGTTTTTGTTCCAAGATCAAAGCGGGGAATGGAACCAATGACAAATCTCCATCATTATCGAGTTGAGCTTTTTTATTCAGTAATTGATATGCAACTTCAAGAGTTGAATAGTCGATTTGATGAAGTTAATACAAAGTTGCTTTTGTGTATGGCTTGTCTTGATCCTAAAGATTCATTTTCTGCATTTGATGTGAGCAAATTAGTTGAACTTGCAAAGTTTTATCCCTCTGACTTTTCGCAAGTTGATTTAATTGAACTCCAATCTCAACTTCAGAACTTCATTGTTGATGTGCGTTTGGATAAGAAATTTTCTGAATTGAAAGGAATTGGAGATCTCGCCAAAACTATGGTTGCTATAAAAAAGCATAAAGTTTTTCCTTTAGTGTATCTGTTAATCAAATTGGCATTGCTTTTACCAGTTGCTACAGCTACAGTGGAAAGAGCTTTCTCCGCAATGAAAATTATTAAGAGTTCACTTCGTAATAGCATGGGAGATGAGCTGCTAAATGATTGTTTAGTTACCTATATTGAAAGAGATGTATTTGCAAGTATTGACAATGAAACAATTATGAATAGATTTCAATCAATGAAAAATAGGCGAGGAATATTGTAATTTAATGTTTTAAATTTTCTTTGTATCCAACATTTTTCTTGTTTTATTTATTTTATTATAAATGTTATTTTTGTGAATTATAAATTTTAAGTTGAATTGGACCCCCCTTATCTAAAATCCTGGCTACGCCACTGCCTGGGTTGGACAATGATCAAACTTTTGCACCAGTTGCAAAGCATCCAACAGTACGAGTGCTCTTAACTTTAGCAGTTGTTAATGGCTGGTCATTGCGTCAAGTTGATGTCAATAACGCGTTTTTACATGGCACTCTTACTGAGGATGTCTACATGGACCAACCACCCGGGTATGTTGATGCTAAATATCCTAATTATGTGTGTAAATTGGACAAGTCTCTGTATGGGTTAAAGCAGGCACCCAGAGCATGGAATTCCGAGTTGAAATTGTTTCTTTTGAAACAAGGATTTACCCAATCAAAATCAGACAATTGTTTGTTTATGCGAATTTGCAATGGACAACGCTTATACTTGCTTGTTTATGTCGATGACATAATCATTACTGGCAGCAACAATAATGTCATTGCACAGTTCATCACTTCATTTGGAGCTCGGTTCTCAATCAAAGATCTTGGAGATCTTCATTTTTTTTTTTGGGAGTGGAAGTCATCAGGTCTGCTGCGGGTATATTTCTATCATAGCAAAGCTATATAATTGACATATTAAAAAGAGTCAACATGCAGGAAGCAAAGCCATCATCAACACCACTGTCTGTGTCGACTGTTTTGAGCATAAAAGACTCGAATGAATTGAATGATGCCTCTGAATTTCGGGCAATAATTGGCAGCCTGCAATATTTGTTGTTGACTCGTCCGGATATAGCATTCACTGTCAATAAACTCTCACAGTATGTGGCGAAACCTACTGAAAATCATTGGGCAGCGGTCAAACGACTACTGCGTTATCTTGTGGGAACACGAGATCATGGTCTCGCACTTCGTCGACGATCTTCACTTGATTTACATGCCTTTTCTGACTCGGATTGGGGCGGAGATCGAGATGACAGATGCTCCACTAGTATAAATATAATTTTCTTGGGGTGTAATCCGATAGCATGGAGTTCAAAGAAGCAAAAGTCTGTTGCGCGATCATCGACGGAAGCTGAATATAGATCAGTCGCAACGGCTACAGCAGATGTGATATGGGTGTCCAATTTATTGTCAGAATTGAATGTGCACATCAAAGACATTCCAGTTATCTACTGCGACAACATAAGTGCCACTTATGTAGCTTCTAATCCAGTTTTTCATACAAAAATGAAACACATGGCAATGGACTATCATTTTGTAAGACAATATGTCAATGACGGTAGGCTACAGGTAACTCATATATCTGCAAAAGAACAACTCGCAGACCTGCTCACAAAACCCCTACCTGCACCGGATTTTGACGAATTCAGACTCAAGATTGGCGTTACTTCGTCACCGCCATCTTGCGGGGGTGTAATAGATAAGGATAGAAACAAAGTTTCTTAACAGAATGCGTTTGAATAGCTGTAGTATATGTGTTTGTAGTTTATTCAAAGTAGGGAACTGTTGTATATTTAAACAATTGCAGTATGAATGAAAAGGTACTTCTCCTCTTCATATTATTGATTAGCTTGTTGTAAAGGATTTTTTTGATGTATGTATATATACAAAAACATATGAGTAATAACATTCCTCAAAATAGTTGGCAGAAGTGGTTTTCTTCTGCACCATTGTAATTCTACTTAGTTGTGTGACAAATCTTCAAACTGAAATCAAATTAAAATGATCTAAACCTATAATTTTGGAATGGTTCGGTTTATTTAAAATTTTATCAAGTTCTGTTTAGACCAAAGTAAATTAAATTTTAGAATTGAATTGATCTTGCAGAACTGTTGACATCTAAACAAGCTGCAGCCCGAACTGTAAAATCTAAATATAGCAAAAATTGTTAAGAAGAGGGAGAAGACAATTAAACAAGTATTGTCTGCTTTCAAGGAACGACAACTGGAGCGAGTGACAATGTGATATTGTAATGTGGATTCATTGTTTTGGTTTTGGTTTTTTTTTTTACTTATTTTTGACTTTTGATTTTCTTAAAAATGCCAGTTGGTTGTTCCGATTTATGCCAAGCTTTTTCTTTACCGATTTTGGCCTTCTTTCTTGGATGAAATACAGATGACAAGTTTGGTCCATATTTATGAATTGTCTTTCACGTCCAAATACTTGTTTTTATCTACTCATCTTCATTAATAGTACAACAAGATTTAAAAAAAAATAATAATAATTCTACCTTCTTGATATAGATTGACTAGTTTTGTTGACTTTCTTCAAAGCATAATCATAAATAAAGAGCTTATTTATCATAAACATTACATTTTAATTGATTTTCTTTTATGAAAACTCGGTCTTGTCTCTATATTTGTTCATTTTTATTACAAATTGATTATATTTTAATGGGTTTTTTAATTTTTGTGTCAATGAGCAAAATAACTCGTATGTATCTTTCTTTTCTTATGATCTATATGTAAGAAATGTGGCCATGATGTTTGGGCCATGTTTCAAGCCCACGTATGTTTGGGCTAGGATTTCATTAATCTTAATAGTTGTTAAATCTGGACCGTTAGATTAGTGCTTGATGGACGCACTAGATTGAAAGTTTATGATGTATATAAGTTAGTCCTCTCTCCACCTAAAAATTTAACCTAGCCACTCCATCTATTTGGGTTAGTGAAAGAAGGGTTAAGGGAGAGAAACTAATTTATTGATTTCAAGATCTCTCAATATCGATGATGAATTCCGCATAAGGTTAGTACCCTAATTTGATCTCTTTGTGGTTATTATCAAATCTAAGATCCAATTAAGGCATGAATAATTATTGTTAATGTTTGGGTTCATGAATGTCTATTTGTTATTATATGATTTTGAATCCATTAATCATGATGAGGAAATAAACATGTGGTATCAGAGCCTTGGGTTGTTGATTTGATAATAATCCCTAGATTTATGCTTGATGATGTTTTATTTAAAATATATATATATATATATATATATTGAGAATCGGCAATTATGATGAATGCCGAATAATGGGTTACTCCTGAAATTGTGAATTTAGATTGCCATTAACGGTGATTTTGTCTTGATTGAATGTTTGGGACCTAAATTGATTTTCAATTCATGACTTATTGAATTACTTTTGGCTTTGATGATGCGAGCATGATGAAAGCACTAATAATGTTATTTTCAATTCATGACTTATTGAATTACTTTTGGCTTTGATGATGCGAGCATGATGAAAGCACTAATAATGTTCTTTGATTTCTATCAAGTTTGTTACTGCAGAATGTATGCATGTATAATTTATTCTATGATCCCTAATTTTGTTTAATGGTATGTTGTCATCATGGGTTTATATTTATAAATTCATATAAATTACCGACACCATTATATGACATTATGAATAAAATTAATTTGTTAGTCACCAAAGTGGCCAAATTAATTTTGAACGTGCAGTCATATAACTTATGTATTATAATAAATACCATTATAAATAATTTATTAGTTGATAGAAATTAAGGATTTTTACCCAAAGGTAAGATCGATATTCTATAGCTAATAAATATAAAGTATAAAATTATGTGACCTTATGAATTAAATTAATTTGTTAGTCACCAAAGTGGCCAAATTAATTTTGAATGTTTAGTCATATAATTTTGTGTTATGATAATGCCATGATGAATAGTTTATTGGTTGATAGAAATTAAGGATTTTTACCCAAAGGTAAAATCGATGTTCTATAGCTAATAAATATAAGGTAGAAAATTAATATATTCTTGACACATATAGATATTAATCCAAAGATGGTATATATATTTGCTAAGAGTACAATTATTTTCTTATAAAGTTAAACGGCATTACAATTTAATGTTATGATGTGTATTGTTGTGTATACCCAAAGGAAACCTACAATATGTTTGATGTGTTTTAATTGTCTGAATCTATTAATTAGTAAGCATGTGTATGTTTGCAGCTGTTAACATTCATTCTCAAGCTTCCTCTGTTACTTTGTTCACTGGTGTGAATTTCTCTGAATGGAGCGATCAAGTCAGTTTCCATTTAGGTGCTTTGGATCTTGACTTGGCGCTATTAGAGGACAAGCCTGCTGACATCAATGATACTAGTTCTGAGGCTCAAAAGGCACACCATAAAGCGTGGACAAGGTCTAATAGGCTATGCTTGAACTTTATGCGAATGACGATTGCCAACAACATTAAGTCTAGTCTTCCTAGCACTGAAAATCAGAATGCTAAAGATTTTCTTAAGCTAGTGGAAGAAAAGTTCCGTTCTGCTGATAAGGCACTTGCAGGGACACTTATGGCTGAACTCACGACCATGAAGTTTGATGGGTCGAAGAGTATGCAGCAACATGTCCTTGACATGACGAATATTGCAGCAAGGCTTAAGTCACTGGGTATGACTGTGGATGACTCCTTTCTAGTACAGTTTATTATGAACTCACTTCCTTCTGAATATGGGGCATTTCACATCAATTATAATGCACTGAAAGATAAGTGGAATATTGATGAATTGTCTAGTAAGCTTATTCAGGAGGAAGCGAGGTTAAAGAAACAAGGAGTTCATTCAATTAACCTGGTGAATCAAGGAGCTAGAAAGAATCTCAAACCAAAGACCAAGAGCTTCAAAAAGAAACAACCTGCTAAAGCTCCACAGGTTGCTAATGATGAAAACAAGGAGCATAAGACAATCAAGTGCCATTTCTGTAAGAAAGAAGGCCATTATCAGAATGATTGTCAGAAACGTAGGGCTTGGTTCGAAAAGAAAGGTATACATTATGTTTCTGTATGCTTTGAATCAAATCTTTCTGAAGTTCCTTCCAATACTTGGTGGTTTGATTCTGGTGCCACTACTCATGTTTCCAATATTATGCAGGGATTCCTTACAATCCAAACCACAAAGTCAACTAGCAATTTCTTGCTGATGGGGAACCGAATGAAGGCCCCAATTGAAGGCATAGGGACTTATAGATTGACATTAGATACTGGGTTTCACTTGGATCTAATGAACACTCTCTATGTACCTTCAATTTCTAGAAATTTAATTTCTGTTTCTAGACTTGATGACTGTGGTTATACTTTTGATGGTGGAAATGGTTGTTTCAATTTATATAAAAATAATTCCTTTATTGGTGTTGGAATTCTTATGGATGGTTTATATAAATTGAAACTTGATGATGCATTTTCTGAATCCTTGTTTAATGTTAATCATAATGTTGGAATTAAACGTAGTTTGGCAAATGAGAATTCTGCTTACTTATGGCATAAACGTTTGGGTCATGTATCCAAAGAGAGATTAGAAAGATTAGTAAAGAATGAGATTTTACTAAATCTAAATTTTACTGATCTTGGCTTATGTGTGGAATGCGTTAAGGGTAAGCAAACCAAACATAGCAAGAAAGGGGCCACAAGAAGTAGTCAGCTTCTTGAAATTATACACACCGATATTTGTGGACCTTTTGACACTCCGTCCTTTAATGGAGAAAAATATTTCATCACCTTCATAGATGATTTTTCACGTTATGGATATATCTATTTGCTGAATGAAAAATCTCAATCTGTAAATGCCCTTGAGGTGTTCATAAAGGAGGTTAAGAGGCAATTAGATAAGAAAGTGAAAATTGTAAGATCTGATAGAGGTGGTGAATATTATGGAAAGTATGATGAATCTGGACAGTGTCCTGGTCCATTTGCTAAGTTCCTAGAAAGTCATGGCATATGTGCACAGTATACTATGCCAGGCACACCACAACAAAATGGTGTGGCAGAAAGGCGAAATAGAACATTAATGGATATGGTTAGGAGTATGATGAGTAATTCCTCATTACCCAAAAGTTTGTGGATGTATGCCCTTAAAACTGCTGTTTATTTGTTAAATAGGGTTCCTAGTAAGTCAGTTCCTAAAACTCCTTTTGAGTTATGGACTGGAAGGAAACCTAGTTTAAGACACCTGCATGTTTGGGGTTGTCCAGCAGAGGCACGAATTTATAATCCACATGAAAGAAAATTAGATTCTCGAATGGTTAGTGGTTACTTTATTGGTTACCCAGAGAAATCCAAGGGGTATATGTTTTACTGTCCAAACCATAGTTCTAGAATTGTTGAAACGGGCAATGCAAAATTTTTAGAGAATGGTGAAGTTAGTGGGAGTGCTAAAAACCAAGATGTGGATATTAATGAAATAAGGGTTAATGTTTCATTACCCATAAATGTTCTTAATCCAACAGCTACATCAAATGTTGTACCCATTTTAGAAGAACAAAATGATAATGAACAACATTTGGATAATGATATGGCACCCCATGAAGAACCTAACTTACCACCAGCTCAAGTAAATGAACCACGTGGTATAGCTTTAAACAAACCTGTAAGGGTTAGAAGGTCAGCTATACCGGATGATTATGTGGTTTATTTACAAGAGTTGGATTTTGACTGTGGCATTGATAATGATCCTGTTTCATTTTCACAAGCCATGGATAGTGATAAGTCTGAAAGATGGATTGATGCCATAAAAGAAGAGTTAAAATCAATGGCTCAAAACAATGTCTGGGATCTTGTAAACTTGCCAGAAGGATGTAAAAGAGTTGGTTGTAAGTGGGTCTTTAAGACTAAACGCGACTCTAATGGCAATGTTGAAAGATATAAAGCCAGACTTGTTGCCAAATGTTACACTCAGAAAGACGGCATTGATTATAAAGAGACTTTTTCACCTGTTTCAAAGAAAGATTCTTTGAGAATAATTTTGGCATTAGTGGCTCATTTTAATTTGGAGCTACATCAAATGGATGTGAAAACAGCCTTTCTAAATGGGGACCTTGATGAGGAAGTTTACATGGATCAACCTGAAGGTTTTTCCATTAAAGATAAAGAACATATGGTGTGTAAACTAAAGAAATCAATATATGGACTTAAACAAGCTTCCAGGCAATGGTATATTAAGTTCAATAATACCATCACTTCTTTCGGTTTTGAAGAAATCACTGTTGATCGGTGTATTTACCGAAAAATTATTGGAAGTAAGTTTATTTTTTTAGTCCTGTATGTTGATGATATTTTGCTTGCTGCTAATGATTTGGGATTGTTACATAAGACTAAAGAATTTCTTTCTAAAAATTTTGAAATGAAAGACATGGGAGAGGCATCCTATGTGATTGGAATTTCTATATTCCGTAAGAGATCATAATGTTTATTAGGATTGTCTCAGAAAGCCTATATTGAAAAAATTCTTGAGAAATTCAACATGAGCAAATGCTCTGCAGGTTTGATTCCTATTCAAAAAGGTGATAAATTTAGTCTTATGCAATGTTCAAAGAATGATGTGGAACGTAAGGAAATGGAAGCAATTCCATATGCTTCAGTTGTAGGCAGTTTGATGTATCTTCAAACATGTACCCGACCCGACATCAGTTTTGCAGTAGGAATGTTGGGTAGATATCAAAGTAATCCTAGTATTGATCACTGGAAAGCTGTAAAGAAAGTGCTAAGGTACCTACAAGGAACGAAAGATTACATGCTCACTTATAAGAGGTCTAATCATTTAGAAGTGATTGGATATTCAGATTCAGACTTTGCTGGATGTGTTGATAGCAAAAAGTCAACGTTTGGTTATTTGTTCCTATTAGCTGAAGGAGCAATATCATGGAAAAGTGCCAAACAGTCTATCATTGCTTCATTCACTGTGGAAGCAGAATTTGTAGCTTGTTATGAGGCTACAATTCATGCATTATGGCTGCGGAACTTTATTTCAGGGCTTGAAGTTGTCGACACTGTAAGCAAGCCGCTGAAAATTTACTGTGATAATTCTGCAGCAGTTTTCTTCTCTAAGAATGACAAATACTCCAGAGGAGCAAAACACATGGAGCTAAAGTATTTTGTCGTGAAAGAGGAGATTCAGAAACAAAGAGTGTTTATAGAACATATCAGGACGGATCTTATGGTTGCCGATCCCTTGACTAAAGGTTTACAACCTAAGACATTTAAAGAACACGTGAATAAGATGGGTCTTGGCTGTACTTATGATTAATAATGATGTTTATGTCTTCTATAATACTCTTGAGCTCAATTTTGATATATTTCTGAATTATATTTCTCATTTATTATGTTTATGTATACATGGCTGTTTGAATGAGAAACTTATTGATGTTTTCATAACAATTATGTGGACATTATGTGATTTATATACAACTTATGAACTTGTCATAATAGGTTCTTAATGTTGTGGTATATGGAAGGGAGTATGCGACTATACTGTGTATGACCGCCATAACCCACATTACGTAATTTATTGTGTTAAAGTGCTTATGATGATTAACGGTCTTTAAGATTTAACTTTTGCTAGCCTTATGATTATACTATTAAACTAATGATGGAAACATCTGGCCAAGTGGGAGAATGTAAGAAATGTGGCCATGATGTTTGGGCCATGTTTCAAGCCCACGTATGTTTGGGCTAGGATTTCATTAATCTTAATAGTTGTTATATCTGGACCGTTAGATTAGTGCTTGATGGACGCACTAGATTGAAAGTTTATGATGTATATAAGTTAGTCCTCTCTCCACCTAAAAATTTAACCTAGCCACTCCATCTATTTGGGTTAGTGAAAGAAGGGTTAAGGGAGAGAAACTAATTTATTGATTTCAAGATCTCTCAATATCGATGATGAATTCCGCACAAGGTTAGTACCCTAATTTGATCTCTTTGTGGTTATTATCAAATCTAAGATCCAATTAAGGCATGAATAATTATTGTTAATGTTTGGGTTCATGAATGTCTATTTGTTATTATATGATTTTGAATCCATTAATCATGATGAGGAAATAAACACTATAATAAAAACGATGTCGTTGAAGATTAGTTTGATAGGTAAATTTGGTCTCAATGGGAATTGAGGGATCAGAGCAGATATTTGAGAAAAATTATTTTTGAATTGCATGCAACAGTGGAATTATTTTCAAAGAATGAGCAGTACCACCAATGTTTGTGAGACTAGTCAACAGAAAAGAAAGCACCACCGCTAGCCACTACTAATAGCTGTAACCAGTAATCATACAAACATTTATTAGGGGCTTTTCTTTTCTCTTGATGGGGGTGAGAGAGACAGAGACAATGACCTCTTCCCTTGTTTAGTTTGAAAATTTGAATAATCCATTTCTAGTGTTCAAATTACATTTGGTAAGGCAAAAGGTGTTAATTACCATTAGAAGCAAATAATATTTAAGTGGATTTGACCCCATATTCAAGATGATCATAGAATGGTCAGTCTTAGTTTTATATGTATATATAAACATATCCCTTACTCTTAAGGCAGCATATACATGTATAATATAAATCCGCGCTTTAATTAGTGGAGCCGGCCAGCCAGCTGCTTAATTCATTCTTATTTTTTGCTGACTTGAGGGGTTATCTTTATCTTTCAGCAATCAAAACCATACAGATATCTATCTTATATCTCTTAAAATTTTCTTTCCCGAGCAATCCGGCTGATTGCTGAGACAATGAAATAATTAAAGAATCTTCTTTTTGAAAATTCTTTGCAGGTTTCAACTCTTGAGTCTTCTCAGGACTTGTATATACGTATTCTGAGTTATTATTTGTAAGATATAGATAGCTAGCAATGGTATCGGAAGAATTCAGCTTTCCAAAGATAATCAGCAATAACCCTCTTTCTTACTTTGCCGTTTCATCATCACCTTCTTTATGGCGTGTCACTTCGGTAGTTTATCCTGCAGATTTCTCAGACCACTTAGATGATGAAGATTATATTAATAATGGCAGATCGGAGGCAGCTTCTGCGGAATTCAAGAATTTTAAAATTAAAGATAATAAAGAAGGCCTCTGCTACAAGTCCAAAGGGGATCAGATGATGATGATAATCAATACGAGTAGTAGTGATGATCGGCAGGAGAAGATGGACTTGTTATGGGAACACTTCGATGAGGATCCTCAAAGGGTTTCTTCCATTAATGCCAACAACAAACAATTATCAGCTATTGATAGCTGTGATTGCCATGAAGACGACCTGCAGCTTTCCTGTGTAGAGCCTTTGAACAAAAAACCAGCTGCTGCAGTGCTGTATCAGCCTAAGAAACAAAGCTTGGTTTTGGTTGTCAAGATTTTGAAGAAGATTTTCTTGCTTCACAAATCTGCTCAGATCAAGAAAAACTAAATTATTAGTAATTATATATATATATATATATATATATATACTACATATACTTGTGCTCCTTTTTGCTTTATAGCTATAAATATAATTTAGTTTATACCAACTGTGATTCATCACATCAATATTTGGTAATTTTCAATGCACTAATACCCATCCCTCGAGTTCGTTTTTCGCATTGATAATCCCTCAAGTTCGTTTTTTGCATTAATTTTCAACCCGAAAAATTATGAAATATAAACAAAATTAATAATCACACATCAAAATGAAGAAAAAGAATTTGTATTTGAATATTAATTTACAAATACTATAAATCTAAATTTTATTACTGAAAATTTATTATTAATAAACAATTTTTTAATGCGTGATCATGAAAAATTTGCCTCTATTTAATTTTTCTGCTATTTTTTAAACCCAGTATAATTGTATAAATAATTTAATGTTTTAATAAAAATAAATTTTCTAAATAAAAAAATACATCTATTGGGTAGTATTTTAAAATAGATCTTTTATACGAGAGCATCTACGTCTTAAAAGAATAAACTTTCTATTCAAACAAGGAATCGCACAATTCTATAACAAAAAATTTAACTACATTTAGTTTTATTCTAAAAAATAAAAAAAATATAAAAATAAGAATAAACTCTATATTTCAAATCAATATTAATCTATAAAATTATTTTGAGAATAAATTATAAATAAGAAATATAAACACAAATAAAAAAAATAAAGAAAAAAAAATGTTCAATTTCAAATTTATATTTTGACTTAAAAATTAATTTAAAAATAAATAAAAATATAAAGTTAAAAAAAATAAAAATAGGTTGATGAGAAAAAAGAAACAGAGAAAAAACAGAGAAAAACAAAAATGACTGAAAAAAAGGATAATATTACATTATAAATAATTGACGGAAAATTTTAATTTGAATTCAATATAACAACTGCAAAAAAAAAGGATAATAGTTATAAACCATACTGGAAAAATAAAAATTATCTAAATTTGCATACAAACATAAATTTGAGATTTAACCAAATAAATACTCCTACACTAACCTTCAATATATTTTAAACATCATTGATCCTATTTAGACCCTTTCCGATAATATTACCCTTTATCCTAAAAGAAAATTTTTTTTTCTATCATCTCTTTCTCGCACCTCCTTCCTTTCCTCTCTCTCTCTCTTTTTTTTTTCATCATTCCTTCCTCCTCCTCTCTCATGTCTTAAACTCATTAATAATAATATTTTTTTCTCATTTTTCCTCCCCCTCTCTTATTCTGTTTTCTCTGTTTCCTCCTAAAACCCTAACTTCTCTCAAATCTTCATAAAAATATTTACTCTCTCTTTCTCTCTAGCAAAAAGAGCTCTATAACGAAGTAAAGCAACCTCTCTATCCGTTGAAGTCATTGAAAAAATATAAGCATCTCTTTCTCTCTCTCAACTCTATTGAAAAAATCCATTTCGACATTCTATGATTTTTAAACAGTTACGTTAATGAGTTTTTTGCATGTTAGTTTTTTAAGAGAATGATAAAAAGAATAATGTTTATTCATTGTAAAATATAGATTATTGAAGTTTTGAAATCCTTTTTTAATATACTGTCAATTTTTTATGATATTATTGGGTTTTTATTGATTGTATTTATTTATTAAAAAAGATTTATTATAGGAGTCTTGAAGTCCTATTTTAATATACTGTAAATTTTATATGATGTTGTTGGATTTTTATTGACTGTCATTATTAAAGTTTTGAACTCATATTTTAATATCGTTTATTAACTATCAATTTTTTATGATATTGTTAGATTTTTATTGACTGCCATTGTTGAATTTTTTATTAAATTTTTATTTACTATCATTGTTGGATTTCTTCTAAATTTTTATTGACTATCATTGTTAGATTTTTTGTTGAGTTTTTATTAACTGTCATTATCTTGATATTAGTTTGTATTGATGGTTAGGTTATGAAATATTGGGTTTTGAATTATCACTGGCTTTTAGGTTATGTGTTAATGAATTATATTATATTGAATCATTTTCTATTTTAAATGATGTTTATGTGTGCTACATATTTTAAAATTGCGCATTTATTTATTGATATAGATTGATATGAGTTGATATGGATTAATATGAGATAATATGGGTTGATATGATTATATATGTGTTAAGAAATTATATTGGATTAAATTATTTTTTTTATAAATGGTGTTTAAGTATGCTAAACAATCAAGAATTATGTATTTATCTGTTGATATGGTTTGTTATGGGTGATATGTTTATTGAGAGATTATATTGAATTGAATGATTTTTTACAATAAATCGTGTTTAGGTATTCTAAATAGTGTTTAGCTGTGTTAAACAGTCTATAATTATGTATTTAAATATTGATATGGGTCGGTATAGATTAATATGTGTTGATATGAATCGGTATAGATTAATATGTGTTGATATGAATCGGTATAGATTGCTACTACATAACGTAGGTTGAAAAATATGTATTGTGATCCATTAATGATTGATCGATTTAAAACTATAATATAGTTTAAGACTAATCAATTTTCTTTGTTAATATGTGTTAATATGTTTTGGTATGTACTAAAGAATGAATGATGTTGTGTTATACATGATGTTTAGCTATATTAAATAGTAAAGAAGTGTGTTTAGCTTAGTGATATAAATTGATTTGTCTTGATATGAGTTAAAATACTTTGATATGCTTCGATTTAGGAATGCCAAAGCATGCATCACTTTGTGTTCTATAAGTTGATTACCTGTTTCAAATAGTGAAGAACTATTTTTTTTTCAATATAGATTGATCTTTGTTGATATGCGTTAATATGGTTTGATATGGAACTACTAAAATATGAATGTATTATATTTGTTGTTTATATGCTTTAAATAATTGTTATTCACAATATAAATATTCAAAATGAATACATAAATATTAAAGTAATCACATCGTTATTAGTTTACAAATCACTTGACATCGCCATCATTGTCATCCTCGTCATCCTCGTTATAATAAGCACTTTGTCTCTTGTTTGAAACATGAACTCATGTAAACATTGTTATATTGTATCTAAATATCTTCATAAACTGCTGTGTGCAGTGCTGAAAATTCAGATTCTTCTTTAGTATTTAAAACAATTAAATAATAGTTAGAAACATTCATCATTTTATGCCTGCAAAATAAATTTCTTCATTATTTCGAACATGTAAATGACATATAAAACATAAATATTTTATATTTTACTTGTAATATCTTAAATGATACCCTAAAATTTTGGAATATTAATTGTTGTATTGAATTAAAGGATTTTTAAGTATATGTTTAATTAAGAAAGGAAAAAGGAGGAGATGTGTATATGTTGTATATATGAGGATATATACAAAATATATACAAGTCAATGGATTTATTTTGGTCAAAAGATATTTTGATTATATTATTAAATATTGTTAGTGAAAGATGATGTAAGTGGGTTGATTATTTTATTGTTTAATTGCTTGGTGAAGAGTGATTTGAGGAGAGAGTGTTTGGTTTAAGAGGTTGACTTTCTTTCTTTCTTTCTTTTTCTTTCATTTTCATCTTCTTCTTTCTTCTTGGTCGGCCATCATCACCATTTTCAAGAGGGAGAGATTTTGTTGCTTCCAAACTCAAGAGATTGAAGGATTTCAAGAGATCAAGTTGGAGTTTTAAGAATTTTCTTCATTTTTGATAAGTTTCTAACTTGTTTCTTTGTTTTCTTTTGAGTTGTGTTTATGAGTTTGGTGATTGGTTATTGTAGATGTATTTATGGTTGATTTGGTATTTTTGGGGTTGTGTTGTTTTGTTAACTTTGATTTTTAGGGTTGGATTGAAGAGAGAAAAGGGTTAAGTTTGGTGAAAGAGGCAAGTGTATGGATTGTGTAAGTTTGAGTTGTGATATATGGTTGTGATTGTGTTTTGATGTTTGTGATTGAGTTATTTTAATGTTTACTCAAGTATTATATGGTTTGTTGTTGGATTTGGTTGAGTTTGTTTGGAGTTGAAAAGGGTAAAAGAAAGGTGTTTGTTGGTTGTGGTATTTTGGTGTCGATTTCAGAGTTTTTAGCCTGACACGCCCAGTAGCACGGCCATGTCTTTGGGCGTGTCGTTGGTTCTATTTTTTGGGTTGTTGACACGAGCAGTGACACGCCCATGTCACTGAGCGTGTCATAGCTTCTGTGTTGTAGTAACATTGACACGCCTATATCATTGAGCATGTCATAGCTACTGTGTTGTTGGTTGATTGACACATCCAGTGACACGCCCATGTCACTGAGCGTGTCATAGCTTCTGTGTTGGAGGAGAATTGACACGTGCAGTGACACATCCATATCACTGAGCGTGTCAAAGCTTCTGTGTTGTGGGTTTAGGGTACGGTCAGGGACACGCCCGTGTTGTTGAGAGTGTCAAGTGTATAGTTTGCCCTAGATAATTCTTATTCTTGTATTCTTATGTGTAATCACCTTTGGATTAGGTTTTGAAGAGAATTGAGTTACCCTAGCCAAGGTTTGAGGGATATCTTGGAAAAGGAAGTTGATAGAGTGGTGTTGTTGCTTTAAGAGGTAAGTACAAACTCTGAATGATTGCATACATTTACATGACATTGGGACTTAACACATTTAGTTGAAAAATGTGTTAAGTTACTTGATACATTTTTTATGAATGAATTATATGTTATGATATGCATAATGTGAATTATGTTGATATATCAATGCAATTGAGTAATGAGTTGGATATGAAAAGAAATGTGGAATAATGTGATATGATATGTGAAATCATAATATAACAATCGATATTGAGATAAAATAGAAGAATGAGAAAAGATGAGAAAATGATGATATAATAAGGCAATGTGCCTAATTTGATTATGAGAAATGAATTATGAAAGTATTCGATAATGAGATAAATGAATTAATTGTGTGCCTAGTATATTATTCAATTTTCAGAGTTCTGGGTTTGGAGGCATTCCTATAAATTGCTGGGCAGGTGAAAAGATCGGATAGTAAGCCGAGCTCAGCTGATAAATGTGATGTTTTTAAGGTGAAAAGACCTGGTCGTAAGCCTCAAAAACTGTAACAGTCTAGCCAGGTTGAGGACCAAGATACTGAGGCCCAAGGATCTAGCCGGGTTGAGGTCCAAAAGACTGGATCTGTTACATTATCCATGGATATATATATATATATATATTGCCTACGGGGCTAGACACAAGGTGTCAATATGGACCAAAGCAGTAACTCTGAACTTTGAATAGCATATTAGTTTCGTTTTGGGCCCATATTTGTCTTTGCTTAAATGTGAATTATGAAATGTGATGCAAATGATTAAAATATTGAGATATAATGCAATGAGTTGATATATTCATATATATTGTGCATGAGCATTGCATTGATCTATATTGAATCAAAGTTTGTACCATTAAGTTTTCTGCTTAGTGCGATTGTGGTTCATCGCGCAGGTGACAGGGTAAATCTGGTTGTGCTGGAGAGCTCGTCTAAACTGAGTCGAGTCTAGGCTTGAGTTTGTGAGAGCAGTGTTAAGTTGTGGATATCAAGATCAAAGACGAACTGCTAGTATGTATAAATTCTATAATTTTGTAAACATTAATTTTGATATATATACATATGTATTTTCCGCTGCTTATTTAATAAATGTTTTGAACAGACTGTTTTGGATAAACTTTTGGGTACTAATTATATATGTATATGTATTTTAACAAAGGAATGTTTTATCTATTACTGTTTATAATATAAGTTAAATGTTTTAAGTTTACTCGAACTGACTTATGATGATTATATGTTAAAGATTAAAGTTTGGTTTGTTTAAAATGTACTGTGACACCCTTATATCCTCTATACATATATCACATATTGTGTGGATGTATGCGGTATGCGTATATGAGGTACGAGAGTGTTACATTACTAGTCTCATATCAAACCATATCATGACATATCAAACTATATTAAGACATATCAACACATATCATTAAAGTTTCACATTGATCAGTTAACAAAAATATATTTTTTCACTATTTAAAATATGTAAATAACATATAAAACACAAATATTTTATATCTTACTAGTCCCTTATTAAACTATATCATGACAGATTAACTCATATCATCAAAGTTTCACACTGATCAGTCAACAAAAATATATTTCTTCATCATTTAAAACATGTACATGACATCTACAACACATTTAAATATAACAAATTTTACTAGTCTCATACCAAACCATATCATTACATATCAAAACATATCAACTCATATCATCAAATATCAACACTGATTAGCCAACAAAACCACGTTTATTTACTATTTAAAACATCTAAACAACGTATAAAATAGTAATGCTTTATAATTTACTAGTCTTATATCAAATCATATCATGACATATCAAATCATATCAAGACATATCAACCTATATCATCAGAGTTTCGTACTGATCAGTCGATAAAAATACATTTCTTCACTATTTAAAATATATAAACGACATCTATAACACAAATACATTATATTTTACTAGTCCTATACCAAATCATATAATGTTATATCAAGTCATATCATTAAAGATCAACACATATCGGCCAACAAAAATATTTTCATCCATTATTTAAAACATATAAACAAAATATAGAATACATTCATATTTTAATAGTCACATATCAAAGCATATCAACACATATTAACAAAGATTAATCTATATTAGAAAAAAAAAAAACTCAGTTCTTCACTATTTGAAGCATGTAATCAGCTTGTAGAACACAAAGTGATTCATGCTTTGGCATTCCTAAATCGAAACATATCAAAGCATTTTAATTTATATCAAGACAGATCAATCCAAATCAGTAAGCTAAACACACTTCTTTACTATTTAATATAGCTAAATATCATATATAACACAACATCTTTCATTCTTTAGTATATATCAAAGCATATTAATACATATTAACAAAGAAAATTGACCAGTCTTAAATTATATTATAGTCTTAAATTGATCAGCCATTAATGGATCATAATACATATTTCCCAACCTGTTTCATTTAGTAGCAATCTATACCGACCCATATCAACACATATCAATCTATATCGACTCATATCAATATTTAAATATATAATTATAGACTATTTAACACAACTAAACATCATTTAGAACACCTAAACACGATTTACAATCGAAAATGATTCAATTCAATATAATCTCTTAATACACATATCACTCATAGCAAATCATATCAACTCATATCAACAGATAAATATATAATTATAGATTATTTAGCACACTTAAACATCATTTATAAAAAAAATAATTTAATCCAATATAATATATTAACACACATATCAATCATATCAATTCATATCAACCTATATCATCTCATATCAATCCATATTAACTCATATCAATCTATATCAACAAACAAATGCACAATTTTATACTATTTAGCACGCCTAAACACCATTTAAAATAGAAAATGATTCAACTAATATAATTCATTAACATATAACTTAAAAGCCAATGACAATCTAAAACCCAACATTTCATAACCTAACCATCAATACAAACTAATATCAAAATAATGACAGTTAATAAAAATTTAATAAAAAATCGAATAATGACAGTCAATAAAAATTTAACAAAAAATTCAATAATGGCAGTCAATAAAAACTTAACAAGAAATCCAACAATGATAGTCAATAAAAATTTAATAAAAAATTTAATAATGACAATCAATAAAAATCTAACAATATTATAAAAAATTGACAGTTAATAAACGATATTAAAATATGAATTCAAAACTTTAATAACGACAGTCAATAAAAATCCAACATCATATAAAATCTACAGTACATTAAAATAGAACTTCAAGACTCCGATGATTAATCTTTTACAATGAATAAACACAGTCAATAAAAATTCAACAATATCATAAAAAATGACAGTATATTAAAATAGGACTTCAAAGCTTTAATAATCAATCTTTTACAATGAATAAACATCATTCTTTTAAAAAATTAATATGCAAAAAACCCATTAACATAGCAATTTGAAAATCGTAGAATATCGAAATGAATTTTTTTAATAGAGTTGTTCGAGAGAAATAGGTAATTACATTTTTCAACGACTTTAATAGAGAAAGAAATTGCTTTACTTCGTTATAGAGCTCATTTCGCTAGAAAAAAAGAAAGAGTAAATATTTTTATGAAGATTTGAGAGAAATTAGAGTTTTTAGGAGGAATAAAAGAAAATGAAATAAGAGAGAAGGAGGAATAAATAAGAAAAAATATTATTAATGAGTTTAAGACATGAAAGAGGAGGAAGAAAAGAAGAGGAAAAATAAAAAAAAAAGAGAGAGAGAGAGGAAAGGAAGGTGGTGTGAGAAAGAGATGAAAGAAAAAATAAAAGAGTTTTTTAAAAGTAAATGATAATATTATTCAAAAAAAAACCCTAAATAGAATTAATAAGATTTAAAATATATTAAAGATTAGTGTAAAAATATTTATTTGATTAAATCTCTGTAAATTTTTATTCTTTAAAAAAATAGAAATTTTTATAAGTAATTATTATTTTTATTAATTCGCATACCAAACACAGATAAGTCAATAACAGTATATAATTTGACATTTCTGTGCCTAAATTCTAAGACGAAGAAAATGGATTTGGAGACCGTGAAGAGATATCTTGAGAAAGGAGATGATGGCAGGAACCGATCCGCCATCGAAGGACTGCCTCTCAGATTCTTCGAACGCTTTGTAATGCAAGGCATTAACGTTGACCTCATTGAGCCTGGCCGTCTCATTTGCTCCATGAAAATCCCTCCTCGCCTATTGGTATTTGTTTACCCGATTACCAATTCGTCTTTTTGCATAACTACTAGTACAGCTACCCTTTTGTTTTTGAAGTGATTTCTGATTGTTTCCTGAATTGGGTTTTCTTCTTTTTTCTTTTTTCTTTTTTCCTGGTCAAGAACGCTGGCAACTTCCTGCATGGTGGAGCCACAGCCACGCTAGTTGATTTGGTGGGTTCAGCGGTAATATATACTGTTGGTGCTCCATCTTCTGGAGTTTCAGTGGAAATCAACGTTTCATACTTGGATGCTGCTTATGCCGATGTGGGTATCTTTAAATTCCTCTTTCTTTTTATGTTTGTCTCGTTTCATTTGTGTCTGAGTTTGAATTGGGTCTGTCTAAATGTTTGATGCAACGATATTATCTTGGTAATAAGATCAACATATCAATTTAATTTACGGGCGTTTTTGAATTTGATTTACAAAACCTGAAATTCTTAATACTATTACCCTCTCAGGTAAAGACCTTTTATGCCGTGTCATGGTTTTCTTTGACTAATATTTCATCTATATGCATTCAAATGCCCGGGGCAGAGTTAATAAACCGATCTTTTCCTAGTTACTTAAAATATCATGAAAAAGCACTTGACTCCTCAGAAAACTGAAAACCAATTAATTGTAGTAGTGGTAGCATCACTCTTGTAGATGGAATACTTATTTAGTAACTTGATTAATCCTGAGCCTCAATCCTAATAGTTGCAACCAGCTACATATATCCTTTTCCTCCATTCAACTTGGTTTATGGCTATATCTATAGGCCATTGAGCTGAAAAATCATTTCCCACTACTTTACCCCCTATATATTAAGTCCATCCCTCAGTTCATTTCTACCATGTGTATTTATTGTTCTACAATGGACATGAATAGATAAAATCAATCGTTTCTTTCTCTACACTCATCTTTAATGGGTGCATACCTCTTTCACCTTCTTACAAACGCATTCATTCTGGTCTACCGCTTCCATCTATTGGCAACTGCAAGTCTGCAAACATTCTGGTTTCCTCGTTAAGATGCTAACTAAACCTGCCCAAAGACTCTATTTTTCCAACACAGGTGACTTCAAGACCATATGACTCATTGGAGAATCTCTGTCATTGCTTACTTTTATCCCAAAGAACTTAGTTTTTGAAATTTCAACTTTTTCATACATTTTTTTTCTTCTATTTCGGTGCATATTTTGGTTATTGCTATAAGCTACATAGTCTAATTCTAAGCTGATATTTAAAGGGTTGATCCCTCTTGTTTGCTCTCCAGTTTTACCAACTCCTCACTGTTCTTCTCCTAAGTCATACTGTTACTAATAATATTGCTGCCACTACTTTTTAAATACTTTTTTCTAATGTAAATTTTAAAAGAAAGAATGAGTGTATATATATATATATATATAAATAGATTTTTCTGGAGCTTTACAAAATGACTTGGCATCTGGAAAGTACAAGTCCTCGTAATATGTTTCTAAGAAGGGTTATGCTTTAGCTGTTGTACATTTGTCTTCACCATGTTTTTTGAATATTGCATAGCCATTGCAATGAGATACATTTAATGTATCCTGCATATTCTTGGTGGAGTTTGGTTCTATTTCTCAGGTCATGTAAAATCCTCGGATTGTAGAGAATTAGATTTTCAATTTATGAGCGCATGTTTTGGTAGTTTGCTGTCCTGCGGTCAGTGTCTGGTTCTGGTGTTGATCCATTTCTATCCTTTCTGTTTGCAATTTGTTTCATGATTTTCTAGAAATTTTGTTTTTGAATATATTACCTTCTTTTCCCTCTTCCGTTTATCATTATTCCTCTCTTACTTTTTTCCTGAAGTTTTAGTAAGTGACCTTTAGTTGCCTCTTATGATAATACATTGCTCAATATGTGAAATTATTTCTCAAGGCATGCATGCCTGGTTTGTTCTTTCTGACCATCTCTATTCCTTCTCATATTCTTTCCATCCTTTTTATCTTTGCTTATCTCTTCAATTAATTCAGAAACAAGCCCCTTATCTTTTTAATGTTTAAAACCGTTGGTTTACCAAGTGTAGCCTCACATGTTGGCAGATTACTTCAGAACCATATTGCATCATGTAGTCAGCCTTGCAAGGGGTCGACCAGCTGAAACTGTTTAATAATGAACTGATAGGTCCTTTACTTGATATAAGTATTTACTGCCTTGTACATTCCTGGTTTTTGCTGTTGGAAATTGATGCCCTCCTCTATGTGAGTTTAGTTATCTGGCTATTGGTCTCCACTGTTTGCTTCTCTCTTTTGAATTTTAAATCCTTATTATGAATTCCATTCCTATGCTATCACAATAAAGTATGATATGTAAATGCTGGAAGAGGACTCCCATATTTATGCTATGATTACTTTGTTTTGGATAGGGTGGATTGTTGGGTCCACAGTGCTTCTTAATTATTTTCTGCAGTAGTTGATGTGCATGTGATCTAAAATAAGTTCTGCACAAATAATGTGCACGGTATTCTGGTTTGTAAAGTTTGTCGTTGCGTTTCATTCAGGAAGAAATTGAGATTGAGGCACAGGTTCTACGTGTTGGAAAGGCTGTAGGAGTGACAAGTGTTGAGTTGAGGAAGAAAAAAACTGGTAAAATTATTGCTCAGGGGCGTCACACCAAGTACCTTGCCGTTTCTAGTAAAATGTAAACAGCCTGCGACTTTGCGGCTTCTTCATAATGAGATTCAATGTATTACTACACTGGAACAAATGATGTATTTGGCAAATATTTGCAAATAAATTGTTTCAATGAATGCAGCAGAAAGTGGATATATTTACCTGAAATTTTGTTAAGAGCCCAAAGAAATAAACACTAGGTGATCTGATTGAAAAAAGATAGATATATGCAATTTAGATAATCCCTGGCGAAGGAAAACACTTGGGTTCAAAAAAAAATGCAAAATTTGGCTAAGCCATTCGTAAATATCAAAATTAGTCAATGTTTTCAAAATATTCATATAAGTTTGTACAGTTAGAAGAGCTGATGTGAGAATTAATCAAATTGGTTAGAATCAATGGCTGTCACTCCAAAAGCATCTGCCAGGTTAATTGTGTTTCTCATGGTTCTCCTGCCAATTCCGCCATTGCCCTTCCTCATCATTGCAGCAAATTCGCCACAATCTATTTGCCCATCCTGCACCACAAAATTTTGATTTTCGTCAGAAAAATTAGAAACAGTAAGATGACTTCTGATCATAGCATCCATTATGTAGTTCTTGGACTATCTTTCAAAAACATATAGAGAGAAGAAGCATAGGCTTGCATTATCTTGATCAATTTCTTTTATCATATCATCAAGGTGGAGTTCACTTAATCCAAACTCTTTGCAGGCTTGTTGAAGTTCATCAATGGTTATGTAACCACTACCATCTTTGTCGAAGAATGAGAAAGCCGATACCAAATTCTCTTCTCTTTCCAACTTATTCAAGTTTACTGTGGCAGCAAGGAATTCACCATAGTCAATTGTACCACTGTTGTCAATATCAGCCTGCCAAACAAATAACAACTTCATTCCCTATTAAGCTCAAATCACAAAAAATGGAAAACAAAATCGAACCAAAGCTGATTTCTATAGGATTGAAATAATTTTTCTTACTTCATCCATCAGGTCCTTTATCTCAGACTCCATAAGTTCAGAGCCTACCCGCCTTAAGCCTTCTTTCAATTCATAAAAAGTTATTGTTCCACTATTGTCCGTATCTATCATTTTGAACAACTCTTTCAAACCACCAATCTCTTCTTCAGAAAGCCTCTCTGCTATGACCTAAATTTGAGTTGTAAAATTAGCATGTAAAATCTCATGAGATCACCACCATAATATAAGCTGTTTCCTGCATTTATACGTACAATAATATATACTGTACCAGTGAAATTAGACGGGAAACTGGAGTATTAGAAATGTGCCTGTAGTTTTATCTACATCAAAATGACATTTAAAACAAAGGACTAGAAGTGTTATTACCAAAAGATAAAAAGTTTCACTGAAAATGTTCAACAACTGCTTAGCTAATGAAGTTCAAATTGTCCAGAGCATAGGGTCAGCGTTATATTTAAGCATCTCAATATATTATTCTCAATGTTTCTTTAACACTGACCTCCGTCTAATTCGTTTTTCTAGCACATGTAAAATTCCAAGGGAAGGGCAGCAGGACACTGGGAAATGGAAGAATGCCAGGATATTCAACCTCAGTTATGCTCCTGCGGTCCTGAAAACATCAGGAGATTAAAGCTAGAAGAAAGTCGAGGGAAAACAATGCATTTGGCATGTTGGCAAGCTAAGCTGCTAGCTCTAACAGATGACAGATTTAATACTGGGACAAGTAAGACCTGAGTGTATAATTTCCAGATCAAAACTGATCCCAGTTTAAATGCCAGCATAGCATCTTAAGCCCCCTGCTGCCCCTCCTGCTGGTGCATGATGTCCCTTGGAACTTGAAGCCCCATCAAGCTTGCATGCGCTCACTAGCACATGCTACCCCTGCGCACTTGTGGGGCTTGCAAATCCTTGCTGGCACCTGCTGTCCTCCCCCATTTGTGCCCAGTGCCCCTAGGCAATAATACCCCATTATGTCTGCATATTTCCATTGGAGCATGCTGCCCTCACCTGTCAGGTTGGCATGCCCTTCTGCACTTTTACTAGGCTAGGCCATCAAGGGTTAGCACACTCCTTTATAAGCAGAAGCTTGCCAGCCATGAGACTACTTAGAGGTTATATGGCGTGCTTAACAGCAGATGGCCAGCAAGGTTCACATTAAGCAAATCGCCTGTGTGCCAGAAAGCAGTACTAAACCATCCCAGAGATGTCACTAACACATAGTGGGGTATACCAAGCTTAAGTTCTTTACAAAATGTGGTCCACGTTCTTGCAATGGCAAGCATCAATCCATGCATTGACAACATGCTGTCCAAATTCTTGCAATGCATGGCAGTGGGATGGCTTTGCAACTTCTATGCAAATTAAGGCATTTGCAAAAAACATCCTTGTTGCCTTATTTGCAAAATAGCATAGGCATTTCAATACCACAGGCAATAAAACCAAACCATAAAGTTCATCATGCAGGCATTGTTGCACAGACCTTCATGACTTGAAAGTTTTGGAACTGAAGAATCACTAAAGCCAATAGTTTTGATGCATATTTCCATAGCTAGTTATCATGTTCATCACGTACACGATTCAATTTGAATATGTTGATCAATTCTTAATGTCAAAAAAAAAAGCCCACCTCAAGTGCTATGAGAATTGCACAGATATAAGACCCATTCCAATACAAGATGCATGCCTCACAGACTAGAAGGCATGGAGCCACTATACTCGGTTCAAACTTCTTTTCCCTTTCCTATGATTATCCTTCTCTATGCTAAGAAAGGTATTTATCACTGTAAGCAATTGTGCATGCCATATGGATTGCAGTATTTAATAATTTGACACAGAAAGCAACTACCTATCAAGTGCTTACATTTTGAAACAATCAAGAAATACAACAATACATCTGACTCGCAATTTAGACTTTCCACAGAATAACGGAATCTAAAGAATCTTTACTTAAAATATAAAACTCTATAAGGAATTATATTAAAGAACTTCTGAAGATTTAATACTCACTCTGTACTTTGCCCATGGCTTGATAATAAGGATAATGTCTCCATGGTTCAGACTCAAAATCTATTTTTCCTTATATTATCTGCCGGAAGATCCCCTTTTCAGTTTCTTGAGGGAACAGAGTCATATCATCAATACGTGGTGCAAGAACGTTTTGCATCAAATATCCCTTCATCAAAATATGAACTTGAATATAATTACCTGCCCAAAAAGGTCGCACTCCAGACAGTAAGATGTAAAGAATAATTCCTGCACTCCATACATCTGCTTCAGGTCCATAATACTTGCGCAACACTTCTGGTGCAACATAGTACGGACTCCCAACAACATTAGAAAATGTTTCACCTGGAAACGACAAAAGAAAAAAGTGATTTTACATGATAACATGGCTTATTGTAGATGCATCAATACTTATGGGTAAAGATAACATCATTGGTCAATCATTTGTCGATTACACAAAAATTGGTTAGACCCATCCCAGAAATCATCCACTCAAACTCAAGAAAACAGTTTCATCTGGAAGGGGGAAAAGTTTCCATTCAAAATATAAACTATCCTATTGTGTAAAGCATTGCTCATTAGTTCAAACAACAATGTCAGAGATGATCCATCTATTGTGATCATTACAGTGAATTAGAGCATTATTCTTTCGATACTATAATAACTATAGCCCAATTAATAAGGAATCTGATAACTTCTTGTTGGAAACACAGGAAACGAAATAGAGATCCAAGATTAACCATTTTAATCGAGATTCTAAAAAGTATAAACTGGCTAGTCCTCAATTAGAATTAATTCATATAAGCCGAAGGGACTAAGGAAACTGAGGAAATCACAAAACCCATCAAAGAAAAATACTTGTAAAAAAAGGCAGAAAAAGAAATCACAGAAGCGAAAGAATCAAACCAGGCTTATAAAATACAGAGAGACCAAAATCAGTGGCCTTGAGAGCCGCATCCTCTTCAACACTGTGAAACAAAAAATTTTCAGGCTTAAGATCTCTATGCATGACACCTAAAGAATGACAAGTCTCAACAACCCCGGTTAATTCCACGAAAATTAAGTGGATGTCCATTAACCTATATTTTATTTTTATGCAAATTTATTCACTTATAAAGTTGTTACCAACTAAACTACATATTAAAATAGAGATAACTATTATTAATATAAAATAATTTTTTAATAGAGTGGAAAATTCTTTTTTAAATTAAATACTAATAGATAATGGTTATCACGTTCAGCTTTTGCTGAACAATTTCTAGCTCTCTTCTCTCATCTATAAAAGGAGCACAGAAAACCTTTTGTGATATACGTTTTCTAAATACCATCAATTACAGTTTTTAAAATTTCTGTGCATAATAGTTAGATTGAGAGAAGAAGAGTGTTTAGAATTAAACGTTTCAAATTAAAGGGGCTATTCAACTCTTTAATGGCTATTTCATCTATCAATGGTATGTTGATTTATTTATTATTTCTTAAGATGTTTTGAGTTCAAATAAATAGGGCATCAGATTTATTTCCGCATTAAAATTCTTACAGTTGGTATCAGAGCCAATTGAATTCAAATATCTTAGAATTATAGTCTTTCACAATATTTATTATTGTGTTAAATTTAATTGTTTGATTTGATTAATATTTGTGCGTAATTGATCTTATGCAATTGTTTTAGAATTCTTGAACCTTTTATAATTTTAATTTTAGAACTCTCATAATTAATGTGTTGCAAATCAATTTTATGGGTATTGAATTTGATATGCTTAATTGAATTTAATAATTTGTTGATTTTGTAATAAAAGCATAAAACAAAATTTATGTAATGATTAAAAAAAATAAATAAATAATAGATAATTATATCAATTTTACAATATGGATTTACGTGCCTTCGTTAATTGATTTGTTTCAACGTGGATGCAAAGTTGCTTATTTAATATGTATGTATGTTGTGTTCACATATATCATACATTCATCACTTTTGTTGTTAAATTGATGGTAATCATAAAGCAAATATAATAAAGGACAAAATGAATGATAAATCTATAGATCTATTTTTGTATATCACATATATTTGTTACACTATACTAGTTTTATATTATTATATGATATTTATGTTATTGTATCATTACAAGTTTGAATGTGTTATTATTTTATTTTTAAAATACATAAAAGTATATGAATATGTGTATACAATGTATTATATCCTTACATAGTATATTATATATTTGACAGTTTACGATGCTTATTTGTGTAATTAATATGTTATAAGTAATGTAAACATGAGACTATTGTTTGCATAATTAATATGTGAATTTTTTTATGCAAATTATGTTAAGTAGTTTTATAACTTAAGATTTACTAACTTAGATTGTTACCAAAGTAACCTAAGTTGATGAATCTTATAATAGTTAAACTGCATAAAAGAGTAAAATATTGTTAGACAATTTATAGATATATATAGTTTACTAGTTTAGATAGTTGCCAAAGTGACATAAATTAGTGAGTCATATATCTATTAAATTGCATAAAAGAATTAAGGGAGACTTATAAAGAAATAACATCTTTAATAATATTTATAATTAGGAGATTGAGGCTAGCCCAAAGAAGAGTCACATTCTACTAATTATAAAAGAGTTTTATTTTGTGTTATTTAGAAATGTAATATGGATACCCAAAGGTAACACATGAATAGCATAAAATATTAAGCTCCCTTCGAATGAACACTGGATATACTACAGTTTTACCCAAAGGAAAACTATAGTGATATCAATAGTTCATCGTTATATGTTTTAAATTTGTATTTGAGACCTTATTGTGAGCATTATTCTGTTTTTGAACAGTTCTCACTTCTTTATACTCCATTGCATCTGGAATGATAACATTTGACGGGTCAAATTTTTCTGAATGGTATGAAAGGGTTCAATTCTCACTGGGTGTTTTGCCCTTGCTGTAACTCATGGAGCCATGAAGAATAAAGGCAAATTCAGAAAAGGAAAGCACAACCCACCAAAGAAAAAAAGACCTGGAGAAATTAGCCGGAGTCATGAAGGTAAATTCATTGTGAAATGCCATTTTTGTGGTAAGAAGGGACACATGAAGAATGAATGCAATAAACGTAAAAATTGGTTCGAAAAGAGAGGGATTCCTTACAACCCGGAAACCAAAGGAAAGTGAAAAGTTCCTCTATATGGGAAACCGTCTCAAAGTAGAAGTGGTAGCTATTGGTACCTATCGCTTGCTTTTAGAGACTGGTCATCAGATGAATCTTTTAAACACTTTTTATGTACCTTCAATTTCTAGAAATTTAATTTCTTTATCCAAATTAGATGTTGTTAGATATTCAGTTTATTTTGGTTGTGGAAAACTAAGTTTGATGTTTAATTCAATAACAGTTGGTTCTGGCATTTTATATGATGGTTTATATAAAATTTGTCTGAACTATGAATTTGCACAAGTTTTAGTTACCTTGCATTCAAATGTTGGTTCAAAATGTGGCTTAATTAATGAAAATTCTTCATTCTTATGGCACAAAAGACTAGGACATATCTCTAGGGAAAGAATCGAGAGATTAGTGAAGGATAGAATTTTACAAAATCTTGACTTCATTGATTTTCAAGTATGTGTGGATTGTATAAAAGGAAAACAAACCAAGCATACAAAGAAAGGTGCTAAGAGAAGTAATGGGCTTCTTGAGATAATTCATACAGATATTTGCTTACCACTCTCCATTCCTTGTTTTACAGGAGAGAGATATTTTATCATCTTTATAGATGATCTGTCTAGATATGGATATGTATATCTAATGCATGAAAAGTCTCAAGTCGTTGACATCTTTGAGATATACATCACAGAGGTTGAGAGACAATTAGATAAAAAGATTAAAATTGTGAGATCAGATCGGGGTGGTGAATACTATGGTAGATATGATGAATCAGGACAAAATCCTGGTCCTTTTGCCAAATTCCTAGAAAAGCATGGCATTTGTGCTCAATACACAATGCCAGGTACGCCACAGCAGAATAGTGTTGCTGAAAGACGTAATCACACAATAATGGAAATGGTTAGGAGTATGATGAGTTACTCTACTGTACCTGTTTCCTTGTGGGGTGAAGCTGTAAAAACCACAATGTATATTCTAAATAGAGTTCCTAGTAAAGCAGTTCCAAAAACTCTTTTTGAGTTACTCTTTTTGAGCAAGAAAATATTGCTCCTCAACCTATTCTTCAAGTTGAAGAAAATGAGCAAAATAATAGAGATGGTTCATTACCTCAAGAAACTGTTGTCATTGAAAATATTGTAGAGCCACCACAACTGGCTCTTTTGAGAAGATCTCAAAGGGAAAGAAAATCTGCTATTTCAGATGATTATGTGGTGTATCTACAAGAATCTGATTTTGATATTGGGATAAGGAAAGATCCGGTCTCATTTTCACAGGCCATGAAAAGTGATAATTCTGATAAATGGATAAAAGTCATGAATGAAGAGTTAAAATCTATGGACCATAATGATGTTTGGGATCTTGTTGATTTGCCTGATAAATATAAACTTGTCGGCTGTAAATGGGTCTTTAAGACCAAGTGCAATGCCAATGGCAATATTGAACGATTTAAAGCTAGACTAGTCACCAAAGGTTTTACTCAGAAGGAGGGAATAGATTATAGAGATACTTTCTCTCCAGTTTCTAAAAAAGATTCGCTTAGAATCATTATGGCCCTTATAACTCATTTTGATTTAGAGTTACATCAATTGGATGTGAAAACTGCTTTTTTGAATGGAAATTTGGATGAAGATATCTATATGGAACAACCTGAAGGATTCGCAAAGAAAGAAAAGAAACACCTAGTATGCAAATTAAAGAAATCCATTTACGGTCTTAAACAAGCTTTCAGACAATAGTATATTAAGTTTAATGATACCATCACATCTTTTGGATTTAAAGAAAATACTGTTGATCAGTGTATATATCTCAAAGTTAGTGGGAGCAAGTTTATATTTCTGATACTGTATGTGGATGATATTTTGCTAGCTAGTAGTGATTTTGGTTTATTACGTGAAACCAAGGAATATCTCTCTAAAAACTTTCAGATGGTCGATATGGGTGAGGCAAACTATGTTATCGGCATAGAGATTTTCAGGGATCGATCTCAAAGACTGTTAGGTTTATCTCAGAAAGGTTATATTAATCAAGTTTTAAAGAGATCTAATATACAGTCATGTTCAGCAAGTGTTGCACTTATTTCAAAAGGTGACAAATTAAGTAAACGACAGTGTCCAAAGAATAACTTTGAGAGGGAGCAAATGAAGAAAATTCCTTATGCATCAGCTGTAGGGAGTTTGATGTATGCTCAAATCATGCTTTGTGGTTGCGAAATTTTATCTCAGAGCTCGGTGTTGTCGACTCTATTACTAAGCTGTTGAGAATTTATTGTGATAACACCGCAGCTGTTTTCTTTTCTAAAAATGGCAAATACTCCAGTGGATCAAAGCACATAGACTTAAAGTACCTCGTTGTTAAAGAAAGAGTCCAGAAACAACAAGTGTCAATTGAAAATATTAGTACCACACTTATGATTGCCGATCCATTGACTAAAGGATTGCCTCCAAAGACATATATGGAACATGTTATAAGGATGAGTCTTTTGAATAATTCATAATATGTACAATGGATATTTTAGTGGTTATATATTTGACATTTTTACGCATTTAAAGTATGTTTCTATTCTTTCCTGTTTTTCAATTATGGGTGCACATTTTATTATTTGATCAATAGGAAATGTCTTGACAAGACAAATTATAGGGGCTATTTTGGCTTGATGAACTGAGTTTGCAAGGGTTATTGATGTGTAGTATATAGAAGGAAATATGATATCGAAATCATATAACCGCTATGACTCGCATTTATAATCTAAGCTTATTTCAGTATTATAGTATAAGCACTTTGAGTTTGTTGGCTACCTTATTAAATTTGTGATCACGTGTCAAATTCTTTTATGAAATTAAATAAATGTATTTTGATATAAAATAAATATATATATTATATAGTTTTCATAATCGGTTTAGTGGACCAAGTGGGAGAATGTTAATTTCACGTAAATTAAGTGGATAGCCCACTAACCTAGTATTTTATTTTTATGCAAACTTATCCACTTATAAAGTTGTTGCCAACTAAACTACCTATTAAGATAGAGATAACTATTATTAAGATAGGATAATTCCTTGATGGAGTGAGAAATCCTTTTTTAAATTAAATAAAAATAGATAATGGTTATCACGTTCAGCTTTTGCTGAACAAATTCTAGCCCTCTTCTCTATCTATAAAAGGAGTACAGAAAATTTTTTGTGATATATGTTTTCTAAATTTCATCAATTACAGTTCTTAAAATTTCTGTGCATAATAGTTAGATAGAGAGAAGAAGAGTGTTTAGAATTAAAGGTTTCAAATCAAAGGGGCTCTTCAATTCTTCAATGGTTACTTCATCTATCAATGGTATGTTGATTTATTTATTATTTCTTAAGATGTTTTGAGTTCAAATAAATAGGGTATCAGATTTATTTCCGCATTAAAATTCTTACAACCCCAACAATAGTCTTGATTAACTTGGCAGCCTCCCTCTCACTGCAATGCCCTTTCTTGACAATCCTATCAAAAAGCTCACCTCCCTCGCATAGCTCCATCACTAAATGAACACAATAAGCATCTTCATAGGCTCCACTAATCCTAACCACATTTGGGTGCTCAGACAAATGGTGCATTATCTGTATTTCTCTCCAAACATCGTGATAATCTTCTTTGCAAAGGAGCTTTCGTTTAGGGATGGATTTGCAGGCATAACGGTATCCAGTAATCTTATGGGTACAAAGGTATGTGGTGCCAAACTGGCCTTGGCCAAGCTTTCTCTTTATCAGCGGTTGATTCATAAATTTATTAAGGGAGGGTCCCAATTTATACAAAATAAAAATTATAAATAAATTTATGATAAAATTAAATATTTAATATTACAGTGTCAGTAGTTTAATAGTTAATTTGTGGTATTAGATTAACTACGACTAAGAGACGATAATTGTATTCTACGATTCTGCATTTTTTGAAATCGTTGCATAACAGTCTCATTTTTAATTTTTTTAAAAAATATCTCTCTCCACATAACAAACTAAGCAGTCGGTCAAAATTTTATCTCCCATCTTATTGCGCAAATCCGTCTTGATAATATTTATTGCTTAAAAAGCTCTTTCGTTAGCAGTTGCAACATGTAAGACTAAAACTAACTTGATAAGCAGATATACCAAAGGAAATATAGTGTCATAACATGTCTCAATCATTTTCTGATCAAGAGTTCCAATGTCATCTAGGTCAGAGAAAGCTATATTTCTTCTTACATCAACAATGTAAGTCTCAAGTTGATCTTCAAGTATCATCCGATCGGTAATTGAGAAATCATATGGGTATAGTTCAGCGAGACAAAGTAATTTAGATAGCTGGAAGCTAGAGAATGAGTTTATAAGAGAAAGACAAGCAATCCATGAAAACAATTCTGTACTTGATTCTGTAAAGCGATTTTTTATTTCTTGAGAAATGAAATCAATAACCTGAAATTTGAATGAAATAATATTAGGTTATAGCATAATAAATAGTGAAATATATTATTAATTAATAAAGTAATACCTGACAAAATATTTCTACTTGAAAGTGGTGGTAATAAGTAATTGGACTACCAACACGCTTAGATCTTAGATAACCTGCATTATCTTCCATATTAGGCACTATAACATCATGATCTATACAAAAGTCATTAACAATTTTCAATAATTTATCACATTCATCCTCTCTGAAGCTTTGCAATGCTTGTTTAACAGTTGCAATTAAATGAATTGCATTAACAATATTTTGATCATTTCTTTGTAACCCTTGAGATAGATTATTTGTCATTCCTAAAAATTTTCTCATCAAGAAAGCAATAAAAATAAATTCATAACTTTCTATTTTATCAAGCAATCCCACAATTGTCCCTCTATTTCTCATATTAGAATCATCCTTAAAAATATTTTCAAGAACATCTTTCACAGGAGACCACATAGAGAGAAGACGCACAATTATTTTATAATAAGAATCCCATCGCGTGTCACCAGGTGAAGCTAAATTTGTTTCTTGATGCAAGCCTCTTTCAGTTTGAATATCACCACTTTCTAGACATTAAACTACTTCATCATGTTGTTTTTTAGGGAGAGCATCCCTTCGTTTACATGAAACTCTAATAATGTTTGCAATCATTGCAACATAATAAAAAAAATGACTTACAAATCTATTGCTCCTTGCTGTTGCAACAAGTACTAATTGAAGCTGATGAGTGAAATAATTAATGTACCTTGCTGAGTAATTTTCATTTAAAATGAGGGTTTTTAACCCGTTGAATTCACTTCGCATATTAGAAGCTTCATCATAACCCTAGCCTCTAACTCTACTTATTGATAATTCATGTTTTGCCAATAAATCATCAAGTGCACTTTTCAAAGACAAAGCAGATGTATCACTCACGTGTATTACCCCAATTAATCGCTCAATTACTTGTTCTAATTTGTTAACATATCTCAATACCACAACCATTTGCTCCTTCACTGAATTATCACGAGTCTCATCAATTAATAAGGAGTAGAAGTCATCTTCAATATCATTAACAATGGCTAGTGTCGTCTCCATAGTACAAGTATTGACTATTTGCTTCTGGATTAATGGAGAAGTGAGTTGATTATTACCAAGAGCATTTGAGTTAACTACATTCCCAACATCAACATTGCGTTCGGTATACCAACTAAGAAGTGAAAGAAAATTACCCAGATTTATTGAATTCACTGACTCATCATGTCCGCGAAAAGTCAACCCTTGAACTAGAAGAAAACGAATATAATCAACAATAGCTGTTAAACAGGTGCGGTAAGTAATCTTAATCTCATGACTATGAGAAGATAAGATATGAGACACACTTTATCTCTGATTTTTTAAAATCAATATATTGCATTCTACCATAATTGTGTGGACTATTTGGACCTTTCAACATGTTCATTAAACATCTCCATTGCTTTTTTCCAATTGCGAACTTCAATATCTGTGAAGACATTATCTCCACGCTTAGAGCCTCTATTTGATCTAAAAAGATAACACCAGAAATAAAATGACACATCTTTAGAAATACTATATTTTAATTACTCTTATTTAAAGAACCAGTGATCTCTAAAACTCCTCATAATTTTTAAAAATTTTGTTTGCAAAAAATTATGGCCAATTAGTTGACAAGGTCCTTTAATCACATATTGTCTCCTAACATCATCTCTAATCCCAACATCAAACTCATCAATGGGTTTACGCAATGCTGGGTCGCTAATAATATCATTTAAATTAAACTCTTGACGCCCTTTTTTATTGTTAGTTTCTTCGCCAATTGCATGACTATTTGATGTTGAAATTGGTTTGAAAATATTTAAGGATTCACGATATTCATTCCATACTCTCTTTGTCTTGATTAAAAATTTATTTATTTCTGTTTTAGTTTATAATCAGTATATATTAAAAAAATAAATAAATAAGTTTAACCTACTCAATAATATATAACAAAATCTAATAAATAAAAAAATTCATAATTATTAAATAAACTATAATAAAATTAAATTCCTAAAAAAATCTCAAATTACAATAATAAAATCAAATTAAAAAATTAAAAAAATTAGCAATTAATAAATAAACTATATATAATTTTTAATAAATTTTATCCTATTATATATTTTTAAAAAAATCTAAAATTACAATAATAAAATTAAATTAGAAAATTAAAAAAATCAACAATTAATAAATAAACTATGTATAATTTTTAACAAAATTTATCCTATTATATATTTCTAAAAAAATCTCAAATTACAATAATAAAATCAAATAAAACTAAAATTAAATAATCAACAATTAATAAATAAACTATATATAATTTTTAATAAATTTTATCCTATTATATATTTAAAAACTCTCAAATTACATTAATTAAATCAAATAAAACCAAAATTAAATAATCAACAATTAATAAATAAACTATATATAATTTTTAATAAATTTTATCCTATTATATATTTCTAAAACAAATCTCAAATTACAATAATAAAATAAAATTAAATAAAAATTAAATAATCAACAATCAAATCAAATAAAAAAATTAAATAATAATAATAATTTTTAATTGATCTAATCCTATTATATATTTCTAAAAAAAATTCTCAAATTACATTAATTAAATTAAATAAAAAAATTAATAATTATTAAATAAACTATATATAATTTTTAATAAATCTAATTAATAAACAACGTTTAAAAATAAAATTTAATACACATCAATCTAATTAAACAAAAAAAAATCACAAAACACATTACAATAATTAAACAATACACAAAATCAATATTTATTAAATAAATATTATAAAAAATATACAAAAAAAATTACCTCTCTGCTGCCTCCCTCTTGTCAAATCAGCAGCTGCTCCAAGCAGTGGCCAGCAGTGGCTGTTGGTGGGCCGGCTGGTGGTGGGGCTGGAGGGCTTCCTGCTGGTGGCTTGGGGAGGAAAGAGGGAGAGGAAAGAAGGAGAGCGGAAGAGGAGTTGGGTAAAAACGCAACCATTTTTCTATTTTTAAACCTGTCCCAACGAAACGGTGTAGTTTTACTGGGACCATTTTTTTTTTAAATTTACCCTGGTGAAATGACGTCGTTTCGTCAGAGGTCATTTTATAAAATAAAATTAGTCTCTAGCGAAATGACACCGTTTTTAAGGATTAATTTATAAAAAAAATAAAAATATTTGCAGCGAGGGTCTCGTCTACCCCTCGCTGCGCAACCCTGCAACTCAGCCGCCTTCAACGGGGGGCTGAGTTTAACTTCACCGGTAGTCAGAATAAATACCTCCCCTTTTGGCCGGCGGTGAGGGGGGTCGTGTGACCCCACACGACCTCATAATCATTCCGCCCTTACTCCTTATAGTATAGTGCTCTCTGATGTTCTAGATCCTGTAAGGAAGAACCCATTTGGGTTTTGATATGGTTGTATGAGTTGATAAAGTTGCAGGTGTCGCCGTCATCGTCGTTGTTGTTGCCGCTGTTGTTGAAGAATCATCCATGGGTAGGAACTCACAAATCACAAAGAAAAAGAAGAAATATTGAATCTTTAGGTTGGGTCTTGACTCTCTTATCTCTCCTCTTCTTGTGCTTATGGGAAAACAGAGAAAAGAGAGGACTTTTATTTGGAAAAAAAATGTAGGAGTATTATTTCCCTTATTTTACTTTCTTTCTTTCTAAATTCTCTTTAATGCATGATCTTAGTCACATTCTATGTCTACCTCATCATACTATTATATAGGTGGGACCTATCTATCTCAATCTTTTTACATCCTAATCACTTAAATTTTCTCCATTTTAAAATTTAGATAAGATTCCACTTCTTCCCTCCTTTCATGCCCTAAAAATTCTAATTCCTTGCTTTTATTACAATTAGAAAAGAGTGCGGGTCGAATTTATTAACTAAATATTTTTTTATTGTATTCAATTGAATATTAAAATTATTAAATAAATATTAATTGAATTTTCAATATTTTTATTTATTTGAGTTAATTTTAAATTTAGTAGGATTGATTTCAAATGGATTAGGATTTAAGACTTGTATATTTGATCTCATTTTTAATTGGATTTTGACAAAAATATAAGAAAAATTAAAAATAATTTTAAATATATCATATTTATGAAATATTTACCAAAATAACAAAATTTATAAAATGTTTACCAAAATACTAGATTTTTATTAGTTCATAAAGAGTTCACAATGAATTTATAATTAGTTTACAATAAGTTTATAATGAGTTTATGAATTTCACACAGATTATAATAAAATGACTAAAATATTTCTGGTAAAAAAATAAAAATTTTTAAAAATATGATGGAGGGTGTCATTTTTTCTTTTTAATTTTATTATGCTGAGTCAAATTTGATAGAATTAAGAGGTAAAATAAAAATATATTATTTAATATATACAATTATATAAAATTATAAAAAAAAATTGGTTGGATTTGAATTTAGACAAAAAATTATAATCCAAATTTAATTGACAATATATACCCGGTATTTTTTATATTATTAAAATTGAATTAATCTATTATTCATTTTAAACTGATTTAATCAGTTTCGGCTTGATCAAGTCAAATAGGTCTGTAGGATTACATTAATGATGAACCTTTTTAGCATATTAAAATATAATTTAGTGGTAATTATACATTTCTCAAACAATAAATTCACAATTAGTTTTTACCTCTTTTTATAAAAATATTTAAAAATATATATAAATCTTTTTGAGAGATTTGAATTTTTAAATCAAAATTTCATTAATAGAAATCTATATATAATCATAATTGTCTTGGTTTAATTACACAAATAATTTATAAATTTTTACAACTATTTCATAGAAATCTCAAAACTTTAATTTATCGATTAAAAATTTCTCAATTTATAATATTATACCAATTAAATATTTGAGTTTCAATTTATGAATTAAAAATTCTTAACTTAAAACATTATATTAATTAAATATCCGAATTCAATTTTCAACCACAATATATTGAAATAAGATAATGAAAGGAAGAGAATAGGAAGAGAGAATAAAATAGCAGATGAGAGAGTTTTGATTTAAATTTATTTTTTTTAAATCGACAAAGGGTTTTCAAATTCTATATTAAAGCGTGAAAAGAAAAGAATAAATTGTGAATTTTGAAAGACCATATGAGATAAAAAAGAAGATAGTTAAATGGGTTTGAGTTACAATTAATAAATAATAAATGTAATAAATTTTTTTACCATTATCCAACATATGTTATTTAAATTATGTGTCTTTTTATATTTTTATTTTCTATTTTTATTCACGTAAGCGTATTTGTCAAGTTGAAATTCATATATTTTTATGAATAAATTATAAAAATTTAGAGACTATTTATGTAATTAAGGCAATTATCTTCCATCAATTTTAATTACAATGGTAAAAGATGAGTTAAACATTAATCATTTCCCAAATTATTTTATTTTTATTTATTGTTTAAAAAATAAAAAAAAATGTGAGGCTTTTATCCCATGTGAAGATATATTAATATCACTCGTAATTTAATAAGTTTGTTAATATTAATTAATGTATTTAATGTATTAAATATTCTAGTCAACATGTACTACTATAGTACCATAAATAGGAATGTCAACATCCGCTTATAATAATAAGGCTTAATATATAATTATATATCTATATTTATAAAAAAAATTATTAGTACCATATATTTTATGAATGTCTTATTTCACACTTATACATTTAAAAAATAATAATAATAAATCATTGGATCAGCTGAAAATACGCATACAAATTGCGTATGTTATTGGCGTGAGATTATTTTTTACCCATTATATTTTCTAACCTTTAGACTCTCTCTTTCTTTCTATAGATTTACAACAATAGCATTAATAATGTTAGCAGACCTTAAAATTCATCATGAAATAGAATTTAAATTTTTGTTTTTTGAAAACAAGTTTCATTATAAAATGAGAAGAACAATGGTAGAAAATAGCTTGTATGTACTGTTACTCTACATTACTGAAGATCAAACACAAAAATGAACCAATAATAGCCAAAGAAAACCATGAAAAAAGAAAAAACAATCCATCCTTAATTTTTTTTTTACAGTTCAAGCTTTCAACTTTCAAACACAAATTTGGAATTAAGGAAATAGTTCTGAAGAAAATTAAAAATCTATTAAAAGGTATAAAAAGTAATAGAGAGGTAAGAAATGGAATACCAGATTTGAACATCTTTTCCTTAACAACTTTAGATATAGCACGACAAAAGATTCATGGTGGGAATTAAGCTTTTTTTTTTGGTAAACAAGGGAAGACAATAACCTTAAACTACACAACAACAACTCTTTCAAAACCAACATCAGCCATGTCCTCCATTACTAACCGACCAGCAAGGAAAGAAGGAGTCAACCATATGAAAGCCCAATTGATAGTTAAATGCAACATTTGCTAAATAATTTACTGTTGTTTTTGGCTATTTATCTATCATGAAATTCATTAACCAATTTTAGGGTCAAAATAGGAGGTACCTAATTTAGGAATTAAAAGTCAAAAATAGGATGTGCCTAACTTGGATAAATGGAAATAAAAAATGGAGGTGCCTAATTTTCACCAACCATTTTTGAAGCCTATACAAAACCTTAGCTCTCATTTGGAAATCATCCCAAAAATTAAGTCTTCTCTCTTTCTTTATTCTTCTTTGATATTAGTAGAATTATTTTGGTGGTATCCGAGGACGTAGACAAAATTGGCAGAACCTCGTTAAAGTTTGGTGTTCTCTTTATTTGTTATTTAATAGCTTTTTTTAGTATAGTTGTGGTGGTATTTTGTGCTAGTGATTATATGTCTAGAAAAATTCTATCTAAGGAAAGACTTGGTATTTAAGAGTGTCCATTGTGACCTACCTCTCTTTCCTGGGAATTTTTCTGGTATAATTGTTGGTGCAATTGTTCACACACTATATATATTATTGGTGGAAAATTAATCCAATTTTCACAATAATTGGTATCAGAGTCAAGGTTTTCTGAGTATGCTATGTGGTTGCAGCCTAGTCTTATCTTCCACATCAGAAAAGATTTTCTTGGATTATTTCTATTCGGCATTTGCTAGCTATTAAATAATTTTTGAACCATAAATGACAGACGACTCAGGCAAATCATCCACTCCAAAGGAGACAACATCCACTCCGTCAATTTGGTCAAGGAGTGCTGTGTCAAATGCTAGATTTGCAATGGAGATTTTTTATGGTATGGGTCATTTTGGTATGTGGCAAAGTGAGGTTCTAGACACTCTCTTTCAGCAAGGTCTAGACATTGCCATTGAAGAAGAGAAACCAGAAGACATTGATGAAAAAATTAGAAAGCCATCAATCGTATGACTTGTAGTGCAATTCGATCGTGTCTTTCTAGAGAACAAAAGCATGCGTTCTCTAAGAAAGTTTCCGCAAGTAAATTGTGGAAGGCATTAGAGGAAATTTTTTTGAAGAAAAGCAGTCAGAACAAGCTTCATATGAAGAAGAGATTGTTTCGCATCACTTATGTTCCTGGTACCACTATGAATGAGCATATCACCAATTTTAATCAGCTGGTAGCTGATTTGATGAATTTGAATGTGACTTTCAAAGATGAAGATTTGGCTTTGATGCTGTTGGGGTCCCTTCCAGAGGAGTTTGAGTTTCTTGAAATAACTCTACTCCATGGGAAGGCTGAAGTGACTCTCTTTGAAGTAACTACTGCACTATACAGTTACGAAAGTATGAAAAAAAAAAGACAAAAAAGAGAGTTCAAGTGGAACATCATAAGCATTGATTGTGAGAGGTCACTCTCAAAGCAGGAAGAGAGAAAAGAAGGGGAGATCAAAATCCAGATCTGCTAATGATGAATGTGCCTTTTGCGGGGAGAAAGGGCATCGAAAGATAAAATTGTCCCAAGCTGAGTAATAAAAGCAAATATGATAAAGGAAAAGCTGTCGTGAATTCAAATGTAGCTGAGTGTGATAATGAAGACTCGAACCTTTTATTAGTTGTTATGTCATCAACAAGCTCTTCTAGCATATGGCTACTTGATTCTGGTTGTAGTCATCATATGTGTCCCAATCGAGATTGGTTCTTTGACTTTAGAGAATTAAAAAGAGTAACTGTTTACACATCAAATGACGGTTCATGTATGATTAAAGGAATTGGTTTAATCCAATTGAGAAATCATGATGGATCAATTCGAATACTGTCAAATGTCCGATATGTACCGAGTTTGAAGAAGAATCTCATCTCTGTGGGAGTTCTAGAATCAAAGGGCTTCATTGTAAATGCAGCAGATGGAGTAATGATAATTATCTCCGGTGCACTGGTGATAATGAAAGGATTAAGAAAGGCCAATAATTTGTATTACTATCAGGGTAATGCAATTATTGGGACAACAGCAGTAGCTTTCAGTAATGATCAAGAGTTGGAAGAAACCAGATTATGGCATATGCGCTTGGGACATGCTGGTGATAAATCCTTGAAACTGTTGTCAGATCAAGGATTATTGAAAGGAGTGCAACCACAAAAGTTAGATTTCTATGAGCATTGTGTCAAAGGCAAGCAGACTAGCTAAGAGTATTTTGGACTATGTTCACTCAGATGTGTGGGATCCTTCCAAAACAGCTTCAATAGGAGGAAAGTACTACTTTGTAATATTTATTATTGACTTCTCTAGGAGAGTATGGGTGTATACTATGAAGACAAAGGATGAAGTGTTGAGAGTTTTTCTCATATGGAAAAAGATGATGGAAACTCAGATGGACAGAAAAGTCAAATGTCTCCGCACAGATAATGGTGAAGAGTATAAAAGTGATCCATTTTTGAAATTTTGCCAAGAAGAAAGTATTATTAGACACTTTACTGTTAGAGATACAACACAACAAAATGAGATGGTAGAACGTATGAACAGGACATTGGTGGAGAAAGTTCGGTGTATGTTGTCTAATGTTGGGTTGGGCAAACAATTTTGGGCTAAGGCTGTTACATATGCATGCCATCTCGTTAATCGCTTACCATCAACTGCTATTGATGGTAAAACACCTTTGGAGATGTAGTCTGAAAAACCTGCTACTGATTATGATTCATTACGTATATTTAGTTTCACTGCATACTACTATGTTAAGGAATCAAAGTTAGATCTGAGGGCAAAGAAAGCACTCTTTATGGGGATCACCACTTGTGTGAAGGGACTTCGCCTTTGGTGTCCAGAAACAAAGAAGATAGTCTTTAGCAGAGATGTTACCTTTGATGAGTCTACCATGTTGAAAAAGGTAACAAATGAAATTGTTCAGCAAACAGATGGTACTCCGCAGTAGGTGGAGTTTGAAAGAAGAATTATTGACCCAACAACAAATAAAACAGATGAAATACTCCTATGGTAGAGGTGGAGTCAGATAAAGAAGGGGTTCCAACCCAAGAACCCCCCACAGCAACAAGAATCTATTGCAACAAATAGGCCACAATGAGAGATTCGCAAACATGCTCGATTTGATGATATGGTGGCTTATGCAGCCCTAATTGCAAATGATGACATTTCTAGCACTTATAATGAAGCCATCCAAAGTTTAGAAAAGGAAAAGTGGAGGAAGGCCATGGATGATGAAATGCAGTCTCTTAAAAAGAATCAGACATGGAAGCTAGCTAATATTCCAAAGGAAAATAAGGCAATTGGATGCAAATGGGTATATACAAAGAAAGAAGGATTTCCTGACAAGAATGATGTTCACTACAAGGCAAGATTGGTAGCTAAAGGCTATGCTCAGATGGAGGAAATTGGTTATAATGAAGTATTTTCTCCAGTTGTAAAACATTCCTCCATTAGAATTTTATTGGCCTTGGTACACAATTAGATTTGGAACTCATTCAACTTGATGTAAAAACTGCATTTCTACATGGAGACTTAGAAGAGGAAATCTATATGACTCGGCCAAAAGGTTTCAAGGTTGTTGGAGAAGAAAAACTGGTATGCAAATTGAAAAAATCATTGTACGGATTGAAACAATCTCCGAGGCAGTGGTATAAACGATTTGACAATTTTATGATGAGACAAAAGTACACAAGGAGAAAATATTACCATTGTGTGTATTTGCGCAAGCTACAAGATGGATCTTTCATATATCTTCTCCTATATGTTGATGATATGCTGATAGCTTCAAAGAATCTAGAAGAAATTGAGAAGTTAAAGACTCAGCTGAATCAGGAGTTTGAAATGAAAGACTTGGGAGAAGCAAAGAAAATTTTAGGCATAGAGATATGCAGAGATAGGAAGAGAGGAAAGCTTTGTTTGAATCAGAAATATTATCTGAAGAAGGTACTACAGCGTTTTGGACTGAATGAAAAGTCAAAACCTGTAAGTACACCGCTTGCACCTCATATGAAGCTCAGCTCATCTTCATCTCCTAAAAATGAAGCGGAACAGGAGTACATGTCAAAGGTTCCGTATGCAAATGTTGTTGGTAGCTTGATGGATGCTATGGTGTGTACAAGGCCAGATATTTCACAAGCAGTTGAAGTTGTGAGCAGGTACATGCATGATCCTGGCAAGGAGCATTGGCAAGTTGTGAAATGGATTCTACAGTATATTTTGAACACCGTAGATGTTGGATTGATATTTGAGCGGGATGAGAAAGATGGTTAATGTGTAGTTGGATATTGTGATTCTGATTATGCTGGTGATTTGGATAAACGCTGATCAACTACTGGTTATATGTTTACACTTGCTAAGGGGCCGGTTAGTTGGAAGTCTACATTACAGTCAACAGTTGCCTCACTACGGAAGCAGAGTACATGGCAGTATCAGATGCTGTTAAAGAAGCAATTTTGCTTCAAGGGTTGCTTGGTGAATTGGGAGTTAGACAAAAGCACATTAAAGTGCATTGTGATAGCCAAAGTGTTATTCATTTAGCAAAGAACCAAGTTTACTATGCAAGGGCGAAGCATATCAATATTCGGTATCACTTTGTATGTGAAATTCTGGAGAAAGGTGAAATATTACTTCAGAAAATTTGGACCACTGATAATCCTGCAGATATGTTGACAAAGGTGATGACAGCTGTCAAGTTCAATCATTATTTGGACTTGATCAATATTTTAAAAAATTGAAAATGAGCGCTTCACAGCGCAATTGGAGACACTACTAAAATAGTTTCTGTTGAGAGAAGATTTGTAAATTGTAAATAGAAAAATAGGCAAGGTGGAGAATTATTATTTTTGGCTATTTATCTATCATGAAAATTCATTAACCAATTTTAGGGTCAAAATAGGAGGTGCCTAATTTAGGAATCGGAAGTCAAAAATAGAATGTGCCTAACTTAGGTAAATGGAAGTAAAAAATGGAGGTGCCTAATTTTCACCAACCATTTTTGAAGCCTATATAAACTCCTTAGCTCTCATTTAGAAATCATCCCAAAAATTAAGTCGTCTCTCTTTCTTTTGTAATTCTTCTTTGATATTAGTAGAATTATTTTGGTGGTGTCCAAGGAAGTAGGCAAAATTGGCCGATCCTCGTTAAAGTTTGGTGTTCTCTTTATTTGTTATTTAATAGCTATTTTTGGTATAGTTGTGGTGGTATTTTGTACTAGTGATTATATGTCTAGGAAAATTATGTCTAAGGAAAGATTTGATATTTAAGAGTGTCCATTGTAACCCACCTTTTTTTCCTGAAAATTTTTCTGGTATAATTGTTGGTGCAATTGTTCACATATTATACATATTATTGGTGAAAAATTAATCCAATTTCCACAACATCTACCACATGGTTCCCCTCCCTATAATTATGTTGTATCTTCACCGCTTCACGTCCCATGGACGGAGAAGGAATCCACTGATAGCTTTTAACAAAGCATAATTAGGATATTCGTCCATTTGATGCTGCAATAGATTCACAATTAACAAGTTATCACTCTCCAAGATTATTATTCTAAATCCCAGCTCTCGCACTAGCTTCAAACCATCTAAAATGCCCCAAGCCTCAGCCACAGTACTGGAGCAACTCCCCAAATTGTAACGAATCCAGCAATCCAGTCCCAATTATGATTCCTCACTACTCCACCAGCTGCAGCTCGCCCTAAGGATCTTTTGAAAGAGACATCTGTATTGATCTTCATCCACCCCAAGGGAATTAAGCTTATTGAATTTGGTAATAAAATTAAAGCTAATTTTGCAAGTAGATCCAAGAAAAGAAGCATTATTAGTTTTAAGAGGATCAAAAAGAGGCTGCTTTCAAGAGATCTAGAGATCTAGAGATAGTGTTATTGGTAGGCAAAGGATGAGTGAACTTAGCAGCAGAGAAGGCCGAAGCCATTCGACTTTCTCTGCCTTGTCCCTTCCTCTTCTAATGAAAGCAAAGAAAACACAGAGAAAGGAGATAGAAAATTTGAGAGAGAGAAAGAGAAGTATATGAAGTCTGAGGAGAAAGAAAAGGGAGAAAATTGAGAGTTTCTTCTTAAAAAGGGAGTGATTAGCACATGTAATACATGCTGAGCAGTGATCTAATAAATATTTAAACTAAGTGTTTATTAATATTATTTTTTAAATATACAGGTGTGAAATAGAATATTCGCAAATTATAAAATGCTAATAGATTTTTTTTATAAGTATAGTGTGTAATTATGTATTAAGTTTAATAATAATAATAGTAATTTATGTTCAACTAATTAATTGGGTAAATAGTTTACAAGTGCATGCATCATATATGGTAAATTATTTCATATGCCAAATTATCATATACATAAAAAAATTATTTTAAATCCTGATAAAAAAATCATTATAAATTTTGTAATGTATGATACATATATTATAAAATTTATGTCAAATTTTCTAAATTGAATGAAATTAAATTTGAATTTAAATAAAATATCTAAACATTTAAATATTCGTATCATATTATGTCAAATTATTAAAAAGAATTTTTAAATAAATAATTATTTAATAATCAATCTGATAGAATTCAAAATCTATAACCCGTACAATCCAGGTCAGCAATTGTCTAATATATTAATTTTGTGGGAATTTTAATTGGACAAAAGTACAAAACCAAATAGTATTGAAAAGGGATGGTATTGGAGTGGAGGTAGTAATTTGGATGGATGTTGGGGGCAAAACGACAGTACGACTTGTATTTTTTTCTTTTTATATTATTGTTAATTATATTATTATTTTCGAGATATGCTTCAAAAGTTAGGGCTTGGGTTGGCCCCACTAAGAGTTTCAGATTAAATTTAAAACATATTATTAACTCTTAATTAAGGAAGTATTTGGAATTAAAAAAATACTTTTAAAAAATTTACTTATTTAAAATGGATTCTTCTTTTATATACAAATATTCATTTAGTTTCAAAAAGTTAGAATGAATCAAATAAAAATAACAATCATCTATTTAAATAAAGAAATGCCTAAGAATCAAATCTGCTGGGGTTAGTCCAGTGGGCTAGCGACCCAACCTACTAGGAGAAGGTCGCGGGTTCGAACCCCCATTAAATATATTTTCGGGGGTTTGAACCTTTTAAAAAATAAAAAAAAAGACCTAAGAATCTAATATTTTTACAAAGAATTTTAAATGGTTACCTAATTATCATTTCTATACGTTTATAATATATATATATACATATATTTTTTTTGGTGAAAGTGGAAGGCACTACCTAAAATATTATTAAATGAAAATCATAAAATATCAATATATGAGAGTTTGAGATAATAAAATGGAGGTCTCAAAAATAACGAAAAACTTTAATATATATATATATATTAATATATATATATATATATATCAAAAGATAAGAGGTTGGAGGGAGGCCCTATCTAAATAGCTTACCTACTTTGATAATATTATTTATAACTTAATTATAATTAAATGTTTCTTCAAAATAGAAGTAATTGTAAATGTTTTCTTTAAGTCATATGACACAATTTATACCTTGTCTTCTTTCTTTTTATGAATAGAATTAAGAGAAAATTACACACAATTTTTTTAATATCTTATATTTTAATATATTTTTAACATACTGAATATATATCTTTAAAAATAAAATATATACTTTTTTTAATATCTTATATTTTAATATATTTTTAATATACTAAATATCTTTGAAAATAAAATATATCTTAATATATCAAATATATATTTCTGAAAAAAATATTTTTAAAATTAAAAGTTAAAAAAATAATATTTTTAAAATTAAAATTGAAAAGGAATATTTTTGAAAATATTCTTATTTTTTAGGATATTTAAAAAAAAAACTTATAATTAATACAAATATCAGTCTAATATTTAATAATAGATAAATAAAAATATTTAGTTTTAGCACCAAACTATTCATTTTGTTAAGCAAATATATGCCTTAAAAGCCAAAAAAAAAAGAAGCTACTTTTGTAAGAAAAGATACAAATAGAATTTTAGTTGAAAATATAACCAAACAAAGGGACCAAATAGGCCCCAAGTTTTCATCGAAATAAGCAAATAAATAATGCAAACAGAGATACATACTTATCTAGCTAAACAAAATAAATATAAAAATAAAATAAAATATTTATTTTTGTGTTTTTTTTCCTTCTCACATGCAAAGAGAATTTTTTTCTTCAAATCAACATGCTTCAGGCTTTCAATAGTGAACCACTGAATATATTGTGAAATCACACCACTTCAAAATTACACACTAGTCATGGAAGCACAGAGGCCCAATATACTATTTCCATAAAGTTATAAATAAACAAGCCCAGAGGTCATCAAGTCAGGTTGAATAACATAAAGAAGATGAATACCTTTCAGATCAGCGAAGCAAATTAGCTGCTGCTCATTTGTGTTGAGGTTTGGGTAAGTTTCATCAAAAGGTCAGATGTCTTTCTAATGGTTTGATGAATGGTGATTCAAAATCACTAGGAGCTCATATTTCGGCTGGTAAACCCGTACAATATCTAATCCTACCAATCTAAATATAACTTTAACTAACATCCTAATCTATCTTTTTATCTTCCAGTCAAGGGCTTCAGGGAGTATATTGCTTTGAAGCCTGTAAAGTACTGACAGCATTCGATATCTCCAGCATCTGTTCTTCCATCTTACCGTTCCATTTCACCAACTCCTTGAACATTTCCTGTCAAAATATACATCCACTCAGGTAGGCCTTAATGATAATGAGCTATACCACACGAGAGAAATCAAATTACATGCGTATATACTATTTTCTTAAATAAGTTGAATTAATTTTCACTAGAACAATATTAAATATCACCTGAAAAAGAAAAAAATGGATTGTCAATATCAAACTTCAAACTGTTAGTAGCAGATGAATCTGGGGTGACGCTAGCTTGAGCATCTTCCACCCTCTTGGGTAGTAGGACCTGCACATCTCTGTTTACGCAAGAAAAAGAGTAAGATCAAATTTTGTCTTTTCCCATCTTGCTTTGAAAGCGGTTCAATCACAAACATGCTAAACCTTCTCTCAAATCTCAATATTTTGTCATTGAGTTCTATTACCTTTTCACGTTGGCCATTTCTTCCTTGAGCAGTTCCAGCTCTCTAGCACAAATAGGTTCCAGGGAGGGACTATCACAAGGCTTCAACCACGGCTGTGGAGCCGAGCATTCCTGCACAAGAGTATTTTGTCCAACATTAACCAGATCTGTGCTCCCGAATGAGTCATAAACATAAAATTTGACCAGGATACCATAAAATTTGACCAGGATACCATAAAATTTAACCAGATCTGTGCTCCAAATTTATGACTCATTCCTTGCCCTGAATATTATCCAAGTTGGTGCTCTCCAACCAGTCCTCCCATCTTTCAGAACCCGGACTGAAGGTGGTGCAATTTTTTGAAGCCTGTATACTACTCAATGAATTGGATATTTCCATAAGCTGTTGTTCAGCCTTGGACTTCCATGTCATCAAATCCTGGTACATATCCTGTTTAGAAAGAAATATGAAATCAGGACTTCATTGAGCTAAACATGCAAATATTTGTCAATAGTTCATCAAAGGAACAAAATACTGCTTTGATACCTGCATATCACTCAAAGAACTTGAAATTTCCATCAGGCGTTGATCTGTCTTACTTCCCCATTTCATCATTTCCTCGTGCATCTCCTGTGGAAGAAAAGGTCTCCATACAAAGTTTCAACATGCAATCTTAGCTACCAAATTATTCTATAGATAACTGTAATTCAACATTCACCTCAACTGGATTAACCCGATTTTGGTCTTGGTTCTTTGTTAACAGCTCATCCATATCCCTATGAGAGGCACATTTGGATTAATAAGGGGCTATGGACTACTTACTAATTCAAATATGCTGGTCTAGTTACCTCTTTAAATTTGCTATTTCCTCTTTATGTAGTGCCAATTCTCCAGTTGAGACAGACTCTCGAGTGGCAACACCACTAGGCTTCCACCAAGATGGAGTAACCCAATTTGGATCAGGCATCTCAGCCTCACGCTTAATTTTAACCAGGTCAGAAGTCTCCAGCCAGTACTCCATTCTCCCCTCAGTGTTATAACAGCGACGAAACCTCTCAGTCCCACCTGGTGCCACTTTACCATCAATATGCTTCAGTAGGTGGTCCAAGAGTCCAGTGTCAGGAATGTGTTTGCGAGCTGCCATTCTCAGCACTTGCCGAGGAATGGAATTCTCAAAAGCAGCCCCTTCAGCCTTCATAACCTCCAACATGCGTCTCTCTGCCAGCTTGTACCTTCAAAATACAAACTTGTCTCATATAAAGCACCATGCGATGTTTCATAACTGATACCAAGTGCAAAGAAAACCATTTAGAAGTACCTATCTATGGACCATCTGTCTATGAAATTCTCCTTTTTGCTGGGAGTAGAATTCTCCTTTTTGCAAGGGGTGGAATTCTCATGCTTAATTTTACGATTGTGAGTTTGCCTTTTCTGCACACATTTTGCAGCTCTAGCCTCTCAGAGTTGGTGGAGGTCAAGGCGACTCCTCTTCCAAATCTTGGGAGACACAAGAGTTGGCTCCATGATAGCTTCTTCATCGTCCTTCTGCTCTTCTTTGACAATGCATGATGAAATTTGAGGGTTATTTCCCTCCTGCTGGTCAACTGATGCAGCTCGCCCACAGGGGCCCCACTTTACCATTGCGTTGCGTCTTAGCTCCAACAAACACAGTCTTTTCTTGGTAGTTTCATCTTGTCTCCCAAAGCTAGCATAAGATTCTGAACCACCTGCAAAAAAAAATAACAATGAGACCCAAATGCTGCAACCAATTTCACATACTCGAATGAGTCATAAACATAAAATTTGAATAATTCACTAAGAAAGGAGTTTTGGGTTTATTCACTATATAATCATCAAGAACAACTGGCAGATTTGGTAGAAAAAGTGAAGATTGAAGACAACACGGCTTTTAAAAAAATCTCTAAATTCACTTATTTTCTTTGCCATTTTATTGCAATCAAGGAGTATGGCTCAGAATAGAGTGTTCTCCAACATTTACAACAGGTCTACTACTTAAAATGCTTATAAGGTTTTGGCAGTTCTCATGAGTTTAACAAACAGATATAATTATCAAACAGCTTGAACTGCAGATATTTTAGATATTCCTCTATGTTATTATAGTATTAAAAATTAGATGTAAGTGTGGACAATGATAACACATGCATAATTTATAATAATAAGGAAAACCTCTGAAAGGTAATAGTCTGTAAAATGGCCAAACAGTGAATGAAATGGTATCATAAGCAGCACTCACAAAATTTGTTTCCTGAATCTCACGATAATAGGTCCGATTTTTTCCAGCAAAGTAAACTTTTATGGACATGCCTTTATTCCAATCAAAGATCTGACTTGGAGAGATTACCTTTGGATGACCTCGACATCAACAAGCAAACATTCCCATAATCTGATAGCTGGTGTCCCAATGGTAATGTTCCTTCAAATTAACCAACACAAACAACAATATAAATGTTTTTACCTTCTTACCTCTTCTGATTACATATGGCATCAGTGGTGGAACCAGAAATTTATCGAGAGGGGTCAAAATTTATACAGAATAAAAATTACAGACGAGTTCACAATAAAATTAAACATTTAATATTACAGTATCAGTAGTTCAAAAATTAATTTGTGCTATTAGGTTGACTACGACTAGGAGACGATAATTGTATCCTACGAATCTGCATTTTTTGAAAACATTGCATAACAGCCTCATTTTCAATTTTTAAAAAAATTTCTCTCTCCACATAACAAATCAAACAGTCACTCAAAAATTCATCTCCCATCTTATTGTGTAAATTCGTCTTGATAATGTTCATTGCTGAAAAACCTCTTTCGACAGTAGCAGTTGCAACAGGTAAGACTAACGCCAACTTGATAAGCAGATATACCAAAGAAAACATAGTGTCATAACTTGTCTCAACCATTTTCTGAGCAAGAGCTCCAATATCATCTAAATTAGAGAAAGCTATAATAAAATCAAATAAAATCAAAATTAAATAATCAATAAATAAAATATATATAATTTTTAATAAATTTTATCCTATTATATATTTCTAAAACAAATATTAAATTACATTAATTAAATCAAATAAAACCAAAATTAAATAATCAATAAATAAACTATATATCATTTTTAATTATTTTATTCTATTATATATTTCTAAAAAAATAAAAAATTACAATATTAAAATCAAATAAAATTAAAATTAAATAATCAATAAATAAAATATATATAATTTTTAATAATTTTTATCCTATTTTATATTTCTAAAACAAATCTCAAATTACATTAATTAAATCAAATAAAACCAAAATTAAATAATCAATAAATAAACTATATATCATTTTTAATTATTTTTATTCTATTATATATTTCTAATAAAATCTCAAATTACAATATTAAAATCAAATAAAATCAAAATTAAATAATCAATAAATAAAATATATATAATTTTTAATAAATTTTATCCTATTATATATTTCTAAAACAAATCTCAAATTACATTAATTAAATAAAATAAAACCAAAATTAAATAATCAATAAATAAACTATATATCATTTTTAATTATTTTATTCTATTATATATTTCTAAAAAAATAAAAAATTACAATATTAAAATCAAATAAAATCAAAATTAAATAATCAATAAATAAAATATATATAATTTTTAATAAATTTTATCCTATTATATATTTCTAAAACAAATCTCAAATTACATTAATTAAATCAAATAAAACAAAAATTAAATAATTAATAAATAAACTATATATCATTTTTAATTATTTTTATTATATTATATATTTCTAATAAAATCTCAAATTACAATATTAAAATCAAAACAAACCAAAATTAAATAACCAACAATTAAATAAAATAAAATAATCAAATTACAATAATAAATTTTAATTAATCTAATCCTATTAAATATTTCTAAAAAAACTCTCAAATTACATAAATTAAATCAAATAAAAAATCAACAATTATTAAATAAATTATATATAATTTTTAATAAATCTAATTAATAAATAAAATTAAAAATACACAAAAATAAACATCAATCTAATTAAATAAAAAAATCACAAATCATATTACAACAATTAAACAACACACAAAATTAATATTTCATTAAAAAAATATTATAAAAAAATTAGACAAAATAAAAAATACCTGCTGGTGGGCGGCTTGCTGCTGCTGCGGGCGGCCGGTGCGGTGGGCGTCGTGGGTGGCAGCGGTCGGCGGTGTTGCGGCTGGCTGTGGTGCTGCTGGCAGTGGGTTTGGGGAGAGGGAACTGAGACGGGAAGAGGGAACTGAGACAGGGAGAGGGGTAGAAGACTGAAGAAGGAGAAGGAAAATGCAAACCTTTTTATTTTTTGAATCGGCCCAAGCGAAACGGCGTCGTTTCGCTTGGGCCGGTTTTTTTTTTTTTTTAGTAAACTCCTGCCGAAACGGCAGGGGTTTATTTATAAAAAAAATTAGTCCATGGTGAAACGACGTCATTTCACCATGACTAATTTATAAAAAAAAAATTAAAATTGTAGCGAGGGGTTCGTCTACCTCTCACTGCAATTTGCTCTGAAACTCAGCGGGGGCTGAGTTTCCACGCATGGGCCGGCAAGGCTGAATCCTCCACGTCTGGCTGCCGGTGAGGGGGAGTCGTGTGACCCCTCACGACTCCATAGTCGTTCCGCCACTGTATGACATATTGCAACAATATGAACATAACATGAACATGAGTATCAAGAAAGTTGCAAGTCTATTTCAATTTCTCTGATTTGAAATATATATTACTTTACGTGAGGGGTGCAGAATTGGGATTATTCTACGGATATAAGTAAAACTATATCTAAACCAAACAGTATACTAGCATGCCAGCCAGGGGTTCGGGAGGAACACACTTGAGTAAGACCTTGTTTGGTCCGTGACATTATGAGAATAAAATAGCTAATTCATGTTGATTGCTATGTTCAACTTTGGTTCAAATTTTAAATGTGGGAGGACAGTTTAAATAAATAGATAGTCCATAATCTCAACTTTGCTTTAATTTTAATGTGAAGATGATGATACATAGAATTGCTATTCTATTAGCCTGCAGAATATGGATTCCACATATAGAGTAAAAAATAGCCATGAATAGGCTCTCCTCTATTCTATTCTGCAGACCAAACAAGAAGACAGCAGAAGCAAGGGGGAATCCAATGGAATAACTATGCGATTAGCTCTTATTAAAATTTAAGATGTGAAAAAGCTAATATTTAATATTTGATACAAATCCTAGCAGTCAACACTTAAACCAGCAGTCCAATTCTTAAGTGAAACACATACGAAACCTCAATTACAATGCCATTTGAAACGACATGAACACGAAACAGAAAAGGATCACCAAAAATAATATGCATTATTGAAATAGCGAACAATGGAAAGGCTTAAAGCATCGAACTCAGGTCACCACCAACTTCGCCCGGGAGAAATTTCCATGAGTGGTTTCCACTTTCCAAATCATAATTCGGGAATACATATATAATTTTGTGATGTATCCACTAAAAAAACTATCCAAATACAAAATTTCAGTTAACTTGCTTCTGCATTATACACATGTCAAGGAATGCAACAATTTCCCTCGATTTTCCCCTTCTTATCTCAGGAAATAAATAACAAAAGAACAAATATTCTCAGAAAAATAAGCGAAAAATGCAGGAAAAGAAGACGGTTTAGGGTTACACTTTCCAGGAAAGACTGCGATTTGGGAAAAAAAAAAGAAGGAAATTAAGCGATAGTGAAATCTCAACTACGTTAACATGATCATACAGTCAAATTACTACAAACAAACCTGAACAAAATAGCAAATTTAACAGATCACAGAGAAAGAAAAAAAGGTATCTTTTTTTGTTTGGTCGTTTTGGGAATTTGGGAGAGAAGGAGAAGAAGGACGCAGCAGCCAAAAAATCGATATTTTCCCCTATTCTTTTCAGAGAGGGAAGAACCAAAAACAAACAAAACCACTAAAATAATACTCTCCCACTAAACCCTAACCGCCATTTTTCTAAAACCCTTCGCCAATAAAATATTTCAAATTTCAATCATTTTTTTTTCATTTTATTTATTTATTTATTTATACTAGCTAGACCTCATACATAGAATTAGACGGGTCTAATTTTAAATTATGTTCTTAATAATTGAAATATTATTGATAGTTTTAAACTTATTTACATTAAAATATTATTACAAATGTTTTTATAAATAAAATGACATTTATTTATATTATACTTATTGAATTAGTGATTTAATTATTATATTTATATATAAAAATTATTTTTTTAATTATAAAAATAAAATATCATTATGAATGATACCATAATTAGTAAACTTATTAAGTATAATAATTTTTTAGTATGACATAATTATAAATTATAAAAATAATATTATATGCTACCATAAAATAATCTCTAATTAAACACATTAGAAATCACTTAATTTAAGTTTATAGAAAGTTTAAAATTTTTAATATTAACTTTGCAAATATAATAATAATTCAATTTATTTCATAGGCATTATTGTAATATAATTAAAAAACCAAGCATTCAAATCTCCAAAGGAAAATCTAATTGGAACAATTCTTCCTATGTCCATATTTCTTCAAATTGATTAAGTTATTAAAGTATTTTTATTTATTAATTTTATAATAAAACTCGATAAGAATAAGATTAAACTGAATAAGTATAAGGTCTAATTATTTTTTTAATATTATAATTATTATTTTTATTAAAATTTATTAAAATTTCTTTTTCGAAGTAATTGATAAAAAATACTTTAAAAAAGTATATGTATTATAAAATTATAATAATAATTTTCAATAAAAATTTAAATAAAAATAAAATAATTTCAATAAAATAAAATATATCACACTAATACTTTATTTATTTTAATGGTTTGTCTTCGTCTCTATGATATGATTTAATTCTTAATTATCTATTTTAATTTTTTTATTCTCTATAATATGATTTTTCATTTTAATAATATATTAGTTTAAAAATTATAAATGTTTAAATCATTAATTTAGTAATTTTTCACAATTTCACAATTTTATTTTTTAAAAATATCAAAAATAAGATTTTAAATACTTAAATACATATACTAAAAATAATTTTTAATCCCTATAATATATTAAAATCTTAACAATTTCATCAAACCAAATAAAACTATTTTTCACTAAGTCATGCTCCATTAATATTATGCCATCTTTCTAAATCCATTAGATATTATTTTTAGTGCCATACCATTTCATAATCATGCAAACAAAGCCTAAAAATTTAAACTTTTATTGCTGTTTAGTGTCAATGTCACGGCCGTTGACAAGTACGTCGGCAAAGGAAATTCAAGATAGACGAGTTTCCTTGTGTCACACCGTATCTGCCGCTGCAAGCCATGGAATTCGTATTCCTTATAATATGCAGATTTAATACTCATTTTTTGACCTTTTTATTTAATCTTCTTACATATATTCAGATTCAGATTCGCTTCACTCTTTGACTAGTCTTCTGTTCTGTCCATGCACGCCCACCTATGCACTACAAAACAAGTTTAAAGTTTGTTTATTGGAATTATTCGTTAGTTGTTTGATCGTCTCTGTTCTTTTCAATTTCATTGGAATTCATGTTGTTCATTGCACAAAACCCAATTCTACACTTGCTTATAAAATTTTACACTTGTTTGATTGTCTCTGTTCTTTCAATTTTCCTTCTTTTATGTGTTTGTTGCTCAAAAAGGTGTCATCTTGCTATTGGGAAAAACGTAAGTTCTGGGTTACAGAAATGAGTTTGTTTAATTGGATTTTGATGATACTATTCTTATGTTTGCGTGCTTGTTGCTCAAAAAGGTGTCATCTCGCTATTGGAAAAAAAATTTAAGTTCTGGGTTAAGGAATGAGCGGTGTTTAATTGGATTTTGATGATACTGGTTAGCGTTTCGTTGATGATACTGAGCTAGTGTTTGCAGTTGCAGGGGTAACTCCCAAATCACCTGTAGCAGTTCTTTGAAGCAAAGCAATTATGGCTAACTTTGATAGCAGCATAACTCCCAACAACCTTGAGGTTTGTAATTAATCCTTCACTAATCACTTCAACCAGATAAAAGAGATTGCATCAATATACACGTTGCCTGTATTAAAGTTTTGTGCTATTGCTATCACTAACACAGGGAAAGTTTGCTGCTATGGCGGTGTGTTGGCTTCTTGGAAATGGATGCCTCTTCTCATGGAATAGTATGCTGACAATAGAAGATTACTATGGTTTTCTTTTCCCGGTATTTCCCATATCCTTTTTCTTATAGCTTTTTTACAAGGTCTCACGGCTTTAGTTCCCTTTGATGACTGGAAACCATTAAACCATCTTCTTAATTGAAATTGGAGTGAGAATTTGTGAGTTGTTTGTTTGTGAGGAAAGGCATAATGAATTGTTTTGAGCAGTATTTTGTATCATTATGACATCCATCCCAACATATTCCTATGTCTAAACTTGAATTCGACCTTTTGCCAGTGAAGGTACTGTAATCTAATGATGAATTTTATCCTTTTACTGTAAATTGTCAGTCATTGCATGCTTCCTTGTTATTTATTGCCCTGTGGAAAGAACTTTACAATCTCGAATTGTTGTGAGTTGTGTTTGTAATGGTTCCAAACCGTGTTTCAAATATAGTAAATAGTTTCTAATGGCGTTTCATAGATGAGGACAAGGCACATTTTCTCAATGTAATGTACATATCTCATTGACGGGTAAAAAAAATTCTTGATGCCAATGTGATCTTCTGTACCTTTCTGATAGTTCATCATGCATATCTTTTGGGTTGAACATTTATTTACACTGTTCAACTGACTGTGTTGTTCTTTCGAATCATTTTTCCCCTTAGTTCCACCACAAAAGGCAATCTCTTTTTTGTAAATGAATAAGTGTCTTAGTTTTCATTGTCATTGTGGTTTCTATTACCATTGTTGCCTTGGTTGGCATGATATTTGTTTGACTATAGTTTTTCGTGAAACCCATGCAGCGATACCACTCCTCAAGGGTTCTTACTCTTGTGTATCAGCCATTTGCATTTGGAACTCTTGCAATACTTACATACCATGAGGCAAAACTCAATACCAGAAAAAGAAACCTATTTGGATATATCCTATTTTTCATAAGCTCTCTTCTTGTTTTAGCTGTGAGCATCTTCTTCTTTTAATATTATATTTTCTACGTATCTCATTGACATATTGGTTAATTCATACGCACAATACTATCTGATCCTATTTTTATGTACATTATGCTGCCATAGTTGGACTTAGCTACATCAGGAAGAGGAGGCATTGGAACATTTATTGGAATTTGTGCCATTAGTGGTGCATTTGGAGTTGCAGATGCTAATGTGCAGGGAGGAATGATTGGAGATCTATCATTCATGAAACCTGAACTTCTGCCAGTTAATATATTTGTTTGGCCTAGTAACATTTCCTATGTTTTCTATTTTCCACGTTTATGATTTCAATTTGATCGATCTTTTATTGTTTTAATTTTTTTCAGTCATTCCTTTCTGGTATGGCAGCATCAGGAATTATAACCTCTGGTTTGAGGTTAATTACAAAAGCGGCATTTAAGGATTCAAAGAATGGTCTTCGCAAGGGAGCTAGTATGTTCCATATTTATGTTCTATCCTATAAATGAAAAAGTTAGCACAGGACGTGAATGGCATTAATGTGTCCACAAATATATAGTTGTATTTTTTGCCTTTTATTCCATATATAAACCCTTTCATGGACTTGAAGAGTAATGCTTCCAATTTTTTTGGAATATTCTGTGAAGTAAACCTATGTTCTGTTAATAATCAACAGAGCCATATCAAGGTTTTAACGGTCTTTACTGGTTTGAGCTATGTTTGATGGTGCTATAATAGTTAAATGAGTTGATGATGATCAAATTTTCGTGTAATAGATAAAACAACAATGTGGAGTCACGTCTAATTCTAGGAAGGCATTGTGCTGTTTCTGCATTTTGTACATTCTGAACTCATCTTAGTATATTTATTTTCAAAACCTCTACTTTGGACTTTGATATAATTTGGTTGCTATGGCTAACTATTTTGTTTTTGGCATGCATATGTTATATATCCGGTATGAAGCTTGGTAAATTATTAGTTTAACAGAAAAAAAAAAGAGTTTGCATTTGGACTTTCTGCAACTCGGTTATCATGACTAAATGTGGTCCATTTTTTACTGCAGTTCTATTTTTTGCTATCTCTGCATTTTGGAGTTTCTTTGCGTTGTTCTATATGCATATGTCTTTCCAAAATTACCCATTGTGAAGTATTACCGCTCAAGGGCAGCCTCAGAAGGTTCAAAAACTGTTTCAGCTGATCTTGCTGCTGCTGGCATCACACTATTAAAACAAAAAGAAGTATGTCTCTCTCTTTGGGATGTTTATTTAAAGGACTGTTTATGTTATAACTCAATATGCAATTCTAAAGACCTGAAATTTTTGACAGGCTGCGGAAGATCCAAGTCAATTAGAGCGGCTAAGCAACAAAGAATTATTATTACAGAACCTCGACTTTGCAATTGGTTTGTTTCTGATATATGTACTGACTTTGTCTATTTTCCCTGGATTTTTATCTGAAGATAATGGATTGCATAGTTTGGGTGCATGGTGAGTCTTAGTTTATAATAGAATAATCAGTTTTGTATCGCTGGTTTAGTTGCTAGCAGCAAATGTTCTTTTCCAAATATGAACAATTTATCCATATATTCCTTGGCTTGGTAACTGAGAAAAGCATATGTCAAGAGATACTTGGAAAATTCTGAATATAGGGATATTGCAGGTATGCCCTGGTTTTGATAGCAATGTATAATGCATGGGATCTAATTGGGAGAAACATTCCACTTGTGAAGTCCTTGAAGCTGGAGTCTCGAAAAGGTCTCATGATAGCCATTATATCTCGTTTCTTACTTATTCCAGCATTCTATTTCACTGCCAAGCATGCAGACCAAGGCTGGATGATAATGTTAACATCCCTCTTAGGCTTAACCAATGGTTACATCACTGTCTGTGTTCTCACTTCTGCACCAAAAGGTTACAAGGTTCGTTTTTCACTATAAAATAGTGCATACTAAATAAAAAAAAAGCAATCTTTTTATAACTTATAATTTTGGGTAGCATTTGAGTAAAACTAACTCAAATATATTTTGTGATGCCATAGGGACCAGAGCAAAATGCCTTAGGAAATGTGCTTGCTCTGTTTCTTCTGGGTGGTATATTTGCTGGAGGCATGCTTGACTGGTTGTGGCTGATAGGCAAAGGATGGTGAACTCATTCTTTTGCTGAATTCAAAGAGATTACTTTAGAGGAAACTAATTCTGTCTGATTTACATATTTGAACTTGTTTGGAAACATTTTTTCAATCAATTGTACAGTTTTCTTTGGGAATTACTAAGAATTTACTTGGTATCATCTGTCAAAATTTTGAATTGTTTGGATGGAATTTATTTATTTTATTTTTTGTTTGGCTTGCCTATTGGCATAGACATAATCATATGGTGAAGGTGATTGGAGAAAATTTAATGAAAGGAAAACCAAATTGGCTGAAAAAAGAAAAAGAAAAAGTTGCATAAATTGGCTAAAACAATTGACATGAAATAATTTTTCAAATTGTACCAAACGACAAATTTTCATTTGTGCTGATAATGGCTCCATAAACTATTCTGAAAAGAAAAATCTATCCTTTTAAATACTTTTTGTCAATTTCTCTTTCTAAGATAGAACATTTAAAAGTTTCTGCAACTGGGTGCTTTATAATTTCTGATGAAAGCCACAAATTCATCTTTGTAGAATCGAAGGAGTTCTCAGAATCAGAGTGTATTATTCTCCAAGGTATGATGGATGACCCCAATTTGAATTGAAATCTGTAAAATCTAACGACGATTTAGGCAATTAGGGGTTCCATTTTTATAAATCATTGCAATAATTTATGTTCATCACTCCAATCATCCTTTGCTTGATGTGAAGTAGCCATTCATACCCCAACTCTGTATATAAATATGCATAGTTACATGCATATATATATATATATATATTTTATAATTGATTTTTTATAATAATATGAAATAATGACCAGCAAGACCAAGTCAAAGTCCTAACTCTTTTATCAGTTACTATCTACTGGGCATATAGATCTAAACCATAAAATTATAGTTTGTGCTTTGCAGAGTTGACTTGTAAAGAATCGAAGGAGCTGTTTGAAAATTTAAAAGAGGATTTATGTCAACGATTGATGGCAGTGGCAGCATTGCTCCTTCTGCTAAGCTTGAGGTTTTTGTAACCAATCTTTTTCATTTGCTTTAATTGGAAACTCATTTTACCTTATGATACACATTTGGTGTCATTGATGCAGGGAAAATATGCTGCTATGATGCTATGCTGGTTTCTTGGAAGTGGATCCGTCTTTTCATGGAATAGTTTGATTACAATACAGGATTACTATGGCTACCTTTTCCCGGTATTTCCCATCTCCATTTTTTTTTTCTTTTTGTTAGTTCTTTCGTATATTAACCTTTCGAAGACTCTCATGTTTGGAAATTCTACTTAGCCAGATCACATCTGAAAAAAGAAATACCCACCAAAACGGTTCCTTAAAGTTTGTAGTCCCCTGCCTTGGGCAATATCACATCAATATTTTTCAGTATTCTTATGATCTTGTCTTTTGTTTTCATAATGGTGCCAATGGTGTTTTATAAGACGGAAAGTAGGGCAGCAGGCTGCTTTTTTCAATGCAATAGCAACTTTGTTGAATATCATATGGTTCAACAGGGCAGTCTTGGATATTTTAGGGGCCCCGAGCAGAAATTAAGATATGGGCCCCTAAAAATGAAGGAGGAGCCGATGGACTTCACTTTTAAGTTTAAGTTCAAATACGACTAAGTTCAAATACATCAACTATTAAGTTTGAGGGGTCCATATATATTAACCAAACATACATAAGTCTAAGTTCAAATACATAAATTATATATTTGAGGGGCTTATATATGACTACTGAATAAATATGTATTTTTTTTTGATTTGAGGGCCCTGGAACTTATCGAGAATGAAGAGAAAAGAACAAAAAATTAATTCCCGCCTTCAGCTAATCTGGCGGACATAACAGGGAATAACGACAAAAAAAAGTGGATCCCATGGAAACTAGACTGAATAACAAAGCAGCAAATTGGAGGATAGTTGATTGGAAAAAGGAAATTACAGGATTACTCTACAATAGAGGCTCAAGGAAATAACTTTTCGATACACATCAACAGAAAGACTAAAAAACCACCACATACTGTTTCTTTTTTTTTTTTTGAATTTGAGGGGCCCTGAGCGGTTGCTCAGGGTGCTCCCCTTGAGAGCCGGGCCTGTGGTTCAAGATGTTTGACAATTAGTTCTGCATACTATTGCATTAAAATAACACAAAGGGTTCGAATATCAATATGGTCTCCATGTCTATAACCTTCTATATGTAAAATATTTTAGCATCTCAATTGTTTTTATGCAGCAATACCACCCCTCGAGGGTCCTTACTAGTGTGCCAGCCATTTGCAGTTGTAACAGCTGCAATACTATCATACCATGATGCAAAAATCAATACAAGAAAGCAGAACCTATTTGGGCATATACTATTTTTCATAGGTTCTCTGATGATTTTAGTTGTGAGTATCCATTGCCTTTTGACATCCTATTTTTGTACATATCTGGGGGGCTTATTTCATTAATCCACAAGCACACTATTCATTTCAATCCTTCTGTTTATCATGCTGCCTAGCTGGATTTAGCAACATCAGGAAAAGGTCGTCTTGGGACTTTTATCGGAATTTGTGCCATTAGTGCTATGTTTGGATTTGCATATGCTTTTGTGCAGGGTGGAATGGTTGGAGACCTCTCCTTCATGCAAACTGAATTTATTCAGGTCAGGATATTTGGTTGACCTTACAACATGCTCCATCTTTTCTCGTCTCGCACAAAAATTTTGTGTAGATTTACATTAGTGGATCTTTTTTCTTGTTTTAAATTTATTTCAGTCCTACCTTTCTGGTTAGGCAACATCTGGGACTCTAACGTCAGCTTTGAGGTTAATTACAAAAGCAGCATTTGAGAATTCTAAGGATGGTCTTCGCAAGGGAGCTAGTTTGTTCAATTACTTTTATGTTTTGTTACCTATACATGAAAATTTAAAATAAGATCCCCATTCTTCTGAATTTTGTTGAACATTTGTTTTTTTTTCATTTCTGATGGTATCCTGGAGTTAAAGCCATTAATTTACACCCAAAATACCAACTGTATGTTCTTTTCTTTTGTTCTCTATTTATCTCCTTTCATGCAATTGAATAACGGAGCTTTCTAGTTCCATATAAAATTTTGGGTTTTCCGAGTTTTCTTTCTTGTTCTATTTTAGAGTTCTCCACATTCATGTGGAGTCTGCAACAAGCCAGTATTGTTTATGTGGATATATGTTGAGAATCACACACATTTCATTAGTTTGTTGATGAATTATTTATGTTCAATAATAAAAGTACTAAACCAACTACTTCATTGTTTTCAACTTAAATTTTGATGCTTAGTTACTGTGGAGTTCAACGGAGTGTTATATATTGAGATTGCTCTATTGCATGATTAAGTTAAATATTGCTCTATTACATGATTAAGTTAAATAAAATAAAAAGTTTCAAGCATTATTTAGTTGAGTAAAAAGTGGAGACATTGATTCATTGCTTGTGATAGTTATTGAAACTAAATAAACTCGTCTAGAACCACCAATTGCTTGGTGTTCCTGTCTTGATCTTATGCTCTTGCGCATGTCCAAATAATTTCTTGGCAAATTATTGATTTTATGATTTAACAGAAAAGTAGACACTTCCTCAAGTTCATTACTGTGACTAACTGCATTCCACCTTCCACTGCAGTTTTTTTTTGCCATTTCTGCATTTTTCGAGTTTCTCTGTGTTCTTGTCTATGCGCATACCATTCCAAAGCTACCTGTGGTGAAGTACTACCGCTCAAAGGCAGCTTTCGAAGGATCCAAAACTGTTTAGATGATCTTGCCGCTGGTGGAATCCAAACATGCCCCTCACAAGTATGTCTTATTTTCTTATTATTAATATGAAGCACTGTTATGGTAAATCATTATGTGATGTGTAAGGGAATACAAATTTTGGCAGGAAGAAGAAGATCCAAACCAGCAGGAGCGTCTGACCAGCAGAGATTTATTGAAACATATCGACTATGCAATTGATTTGTTTCTGACATATGCTATCATTGTCTATTTTTTCCCTGGATTCTTATCTGAAGATACTGGATCACACAGCTTAGGTGAATGGTATATCTTGGTTTTCAATTGTATAGCATGCAGAGAATGACTTTTGTGAATAAATGTTCCTTTTCAAATATACACTTTCCATTCTTCGTAGTAAAGAAAATTTACAAACCTGATTTCCAACTGTCTGCTAACTACTCAAAATCGTACAAAAATTTATTAATCTAGCAACATTTCAGGTATGCCCTAGTTCTGATAGCAATGTTTAATGTATGGAACCTTACTGGGAGAAATACCGCTTCGGCAATCCCTGAAGCTGAAGTCACGAAAAGGCCTCACAATAGCTGTTCTTTCTCGACTTTTACTCATCCTAGCATTCTATTTTACTGCCAAGTATGGGGACCGAGGGTGGATGATAATGCTAACGTCGTTCTTCGGGTTAACCAATGGTTACCTCACCGTCTGTGTCCTAATTTCTGCACCAGGAGGTTACAAGGTTCATTCCTTATTACAATACTTGCTAGTCAATTTTTCCAATTGTTTTGATTAGTATATGAATAAAATGAAAATTGATTAAAATTTATGTTTCACAGGGAACAGAGCAGAATGCCTTAGGAAATTTGCTCTGTCTTTTTTCTTATGCGTGGCATATTTGCTGGGGTTATTGTCAAATTTGATGGCTTTGGTGTCAAAGTTGGTGGCTGTGGCTTAATTTATTGCAATCTCACATCGAAAGTTTTAAGAATTAGGGGTGACTTAGTTGCCTTATAAATAACTCATCCCTTCCTAATTATTTGTATCCCAAAAATTAGTATACATTTTCGAAAATTTGTATATTGTAAATTTGGTCTTCTCTTCCTAAATTAATAAGAGCAGGCTGCCTCAAGTGGTGCTCGGAGACGTAGGCATATTTAGCCGAACTCCGTTATCAAATTTTCGGGTGTGTTCTTTCTTTGTCTCTTTTATTTATTCCGCATTTATTTTGTTTCTTTTTTGTATTAGTATAGTATTCAATATTTATTTGTCGGGTTTATTTGTAGTGTATTGTACTATTCATTTGGGTATATTTTACTATTCACGTGTACGGTACTATTCATGTATACACGGGTTTAGGTTGTGATAATATATTGTGCAAGTAAGTTCTGTCTAGGAGACTGGGTTTTAAGAGGGACCATTTATGACCCCTCCAGCCTTTCCTGGAAATTTATTTGGAATGATAATTTTGTCTAAGGAGACTGTTCAGTAGTCTTTCCTGGAAATTACCGAATCAGTGCAATTCACTAGTTGTAGTTTGAGAAAAAATTACTCGATTTTCCCAACAAGTGGTATCAGAGCCGAAGGTTCATCGTAGGTCTGTTTGTAATATTGTTTATATTGAATACTATCATTTGAGTCTGTAATGACATCAGTAGATCCACCAACTAATAGTGCTATATCAGATATGGCACAAGGGACATCAGCTTCCTCGTCCATATGGCCAAGGATTCCAATGTCAAGTTTGAAGTTGGCGGTAGAGATATTTGACGGTGCTGGCCATTTCGGCATGTGGCAAGGCGAGGTCATGGACTCCCTTTTCCAACAAGGCCTTGACATCGCCATTGAAGAAAAGAAACCAAAATACGTAGAAGATAAGGATTGGAGTATCATAAATCGGTTGGCATGCAGAACAATTCGATCGTGCTTGTCCAGAGAGCAGAAGTATGCATTCAAGAACGAGACTTCTGCACATAAATTGTGGAAGGCGTTGGAGGAAATTTTTTTGAAAAAGAGTGGTCAGAATAAGCTCCTTATGAAGAAGAGGCTGTTCCGGTTTGATTACCAACCAGGTACTACTATGAACAAACACATCACTTTGTTTCAATAATTAGTAGCAGACCTGTTAAACTTAGATGTAAAATTTGAAGATGAAGATTTGACTTTGATGTTATTGTCATCCCTTCCCGATCAATTTGAACACTTAGAAACTACTTTACTTCATGGGAAGGAGAATGTATCTTTAGATGCTGTATGTTCTGCCTTGTATAGTCATGAATTGAGAAAACAAGATAAAAGGAGAAACAAAGTAGCTACAGCAGATGAAGCATTAGTGGCGAGAGGTCGTCAGCAGAGCCAGTCGAAGGGAAGAAGAGGAAGATCAAAGTCAAAAAGCAGAGTTGCCAAAGATGAGTGTGCTTTCTGTCATGAGAAATGGCACTGGAAGAAAGACTGTCCAAAGTTGAAGAATAAAGGGAAGGCTCAGCAAGATGCAAATGTTGCAGAATGCAAAAGTGATGCAGAGTCAGATGTCTCTTTGGTGGTATCACCTTCAACATCCCATCCAAACGAGTGGATTTTGGATTCCGGTTGCACCTACCATATGTCTCCTATCCGGGAGTGGTTCTTTGATTTTGAAGAATGTGATGGTGGAGTTGTTTACATGGGAAATGACAATCCATGTAAAACAGCTGGGATAGGTTCAATCAAGCTGCGGAATCATGATGGATCCACAAGAATTCTGAAAGATGTACGGTATGTTCCGAATTTGAAGAAGAATCTCATCTCTTTGGGGGCCTTAGAGTCAAAAGGCCTAGTTGTGATGATGCGGGATGGAATTCTTAAAACAACTTCGGGAGCACTTGTGATGTTGAAAGGCGTGAGAAAGAATAATCTGTATTACTACCAAGGTAGTACAGTGGTTGGGACAGTAGCGACTGCAACGTCTAGTAGCAAGAAGGATTCAGAGGCAACAAAGCTGTGGCATATGCATTTGGGACATGCTGGTGAAAAATCCTTGCAAATTCTTGCCAAGCAAGGATTGTTGAAAGGTACGAAGACTTGCAAATTATAATTTTGTGAGCATTGTGTTTTGGGAAAACAAAGAAGAGTGAAATTTGGCACTGCCATTTATGATACCAAGGGTATTTTGGATTATGTGCACTCAGATGTGTGGGGACCTGCCAAGACTCCAACTCTTGGAGGTAGGCATTACATTGTCACTTTTATTGATTATTTTTCCAGAAGAGTATGGGTGTTTACTATGAAGAAGAAAGATGAAGTGCTTGGAGTTTTTCTTAAATGGAAAGCTCAGGTTGAGAACCAGACTGGTAGAAAGATCAAAGTTCTCCGAACAGACAATGGTGGAGAATACAAGAGTGATCCATTCCTGGATGCATGCCAAGAATTTGGCATAGTTCGGCACTTTACAGTCAGAAAAACACCACAACAAAATGGGGTGTCGGAGCGTATGAACAGGACATTGGTGGAGAAAGTTCGTTGCATGCTGTCTAATGCTGGGTTAGGCAGAAAGTTTTGGGCTGAGGCTGTGACATATGCTCAACATCTCGTCAATCGCTTGCCGTCATCTGTAATAGATTGCAAGACTCCTTTAGAGGTATGGTCTGGGAAACCTGCAACAGATTATGATTCTTTGCATGTTTTTGGTTCTACTGCATATTATCATGTAAATGAATCAAAGTTGGATCTACGAGTAAAGAAGGCTCTCTTTATGGGCTTCAATGCTGGAGTTAAGGGATATCGTCTTTGGTGTCTAGAGGCAAAGAAGACCATCATCAGCAGGGATGTTACCTTTGATGAATTTGCTATGTTGCATAAGGTAACTCAAGAAGGAACTGATGGTACTCCGCAGCAGGTGGAGTGTACGCCGAAGCAGGTGGAGTTTGAACAGATAATGGTGAGCCCAGCAAAAAGTACTATGAGTGACTCTCCTATGGCAGAAGCAGAGTCAGATGAGGAAGAGATTCCGACCCAAGAATCTCAACAGCAGTCAGAGTCAATTGCTGTTAGAAGGACAAGACGAGAAATTCAGAAACCTGCTCGTTTTGTTGACATGGTGGCCTATGCACTTCCAGTTGTTGATGAAGTTCCATCCACCTTTCCTGAAGCCATCCGAAGTTCAGAAAATGGTAGATGGAAAGATGCAATGAAAGAAGAGATGCAATCTCTTGAGAAGAACAAGACGTGGAAGTTGACACAGTTACCAAAATGCAAGAAAGCAATTTGATGCAAATGGGTATTTGCAAAGAAAGAAGGATTTCCTATCAAGAATGATGTTCGCTACAAGGAAAGATTGGTAGCTAAAGGCTATGCTCAGAAGGAGGGAGTTGATTATAATGAGGTATTTTCTCCAGTTGTTAAACATTCCTCAATTAGAATTTTGTTGGCCTTGGTAGCACAGTTGAATTTGGAGCTAGCTCAACTTGATGTGAAGACCGCGTTTCTACACGGTGACTTGAAGGAGGAAATCTATATGTCTCAACCAGATGGATTCAAAGTTGCTGGTAAAGAAAATTGGGTTTGTAAACTGAACAAATCATTGTACGGATTGAAGCAATCACCGAGGCAATGGTACAAACGATTTGACAAGTTTATGATGGGTCAGAAGTACACAATAAGCAAATACAATCACTGTGTGTATTTGCGCAGGCTTCAAGATGGGTCCTACATCTATCTACTCTTGTATGTTGATGATATGTTAATAGCATCCAAGAGCCAAATTGAAATTGATAAAATGAAGGCTCAGTTGAGTGAAGAGTTTGAGATGAAGGATTTGGGAGAAGCCAAGAAGATTCTCGGCATGGAGATAAGCAAGGATAGACAGAGAGGCAAGTTTTGGCTGACATAGAAGCAGTATTTGAAGAAGGTATTACAATGTTTTGGTATGAATGAAGATACAAAACCTGTAAGTACTCCGCTTGCTCCTCATTTGAAGCTTAGCAGCCAGTTATCTCCAAAGATAGATGAAGAACGAGAATACATGGCGAAAATCCCGTATGCTAATGCAGTTGGAAGCTTGATGTATGCAATGGTGTGTACAATACCCAATATTTCACAGGCAGTTGGTGTTGTGAGTAGATATATGCATGATCCTGGCAAAGTTCATTGGCAAGCTGTGAAATGGATTCTACAGTATATTCAAGGTACTGTAGATGTTGGCTTAGTGTTTGAGCGGGATGAATCACTTGGTCAATGCGTAGTTGGATGTTGTGATTCTGACTATGCAGGTGACTTGGATAAGCGACGATCTACAACTAGCTACTTATTCACTTTAGCTAAGGCGCCAGTTAGTTGGAAGTCTACTTTGCAGTCAATAGTGGCTTTGTCTACAACAGAGGCAGAGTATATGGCAATTACAGAGGCTATAAAAGAGGCAATTTGGCTTCAAGGATTGCTAAGAGACTTGAGAGTTGGTCAGAAACACCTTGAGGTGTATTGTGACAGTTAGAGTGCTATTCACTTAGCAAAAAACCAAGTTTTTCATGTAAGAACGAAGCACATTGATGCTCGCTATTACTTTGTGGGGGAAATTCTCGAAGAAGAGGAGATACTTCTCCAAAAGATTCGGACTACGGAGAATCATGCAGATATGATGACCAAAGTGGTGGCAAAAGCCAAGTTTAAACATTGTTTAGACTTGGTCAATATCCTGCACATTTGAGTTGGCGCCTGAAGGCGCAAATTGGAAGCACTACGAAGACTGTTTTGTTTGATTGGGAAGACGAAGAATGTTTGCATTTGGTGGGATTAGAAATTATGCCAAGGTGGAGATTTGTCAAATTTGATGGCTTTGGTGTCAAAGTTGGTGGCTGTGGCTTAATTTATTGTAATCCCACATCGAAAGTTTTAAGAATTAGGGGTGAGTTAGTTGCCTTATAAATAACTCATCCCTTCCTAATTATTTGTATCCCAAAAATTAGTATACATTTTCGAAAATTTGTACATTGTAAATTTGGTCTTCTCTTCCCAAATTAATAAGAGCAGGCTGCCTCAAGTGGTGCTCGGAGACGTAGGCATATTTAGCCGAACTCCGTTATCAAATTTTCGGGTGTGTTCTTTCCTTGTCTCTTTTATTTATTCCGCATTTATTTTGTTTCTTTTCTGTATTAATATAGTATTCAATATTTATTTGTCGGGTTTATTTGTAGTGTATTGTACTATTCATTTGGGTATATTTTACTATTCACGTGTACGGTACTATTCATGTATACACGGGTTTAGGTTGTGATAATATATTGTGCAAGTAAGTTCTGTCTAGGAGACTGGGTTTTAAGAGGGACCATTTGTGACCCCTCCAGCCTTTTCTGAGAATTTATTTGGAATGGTAATTTTGTCTAAGGAGACTGTTCAATAATCTTTCCTGGAAATTACCGAATCAGTGTAATTCACTAGTTGTAGTTTGAGGGAAAATTACCCGATTTTCCCAACAGTTACACTTGACTGGCAGTGGTTGATAGGCCAAGGATGGTGAGCTTTGGTTTCTTTTACCTTGTAAAAGAAATTACTTTATCGGTAGGAAAGCCTATGATGTTCAATCTATAGAATAGCATTTGGTATTTAGACTACAAAATCTTGTAGTAGCCACAACAAAGAACCGTTAAATGCTTAAACTGTCGATAGCCATAGGGTCATAGAAGAGGTTTTATCTTCTTGACCACATATCAGTGTGAAGGGCAATTGAACTTGAATTAGTGGAATAAGCATAGGTCTGGCACTTTTAATATTTAAAATTCGGACTCCAGACCATCAAATGAAAGATGTTTATGAAATCTATTTTTTTTAAAAAAAAGAAACTATTTATCTATATTAAAAGCATTAAACTTATCACGAAGAACCTGATAAAAATTGTACCTTGATATATTGTGTACTATAGCGATGTTACTGCAAATGAGATATTTCAGAACTTACCAAAGTATCTCAAGTTATTAGTAGTTTTAAACAATGAGCAGTGCTCAATAGGAAAGTGAATTCGGGTGTTTATTATTACACATATCTATCTTAACCTTTTCTGTTTTGAATATGTTATTGGTGTTAAATTTTCTATATTATCTTTGTTAATATAGATTTGAAAGTGCCAACCCTAAAAAAAATTAGCTGTTAGAATTGGAGAATTTATTTCTATATTAATTAGGTCACATTCTTATATTTTTTAAACATGAGATTATCCACACTTTATTATTAATAGGATAGTTCAACAATTGAGGTATTGGCAGGGATATGAAGTTGATGAATGTGATTTCTTTTCTGGTTCTGTAAGAAATCAGATGCTGAGCAACAAACTTCTGCAAGAAAGGTTAGGAGTTGTGCTAGTTGTTGAGATCGTCTCTCTGGCGCACCAGTATGTTTAACTTGTAATTAAAGACACTAAATGGTCTTTGAGACACATTAACCTGCTAATTAAAATATGCCCTATGTTACTGTCTTGCAGATTTGACAGCATGTTTAGTCTTCTAAGCTGCAGTCGATTTTCCAGGTGAAAGCACTTGGTGAACTACTTTAGTTTGCCTCTAATATTGGGTTTTGGAGCTTTAACTACTACGGGAAATCCTTAGCGCTGTACAAGTTTTTGGTACAGGCACTTTATTTCTTATTTTCTTGCATGTAAGCTTGTTTTAGCAAAATTAAATCTTGGTTTTAATATTAAAACATCTTCCTCAAACATGGTTACGGCGGGTAACCTTAGTCTTGACCCACACATTTAAACTGAGTTGGATTTGAAATTGCCGGTCTTATTCATAACCCTATAAGTGGGTTGGTTCTTGTTCATATTATATCTCGAAAAGGAACATTTTTTACCACGCCATGGTCATTGTGGCATTAGGTCCTGTATCGACATCAAAACAGAGACAGGACAAACATCCAACCGTAATTCTCTTAATCGAACATGTGAACTCTGTTTTTGTTTCCTATTCATCAAACCAATTAAGTAATCATTGTTTCTTTCAAAACTTTTTGGCCTTTGAGAGTTTTAATAATCTCCATTTTCTGACTCCTAATCCCAAAGTTCCCAACATTTATTTATCTCAAATTTTTAATCTTTGCTAATAATTTGTCATTAATAAACAGCCAACATACTCAGACCCTTGGCAGATGCTTCTCTCGATCATATGACTTGGATTTCTTAATTATTAATTATCACCACAAATGATGTTGATTCCTTTTTTTATTAGTATTATTTTAGAGTTTTAAGTTTTAACCTTTAGTTAATCAAAACTTATATTTTATTCTAAGTAATCATCTAGCTACAAGTGCTTTGGTAATTGGCATTTCGATGAAAAATTTCTGAAACAAGCAGAAATTTACAGTGAGCAAAAGGGCAAAAACAACCCCTAATATTAATTAACCTGTTTTGTCTGGTAGCTTCACGTGCCCCCGACACAGTTCTACTCCTACTCTTACTACAAAAAAATTACAGGCAATGGCAATGGCAACAAGTATAGGCCACCGGCAGGGTGATTGTGATTTGATACTCTCTATTTAATATCCAAACAAGGAAACCAAAATGACTACGGGCAAAACCAATTATCTAAAAGCAGACGATGATAGTGAAGATGAACAAGACTGAGCCTTTTCGAACTGCAGAGAATCAACAGCCAAGGGCATGTTTTCTTGGTCTGGACTACACTTGGATTCATGGGGTGGATGAGCACTGTACATTATAGCTCGCAAAACGGCAGAAACAGTTGGTATATAGGCTGTCTTGTTACGAGCAAGTAGCCATGTGAGACCCATAAGCTGGCAGTCCCTATTGAACATCTTGTTTGCTCTGTCATCTTTTCCTTCCCCTGTTTCAGTCTTGTTGCTGGCCTTTAGCTGCAAATAGGAACCATTTTCAAGGTTATTTTAGTCTGTATAAAATACGGAGAACAACCAAAGCGTATGCAATGTAAAAGCAAATCAGAAAAAGAATGACACTGGTCATTTTCTAATGGTCCATACCAGAAATGACTTTTGTTCATTTCAGAAACGTGGCAAAAGAAAAAGACTAACTTTCACATTACTCTCTGCCCATCACACCTAAAACTCCAATGTTTATTTAATAAAACTCCACTGCTTTAACTAAAATTAGCTCAAATTAAAGATTATAATTCCCCTTTTCTTGGTTCAGAAACTAAGAACAAAAGGAAAGCAAATACCCAAAGTCTATATAAATGTAAAGTCTATATAAATGTAAGCTACTAATTCAATGGCTAAAAACCCAGTTTTCTAAATCAAGTATAATACTTGAAATTGACTCTTATTAAATAGGTATTTAATCAACTGAAGAAATAAATGCAAATCCTTATATCAATGAACCAACCAACAAACCAACCCAATAATAATAAATGCAGGCAAAGTTATAAATCTTAAAAAACTGACCTTTTGTAGGGCGCCAAGGCACTTGGTACACCCAGAGTACGAGGAATTCTTACAATTCTTCTCCAAATTCCTCACAGCAGCAGTGGGTGTCGCATTATGGAACCCAGAGCTGACATTGAAAGCTGCAGGGCAACTTAGAGAGCTAATCTGGCGAAGTCTAATCCCACAAAAGCACAATATAGCATCACAGCTTGCATTTGGCTGCGGTATCTTCACGTTCTTGCTCAAGAGTGCGCTTTGTAGTGAATTTACACACTTTTGCGAGTCATCTGGCATCATTGGGAGGTCAGGTTCCATGGATGTCGGAGCAGCAGCCGGTACTTGAAGAGCGTACCGTGCGTGAGCAGCGAAAAGCCACGCTTGCCAACACTGGGCAGCACCGGCTCCGGTCTAGGTCCCGGCCACACGCATCGTTGACCCACCAAATAACTCCGCTGAAAGGCCTAATCTACAGGTCTGTGCCTCTGTTTGAACTGGAAAGGCAGGCACAATTTTAGTTGAGTAATCCCCTGGTTTGAGAGGCTGGTTTTCACTAGACACTGGTTCAGCTAGTAAATTTGCGAGACAAGGAGCAAGTAAAGAGGAAAAGAACATGAGTGAAAGAAAAGTTAGAGTCTTTAAAAGCATTCTTGCTTAATTAGCCAAAGAAGAAATCAAGAAATGGGTTTTTGTTTTCCTTGTTTTCAAGAATGGATTGATGGGTAATTGGAGTGAGAGATGTGATTTGAATAAAATTTTAATTATTTTAAATAAAAAAGATTAAAACTTTTTGTGTTTTTTTATGAAAGGCTAAAACTTAGCCATTTAAAAAGCCGCTTAGTCATAACCAGCTCCGAACAAACTGAACAAACTTTATGTGCATAGGATATGAAATTATTGAAGAGAAAAGGGAAAAAGAAAGAGATTCAGGAGATATTCAAAAGGAAATGAGTGGATTAGGTGACTTTTCTTTTCTAAGTGTCTGGTCTGAAAGATGGGGTTTCTGTTTTTCTGAGAGGAAAAGGGGAAAAGAAGAAATCTATAGATGCAAGCGAGAAGCCACAGCAACAACAACAACAACAACAATAACAACATCAGTGAATAAAATATTAAATAAAAAGAAAGATTTGTGGAAAATGAGTTGGAAAAAGTGTCCCTTTTTGGAGGTCTCTCTCTCCCTCTCTAGTTGAACTCAAAAAGATTAGTATATGATAATACTCAATCTCAAGAGAAATACACTCATCATTCATCAATGTATATACTCATATTATTATACAATTTTTTGTAAATATTATTATTAATTGGGAGAAAAAAAAAGAAAGAAAGAATGGAAAAAGGCACATTAGAAAAAACCAGGAGATTCGTTGGGTTGGAGAAGATCAAAATTCAGAGGGAAAAGATGAGAAGTGTTGTGAGTGTATGTGTAGAATTTGGCAGTTTTCTTGCTATGCCATGTGCTATCCTTTTCTTTTTTCTTCTTCAGATTTTGGCAAAAAATGGTTGGCAACGCTACATGAAAATTTTCATTTCTTTCCTTCTTATTACTCTTTTGTTATTATAAATATATATGCTCACCTCTTTCTTTATATATAGCAATGCCATTTTGCAATTTGAAAAAAAAAAAAGGAAAGCCAAAAATGAAGAGGGAGCTTGCTAACAATATATATGGTTTAATAGTAATAATTTCAAATTTTATTTATTAATAATACAAGGCGAGCAAAGTTGATATTTAGAAATTATACTATCAAAACTTCAATACCATGTTAATTTTGTTTTATATACATTTAGAAATACCCATTTTAAAAGCTAATTGTTAATATTAAAAAAGTATATTTTTATATTAATTTAATTAATTATTTATATTTTTCAAACGTGAGATCTAAGAATGTGAAATGGAAAAATAAGAAAAGGGTGGGAAGGAGATAATGTACATAAAAGTATGTTGAAAATCGGAGGGTTGGGTCTGTAACAAATATGCAAGGAATATTGAATCAAAACAAGAACATTTGGGACCATTTTTTGTTTGACATCATCTTTTGGTCTACATAATTAAGTTTCTAAGTCAATTCAGAATGGGCCCTCTAATTCTTTGCATGAATTTTTCAAACACTTCATCACCGGGCCGAAGCCACTCAAGTTAGGAAGGGCAGCCCCTTCTATTTAAAATTATATATATATATATTATTAAAAAATTTTAAATTTTAAATTATTTTTTAAAATTTTTAAAAAAATATATAATATTTTTATTTTAATTCTCTTCACTAAAAAGCCGAGCTGTTCATCACCATTTCTCATTACAAGCATTTCTCATTACAAGCATCCTATGTTTATTTTTATTTTTATTTTTTTTCATTTTTGGTCTTTTTAAATAATTATAAGTTGGTTATTAATTACTGTCTTTGTTTTGGTTAATTTATTTATGGGATAAAATTTACGTATATATATATACATATGTTTTCTTACTAATATATGAAAAACAAAAAATTATTATAGTAATACTGTTAAATTGTGTATTTGTATTGTACAGTATTTTTGTATTTTGCCCTTTTGTTTTAGGGTTAAATGTACTTTGGTTATTGTAGCTTAGTTTTATAGGATATTTTAGTCTTTTGCATTGATATAAACATCTTATTCAGCTGGTGTAAGATGTGCTGAATGAATTTCCCAGAAGATATTTTCCTTCAAACTACTCTTCTCTCTCGATAAACTCTTAAGAAACCAAACTCAGATTACTGATTTTACATGGTATCAGAGCATGAATGGCTTGTAAAATCGAATAGAAATCTTCAATCAAACTCAGAAATTGTTTCATTTCTTGCTAATTTTTCTTTTCTTTTCAGATCGTTTTTTTTTGTAATCGTTTTCTTTGATTTTTTTCTGAAACCCTAGTTATCTTGTTTCTTTCTTTTTCATTCTTGAAATCGACCTTGATTTAGCCTCTTTCTGTACATTTTCGTTGTTAATTTCACAGTTACATCAAGATCCTTGTCATCTTGTAGATTTAGAACTCGAATTTTTTACTTTGTTGCTCAAACCCTAATCGAGAAAGACGAGTAAACCTAAAACTCTTCATTCTTTGATAATCAATTTTTTGTGTGTGTTGGCATTCATGGATAGTAATATGGCTGAAGAGGTAGAAACTTCACATGCAATTGAATCTCGCGAGATACAGAAGATTGCTAGTAGGGATGTTGGAGATCCTTTGCATTTACATAGCTTAGATCATCCAGGGATGGTATTGGTGAGTACTTTGTTTACAGAAAATAATTTTTCTCTTGGAGAAGAGCTGCTAGAATAGCTTTGGGAGCCAAGATGAAACTTGGCTTTGTTACTGGTGATTGTGCTAGACCAGAAGAGGACTCGGTGGATTTCAAGGCCTGGAAACGAGTGGGCTATATGGTTACTTCGTGGCTACTTAATTCCATATTTAAGGAATCGGTAGAAGCATTCATGTATGCTAGTTCTGATAGGGATTAATGGACTGAACTTGAAGGGAGATATGAAGAGTGTAATGGACCTATGATATATAAGATCCGGAGGGAAATAGGCTCAATTTTCCAGGAGAATTCCACTGTGACGGGGTATTATACTAGGTTGAAGAAGCTCTGGGATGAGCTTACTTGTTTAGTACAGACATCGGAGTGCACCTGTGGAGCTGCAAGAGAAACAGTAGATGTGAATAATCTCTTTCGCTTGATGCAGTTTCTAATGGGGTTGAATGATCAGTACGATCATGTGAGGAACCAAATTCTATTAATAGAGCCTCTGCCTTTAGTGAACAAATCATACTCTATGGTTCTGAGAGTTGAGAAGCAGAGAGAAGTGTCAAGTAGCTATGAAAATGGGAGTGGCACTGCTATGTTGGCAAAAGGCCACACATATGGTAGAGGTAATGTGAGGAGTGCTAGTTTTGATAATAAGAGAAGAACACAGTATAATAGGGACAACAATAGAAATACTGAGAAGTATTGTACACATTGCAATATGAAGGGACATGATAGGGAAGGTTGTTTTAAGTTGATAGGGTATCCTGATTGGTATTTTGAACATAGAAAGTCTAATGGAGGGAAAGGGCAGAATAAATTTATTGCTCAAGTAGAGCAAGCAAGCAGTGGAAGAAGAGAAAGTAGGAGTAGAGTCTCTAGACCAGAATGAGTGGGCTAACGCAATTAACTCTGTGGTGGAAATAGAGGTTCAGAGACGTCTTAAAAGCAAGGGGCCTGCTGATACTGCTGTGGCTGCAGTGAATTTTGCAAGCTTTGCAGGTACAACCCAACTCTGTAATAATTACTTGTCTGAATATTCTATTTTTAGTTATTGGATAATAGGTTCAGGGGCTACTAACCATATGACTTTCAATCAAAACTTATGACCACAGTTTTAGAATTGAAACCACCATCAATCATACATTTCCTGATAAATCAGTTAAACAAGTACAATTTTTTGGCATTGTTAACCTACACTCTAAGCTACTTCTTCGTAAAGTGTTGTTGGTACCATCTTTTAAGTATAACCTGTTATATGTTACTCAAATTACCAAAGACTTGAATATTAAAGTAACCTTTTGCAAAACCCATTGTGATTTTTAGGACCTCTTAACTAATCAAACTATAGCTGTTGGAATAATAAGGGCTGGACTTTACATTCTTGATCATAACAGCTTCCTTTTAAGTACCATTAGTAACTTTCAAAATAAAACATCTATTGTTTTGAATGTAATAGGACCTGAATCTCAAACTTCTTATAATGTACATACCTTGAATAACACTGATACTTAAGTTTCCTATGATCTAATTCATAAAAGATTAGGTCATCCTTCATTCAATAAAATACAACATTTATCTTTTCCAGTTTCTTTTAATAATTCTTCCAAGCATTTCTGTGAAATTTGTCCTCTGGCCAAACAACATAGGCTTCCCTTTTCAAATAGTGATACGCAAGCAGAAAATATCTTTGATTTAATTCATATAGATTTGTGAGGTCCTTATAGAATAGCTTCTCTTTATAATATTCATTGCATTTTGACTATAGTTGATGATCATAGCAGGTTAACCTGGACTTTTTTACTTGAAAACAATTCTGAAACTCTACATTTCCTTAAACAGTTCATTTCTATGATTCAAACACAATTTTCTAGACATGTTAAACAATTCGAACAGATAATGGTACTGAGTTCTTGAATGCTCAGTGTCAACAATTCTTTTCTGACCTTGGCATTTTGCATCAAAAAACCACACCATATACACCTCAATAAAATGGCATTGTTGAAAGAAAGCATAGACATCTCTTAGATATAGCTAGAGCTTTGATGTTTCAGTCTAATCTTCCAAAAAAAATTCTGGAGAAATTCAATTTTAACAGCCACTTATATAATAAATAGGCTTCCTGCACCCCTTTTAAATTAGAAATCTCCATATGAAATTATTCACCATAGACCACCTGATTAAACACACATGAGAATCTTTGGTTGCCTTTACTATTCAACTAATGTCAAGCCTAATAAGGATAAATTTGATCCTAGAGCTACCAAATGTGTTTTTCTAGGGTATGCAACTGGGCATAATTGAACATTGATGCTTCTTTCACTTCTCAACTCTCCTCAGGTGGTGCGGTTCTTCGGTCTTCAGGTGGACAATTTATTATGGGTATTTCTTTTGTTCTTCATGCTGATGACGCTCTTAATGCAGAGTTGCAAGCAACTCAGATCGCTACCAAATGGTTTTTAGATGCTGGTTTTAACAACTTTCAGATAGAAATTGATTCTTCATCATTAGTGGACATTCTTCTTCATCCTCAAACTCTTCATCCTTCATCACTGGTAGGAAAAACGAAGACTTTAATCAACTCATTTGATTGTCAAATCATGCACATATACAGGGAAGGCAACCAGGCTGCTCACTATTTTGCTCTGCTCAGTAGATTACACAATAGAAATTTTTTCTTTAACTCTCTTGCTTCTTTACCTTGCTTTTTAAGAGGTATCCTTTTGAGTGATTGTATGGGTTTACCCTATATACGTTCTCGTTGATTTTTCTAATCTAATATAAAAATAATATTTATATAAAAAAAAAAAAAAAACTGGGCATAAAGCTTATACACTTTATGATCTTGACAATCATTCCATTCTTATTTCTAGGGATGTCATTTTTCATGAGAATATGTTTCCTTTTCAGTTATCTTCTTCTGATACACATACTCCTGTTTTACCACATGTTCTTATTTCTGATCATGATTCTTTTTCTTTTTGTCCTTTTGATTCTTCTTCTTTTTCTTCTTCTCCTGGAACATATGTTTCTCCTCTTAATTCTATGGCTTCTCCACTTGATTCTGTTTAGCCTGTCAGTACAACTCCAGCACTCAATATTCCCTCCAATGATCTAACAGTTACCTCTTATCAGGTTGTCCATTTAAATCTAGATGTTTCCACCCACAATATTCCTTCATTTCATCATCCAGATATTGTTTCTATACCTGTTCGACAAAGCATTAGAACCAAAAGCAAACCTAAATGGCTGGATGATTTTGTTTCTAATATACATACTCTTCAAGATACCAATAACGATGTGTCTCCAACCAGTGATTCCATGCCAAATATCCTATATTACCTATACCATCCACTGTTTTACCTTATCTGGACAATAAACATGTGGATTTTGTATCCAATGTGTCTCTAATTCAAGAACCTAACACATATGCTCAGGCTAAAGGTAATTCACATTGGGTTGAAGCTATGGAGAAAGAAATAGCAGCTTTAGAGCAAAATCAGACATGGGATATCACTGATTTGCCTCCTAGCAAGGTGCCAATTAGCTGTAAGTGGGTTTTTAAGATAAAATACAAGGCTGATGGTACTGTTGAGAGATATAAAGCTAGGTTAGTGGCAAAAGGCTACAATCAGATAGAGGGCATAGACTATCATGATAGTTTTTCTCCTGTAGCCAAGTTAGTGACTGTGAGACTTTTTTTGACAGTTGCTTCTGTTAAAAATTGGGTGGTGCATCAACTTGATATTAACAATGCATTTTTGCATGGATTTTTAGATGAAGAAATTTATATGACATTACCTGAGGGATATAGAGTTTCTAATGTGTCTAAGGTGTGTAAAATTAAGAAATCACTGTATGGGCTTAAACAAGCCTCTAGACAGTGGAACAAGGAGTTTTCTTCTAAACTGCATAGCCTTGGTTTTTCCCAGTCTGCTAATGATCATTGTTTGTTTACTAGATCTACTGGTGGTACTTTTATTGCTCTAATTTTGCATGTAGATGATATTCTGGTAACTGGTAACAATGGAGCTGCTATCAGTTCTGTCAAAAGGGCTTTGGATGAGGCTTTTACTATAAAAGACCTAGGATATGCCAAGTATTTTCTTGGTTTAGAGATACATCGAACAAAGAAGGGTATGTATCTTACACAAAGGAAGTATATTTTAGATATTGTGAGTGACACGGGTCTGGCAGATTACAAACCAGCAAAGGTTCCTCTTTCCACTGGGCTGAAGTTGTATGATGAGTCTTCTCCTTTGTTTCCTCAACCAGACCAGTATAGAAGACTAATTGGCAGGTTGTGTTTTTGAATTTAACTAGACCAGATATTTCTTGTAGTACTCAACAACTCAATCAGTTTATGAGTTCTCCAAGGGAGTGTCAATGGAATGCAGCTTTAAATGTGGTGAGATATTTGAAAGGCACTCCATCTTCTGGTTTATTTTTTGCCAGCAATTCTGCCCTTATTCTTAATGCATATTCAGATGCAGATTGGGGTACTTGTTCATTGACAAGGTTTTTAACAGGATATTGTGTCTTTTTGGTTTCTTTACTTATTTCTTGGAAGACAAAGAAACAATTTACTGTTTCCAAATCTTCTATAGAAGCAGAATATAGGAGTATGGCATCTGTTGTGTGTGAATTGCAATTTCTTACTTACTTGATGAAAGATTTTTTACTTCCTGTACAGTTGCCTATTGCATTGCATTGTGATAATCAAGCTGCCATGCACATTGTAGCAAATCCAGTGTTTCATGAAAGAACAAAACACTTGGATATTGACTGCCACATTGTAAGAAACGAGTTATTGGAAGATTTTATTCGTACTGTTCATGTTTCTTCTAAGTTGCAGCTTGCAGATATTCTGACCAAGGCTCTCAGTTCCAAAGCTCATCACTTTTTGTTGTCCAAGATGGGATTGATACGTCAACCTCCATCTTGAGGGGGGATATTGAATTATGTATTTGTATTATTGTATTTTGCCCTTTGTTTTAGGGTTAAATGTGTTTTGCTTATTGTAGCTTAGTTTTATAGGGTATTTTAGTCTTTTGCATTGACTATATAAACATCGTATTCAGCTGGTGTAAGATATATGGAATGAATTTTCAAGAAGATATTTTTCTTCAAACTACTCCTCTCTCTCGATAAACTCTAAGAAACAAAATCCAGATTATTGATTTTACAAATACATACACATATATATATATACATAGAACATAGTGCATTATATATGTATATATATGCTTGACATTTCTGTGTTAAAGTATTTTGAGTATTACTTTATGTTTGACTTCATTTATAATTTACTCTCTCGAGTTATGGGTCACAGCCATATACAACTTTGTTTTCTTTTAATAAAATCGCTTTTTTCATGATAATATTAATTAATTACTAATTAAGCATTAATCTAATTTTTGCTAACCCCACTTCTCATTCTTTTCTTTTTCTTGCTTCCCTTTTTTTTTTTCTAATAAATGAAAAGTTGTGAATATTCTTATTTTAAACAATAGTTGTGAATCTTAATTTTTGTTTAAAAAAATATTGGAATAGAAAGAGGAAAATCGATAAGAAAATTTATTATTTCTTTTCTTGATTAATATACATGGAGCAATCATTTATTATTTCTTTTTTTTTCATTTTCAAGAAAACAAAACAAATAAAAAGTATTTAAAATAGTACAATTCGTTGCAAATGATATTCTTTATTTTCAAACTAATTATCATTTTATATCAATTCCTTCACTTCGATTTGTACAATTAAAGGAAAAATATATATGAAAAAAAGCAAGTAATGAGAAAAGAAGCTTTTTTACTAATTATTATTATGATTGAGTAAATTAAAGAGATATAAATAGAAAAAAATCACAAGAAGAAGAAGAATAAAAGGATGCATGAATTGAAAAGGACAAAGCAAAAGGAAACGATCAAGCCAAAATTATTCGATCATAAAGACTCTTTTCTGAAAAGCTTACAATCAAGACTCCATATTAATTACTACTTTCTTTTCTATCTTTTTTTTTATTTTTATTTTTTATTAATTAGCTTCTTTTGGGTTTTGGGTATTTGCAATTTGGAAAAAAGAAACAATTTTTTTTTAAAAAAATTAACTTCTTTTTTTTTTTTTATGTTTGTATATTACATAATTAATTAGATTCAAAAAGCTATGATTTTCTTTTGGTAATTGAGCTTTCAAAATCAAAACTAATTAAGTGGTGAAAACATAAAACTTGAAAAGGCATAATCACGGTGTTGTAGGCTTTTCTCCTCTTTTTAACATTACATTTCGACCAACTCCCAACTTCCTTTTTTTTAATGATTTTTTTAAATGAAAAAAATAAAAATACTAGCAATAAATAATTTAAAAAAGGAAAGAATTTCTAAATAAAAAATAGTATCAATCAGGAAAATTAAATTATGAGAAGAAAAAATCAAACAAAATATCAATAATTGAATTTGATTTTACGATAAATATAGCAAATATAAAGCTTAAAAATATCATGTTAATAGATTTGTATACTTTTTCAATAATTGTACATTAATAAATTATTGTATTTGTTAAAAACTAATTTGATGCATTTACACTTGATAATAATTGGGAATATGAAATTAATTAATGTATTGGTACATAAACAGCTATAATTAATTTAATTTCATTTATGTGAATAATTATTTGTCCTCATTAATAAAGAAAGCTTCAGAGACAAGAAATAACACAATGGGTATTCTTTTTTCTATCAAAATCCAAAGCAAAAAACAAGTTTGTTAAATGAAGACAGAGAAAAATGCAAAGTTTCACAGATCTTTCTTATCTGCAACACTTTATATACAAATCATATACAATTCCTATCTACATATAAAAGCTAAGATGATTTGGAAATCATTATCACAAAGAAAATTTTAACATTTTTTTTTCTAGACCAAGGTATTCATCGTAAAATACAGTGGCTAATTTCTTTGTTGATTTGCAGGCACTTCAAAAAGTGGGACAGCTGACTCAAAGATTTAATGTTATTTCATACCCAACACCAAAAATCAAATTCTTAACCTTTGGTTAAGGATAAATGAATTCTTATCAGTCAACTACACCGGTAGATTAATTTTAACATTTCTTTGATTATTCACTTCTCTACCTTTTTCATCCAATATTATTATTTATATTATATTATATATAATATATATTCATAATATATAGTACAGAAGCAGCTGTCACATTTTGAACATTCAACAACAGGCTCTGCTTCAACTTCAATTTTCTATTATTATACAGCAAACCCACCACACTACTGCCTGCAAAATCACATAACAGGAAAATTTATATATTATATTTATAATTACTAATTAATAAATGATTAATTTCAATGTTCTTGAGTTAATATAATGATGATGAATTGCACTTTAATTTCAATTATGAATTATTAATTTTAGGAAAAAAAAAAGGATTGCTAATATGGATGCACCACTATCAATTTATAGTACTGTGCTATATTATTATTTTTTATGAATTGATTAGTGCCTTATCATAATAAATACCAAATCTTTGAAGTGAGGTTTGGGCAATGTCTTATTTTATTTTAATTCTTTCTGAAAATAATTGAGAAAATTACATCCCTAAATTTTTCATATCTTATCAGGGACATTTTAATTATTTTAAATATATATAATAAATTTATAATAAACTATATAAATTTAATAAATTTATAAAATAATTATAAATTTTGATAAATTTAAAAATATTTTAAAAATATGATAAATCTTATAATTCTTTTAATTTTTTTCCAGCATTTTTATAAAAAATTCAAAATAATTTATCATTTAAAGGGCCCACGTCCATAATGATCCATAAGGAATAAAGTCTTACACGATTAGATAAATTAAAATTTAATGGAGAGCCTAATGTCCAAATTGATTGGGCTGCATGCCCTATCTCATGTTTCTAATTTTCTTCCCAAAAAATATAAAATATATCATTTTTTTTAAAATATTGTATAATTTTTTTAAAAAAAATACATCTAACTGAAAGTGTTTGTGTGAATATATATATTATATTTATATTTCTGAAAATGAATACTTTTAAAATTAAAAAAATAATATATTTAAAAAACTTGTTATTTGAAAAAAAATGCAAATAAGGAAGACCCACCTTTTATTTTATTTTATTTTTATTTTTTTGTTGTAATGGTTGTTCATTTAATATGTAATCCATCCCTTTTTTTAGCATATTGACCAGAGAAATTTTGAAATTCAAAGAGTGTGTGAACCACGAAATAGCCAAATATGAATATAAGTGCCTAACAACAATAATAATTACAATAATAAGGATATTAAATTTGTCAAATTTTGTGGAAGCTAGAACAAACATTTCCTTCAATCTCTTATTTGGCTTTATTTGAAAAAAAATAAATAAATAATATGTTTAATTTGTTATTTTTCTTAATTATTTATATTTATAATCCACCTTTATAGAGTATATATATATAATTAATTTGATGACAAATGAACTATAAATAATGTGGATTGCAACGACAAGCATATTCTGTGGAAATTATAAACACTTGATTTTGATCAATTAATGTGAAAAACATTAATGTACATATATGTAGAGGAAAAAAGATATCAATAATTATTTTAATTGAAAGAAAAAAGGAAAATATGTCAACAGTTAATTTAAATCGATATAAATGTTTTTTAATTAATTCAACATGCTTAGAGGACAAGACACTTTTTTGAAAAGCAGATAGCAACGATAAAAGATATATATATATATATATATACACATATGAGGTGGCATGTTTTCATGATCATAAATTCAATCAAAAGATGCTTATAATTATTTTTCCATACATAGAACATGTCCATGTGATAAAAATCAAGAAATTAAAGGATTCTTTTTATGAGTAAAAAAAGTGATGTTAGGCCAATGTGAATTAACATTATACTGAATATATGCATGTATGATTGCCCATTCTCGCTTTCAATTAATGAAATAATTACATTACATGTCATATAATAAAGACAAGAATGAACTTTTTTTATGTTGAAATTTTAAAAATGTAAAGGCGGATTGCGAAATTTCTCTGCGTGGGCGGTCAAGGATTAAAACAAAAAGTTGTATGTGAACATGAAATTTTGAAATGGATGATGCCTAAGCCTAGGCTTCATTGATTACTGTTTTTACTGATAATTTTATCAATACTGGTTGAATTTTCTAAAGTTAGATGATGAAAGAGTTCTTTTCATTTGCAAATCCTCATAATTCCAATGCTAATGATATTTTTTTTTATCAAAAATCATTACAAGAAAATATTAATTTATTTATAAAAATTAGCGAGCAAAAAAAATTCATCGCTAATTACAGCTAATCTAATATTTTGATATTAATCATCCTTTCGAAGTTAAGTCTAGGTAGAATTATAATGATAGTAAAGCTTTTCTTATTGAATTTTAACAAAAATGTATATCTAGGGACTCGAAGTCGAGATCTCTAGTTAAGTTAAAATAATCAATTGATCTACTAGATATGTACGTTCTTCGTACTTACATTTAATTTGCTATCTTGCACGTCAATTTTCTAATTTCTTACATGGCAACAATTAGAAATGGAAACAAATAAGCCTAAAGATTTGTTCAATTGACAAAGTAAGTTTGTTTTTTTCTTGGTTAAAGATATAATTCTTGTGATTAGTGTTTCGAAAATAATTGCTCAATGTGAAAGCTAAAGAAGGTATAGTTTTGATCTCTATATAATGTGCAAACTAACTCGATCATATTAACCTCAAAAAAATGGAAGAGATTTGTATAGACTTAGCTTAGAATGATACCAATATATAGATACGAATACAATCTATGCATAAAAAAGAATAAAGGTAATATTGTGTGATATTCACAAAGAAGATCTGAATTAAGTATTATATAAAAGAAATTTTTATACAAATAATAAGAAGAACAACTGCAAATCCAAAAAGCCTATGTGCCACTAAAAACACACGCATTTAAAAAAAAAAAAAACAAAGTACAATAATAAACAACAAAACTCAATCTAATTGTAAGTTTCTTGTATACAATATATTTACAAGAAATCATCAATGTCCAAACTCTCTGGAATTTCAAACTTGAACAAGCTGCTGCAGTAGCTTTCTCTTTCATCTTCCGTGCTGCTGCTATTCACCAAGGTGGATGAGGAATGCAATCGAGCTGGGCTTGATAATGGCGTTGACAACACTGATTCAATGTTATAATTCTGCTGGTGCCCATTATTTACTGCAACTTTATCAGAAATTGCAGGATCTGTATTATTAAAATACACAAAGGCTGGCTGTGAAACCAATAAACTATCATTCATACTTGAAGGGACTAAGTTTTCTTGGGAGTCTGGGCATGGAAAATCTTGTTCATTATTGGCTTGCAAGAGATGGGTTTGGCCTAAAAATGGAGCACTAGTGTTACAATATTCTTCAACTTGATTATTGTTATTATTACTATCGTTGTTATTATTAGGTTGAGATAATGGGATTTGGTTTTGCAGTAAGAAGTTGCTGTTCAGCTGGTTATTCTCCTGTAAATGGTTCAAAAACATTTCTGGGTTTTCTTGTTTTAATGATGATAAAGTAGTGGCTAGCCTTAAAACTTCAGGATTTAAGATGGGTGCTTGGGTGCCCAATAAGCTTGAAAGATTGAGAAGTGATGAAGGATTACACAAAGCTGAACCAATAATGGTAGATAGGTCAAGAAGATCGAGACGAGGGGCATGAGTTACAGGATCAATTCCATTTCTAAGCAGCCTCTTTCTTATGTGAGTGTTCCAGTAATTCTTTATTTCATTATCAGTTCTTCCAGGCAACCGAGCAGCTATAGCAGACCACCTAACATTGTTGAAAAAAGCCAAACAAATAATTATTAGCTATAATAAACAGGTATATCTACTATACATAGAAATTAGTTTATGAGTTGAAATATAATGATCTTACTTGTTTCCCATAATACTATGGAGTTGAATAATGGTCTCTTCTTCTTCAAATGAGAACCTTCCTCTTTTAATATCAGGTCGCAGATAGTTTGTCCATCTAAGACGACAACTCTTTCCACATCTTTGCAGCCCTATATAAAAACACATAAAATACAAACTTAAGATCATCTTACAATTTGATATCCATATGAAGATATAGCCCTAAATTGTGCCAAATGAAAAGAGAGAATAATTAACTTGGAAAGGCTCCGTTGAGTTGAGTTGTATATGAATTTAAGATCATAATAATCACAATAGAAATAGAAATAACTCTTAATTGATAAAAGAAGAAAATGTAAAGGAAATACCAGCATTCTTGGGGAGAGTACGCCAGTTGCCAGGTCCATGAAGTTGAATATAAGAAATGAGCTTATGATCTTCTTCAGGAGTCCATGGACCTTTCTTCAAACCATTTTTATCACAGCAAGGAGCTCTTCCCATTTTTCTTTAATTTCGTTTACAAGCAAAAAAAAAAAGGGTTAGTTGAAAACAGAAAGTTTATCTAGAAACCTAAAGAAAAGTGAAGTTATGGATGATAATTAATAAGGTAGAGGACGAAACAAACATGCCTTGGCCTCCATATATTTATAGCTATCACTTGAAAAACAAAAAGTCTGCGAATTATAGCTTTGAAGTCAATATTATTTGGTGCCGTCCTTTTGCCACGTTGCATGCCTTGTTTTTTCTCTTATAATAATAATAATAATAATAATAATAATAATAATAATAATAATACGTGTTTATAATGTGTTTATGCAGAATTGCGAAGCTATGATGTATGCATATGTACAGCTACATATTGCTCTATTTCTATGTATGAGATAAATGAAATTAAGTGACACGTGACATTAATTTGCTGTAAATGAAAAAAATTAATAATAATAATAATAATAACAACAACAATAATTTTAGAAAAAATAATGGACTCCGTACTCAATCTCAACTCCTAAACTTAACATATAAGTACAACTTGGCTGTTTTCCACTGAGTTTGACATTTTCTTTTTCTTTCAAACCTATTGGAGTATTAAATGCTCGTTATTATTGACACATTTAATTATTTCTCTAAAACAACAAAATTAATAATTTTAACGATATTAAAATAGTAATAACACTTTTTATTATATGTATATATATAAAAAATTAGTTATTTAATTAATAAATAAATTTTTTTTATAAATTATTTATTTTACCCTTTATTTATATTAAATAACTATTAATTATTGTAAATATCAAAAATTAAAATACTTATTTATTTGGTCAAAGATAATTATAATTAATAAAATATAAATAATTAAATATAATATTATTAATTATAAAGTATTTAAATAAAAATGTAACAGTTAATTTATAATATAACTAAAACCTCATTAAAATAATAAGATTATATTTTAGGATGAATAAAAAAAGCATCTTTATTATTTTGGAATCGAGAGAGTAGGCAGATTTAAAATTGAGATAAAAGAAAATAGAAATGAGCCTATCAATTTAAATTGTAGAAAATAATATTTAGACATTTAGTGAACCTTACTTATATGCATTAGATATACTTTTTTCTTTTTTTCTTTTTAATTTTAATGTAGCATGTATATAACACTTACCATCCATAATTTTATTTAGAAGTATTCAATTTTTTCTATATATTTTATGTTTAAATAATTTTAAAATTTATATTACATAATATTTCAATATAGTTTTTAACATAATTATTACATATTCTTTAATTGTTATATATTTAAACGTAAAATATATTTCCACTTTTATTTTATTTTTATAATAAATTAAACGTACCTTAGATGCTAATATATATCAATATATTTTTTGCAAAGAATAATATACATATAAAAGATTAATTAATTAGTAGTAATATATCTCTTGTTCAAATTATTGTTCAATGTAAAAATGCAGAAATAAAAAAAACATAAATAGATGTTGAAATTACAATAATCCCTTGGATCACATTTTAATTTATTAATCCCTTTTTACGACTTAGGTTTAAGTGGTTTTTCAATCACCAAAGTTTAACTTGATGGACAGAGACGTATATTGTTTTTGTTTATGTCTTAAAGTTAAGTCATTTAGATATTTTTCTTTTTCATATATAATTTATATAAAAAAAAAAGTGACTGCCCATAAGATTATTTGATAATATGTATGAAAATCTAACTTTTGAAAATATAAACATATATCAAAATATTATATATATATATATATATTAAACTAATAAATGGTAGTGATTGAGTGTGGGCATCTATAAATCTATATTAAGACGAAATTAGATCATAGAAATTACAAGAAATAAATCGAGTGGTTGACCTATTAATAAAAGTCAAAAGTGAGAATGATTGGTAGTTACATACTCTATCAACAAATACAAAGAAAATTATATTTCACAGTTTCATTGCTAATTAATATTTTTATGATTCTCTCCTTTGAATATATATATATATATATATATATATTATATTCGAAGCAAAATAATGCCCTGTCTACGTTAGCTTTCATCATCACTTTAGAAAGCTCGATCCATGGTTAGGGATAAATACAATTAACCTTAATTATAAATCCATCTAATCAAGGCGTTGAAATCCTATTAATTATATTATTATAAAGTAAAACACAATAATTAAACTTAAATAACTATAAAGTTAATTAACCCATCAATTTACTTATAACATGTTTTATTACAAAAATGAGAAAAATAATCTTTGCTGTAATTAATAATAAATTATTTCATAATATATCTTAATGAATTAGAATTTTTCTAATATGTAGCTTCAGAGCACATAGTAAGTAATAATAAATGTTATAATTTCTATTAATATATGCTTCATTTTCATTAATCATTCTATAATATGCATAAATGAGCATTTTAATTAAAATTAAAATATGTATTGTTGTTTAATAGTAGTATATGCTTTCGAGACATATATTAAAAAAATAATATTAAATGAATTAAATTCATCTAGATAAAAAATATTTATACATTAATTATATTAGAAAAATAATTATTTTAACTTTATATTTATTATTATTTTTAACAATATATACAAAATTAAAATAGTCACTTCTTTAATGTAATTAATATATAAATATTTTTTATCCGGATCAATTTGATCCATATAATATTTTTGCTAAAAAAATATAATTAATTAATGATGATTATAAATACATGATATTTATTTCCTTGCAAATTATAATTAATATACCTTGATGTAATTAATTAGTACTTCATTTATTTTATTTTAAATAAATATTAAAAAAACTAAATAGAATAATCATTGTATCTTTAATTAATATTTTCTCTTATTAATATTTATATTTTTATTATTAATAATGACATTGAATATAGAGAATAAATTAGTATATAAAATTAAAATTTTGTTTTGAGATTATTAAATATTAAATATTTTATATTAAATTTAAAATTTAAAAAATTTAAAAGTGTTTGTGTTTTTTTATTATTATTTCTTTTAAAAAATAAGAGGCCGAACTTTCCAAGCTGGAACCACATATTTCAAATTTTCAGCCATCAAAATCGAGCCACGTAGCATAAGTGATCACTTTATGTATAATGCCTGGATTTGTAACGTGTGGACAAGTGTCGTTTCTTGATCCAATAAAAGAAGTCAACTCATTTTTTTTTCCCTGAATTTTTGCTCTTCGTATATTTGACAATTGTCTCTCTTCTGAGTAATAAGAGTTGAAGCTATGAAGTAAAAAGAGGAGAGATGGCAACAAAAAACGAGAAGGGCTGCACTCAATCTGTGGAACCAAATTCAAACTCATTGAAAAATCTGGTGTTTTTTTCCATCAACCCTCTATCTAACTACTAATAATATAATATTTAATTATTATATTTTTTCTTAATCATTAGTCAAATATTATTTAACTATTTTTTTTTATATTTTTTCCATTAATCTTATAATGTTAATTTTCCTAAGGTCAAAAAATATATACGAAAAAATATGTGTGTTCCTTCTTGCTTTGCTTCTTCACCTTTCTAATTATATATATATATATATATATATTATGAAAAGAATCTAATAGTTAATAAGTCTCTAGAATAACTTATTATTGATTAATATTTATTGGAGTATTAACATTGCATTAGAATTAATTAATTAATTATTACTGCTAAATTATTGTATAGAGATATGGATAAATGTTGGATTTTAATCTGAAGAAGATCTTGTCTCCCTGTTTGTTGTCTCCATGACATCTTCTATTTCAAAAGATTACACATTTGAGGGATAAAGAAAATTAATTAAATTTCATTTTGATGATACATATGCCTATTGCATGCGTATATTTGACCCTTATTACTTTTGCAATCTAAATTTAATAATTAATCATATATATAATTTTAATTAATTTATTTTTTCCATGCATTAACGTGTTGATATATATTCATCATCATACTCGTGGAAATTTCATGCATCACTTGGTCATATCATGTAAATATATATATAATTTATTTGTAATTTTTTTCTTATTAATTAATGGATAATAATTATAAACTAATTCGATATATATATATAATGTAATACTAGTTGAGGTAATTACTTGTCGCGAATATAGGATTTGCATGTGGATGGCCTTTCTGCATATAGTCATCAAACTATATTATATATATGCCTTAATCTAAGAGTAGACTTAGAATTTTATGAATAATAATGAAAAAATTAAATTAATTATAATATAAGGTTTACTTATATGCAACATGTTGTTAAGTTGTTGTTGGAGGTGGCAAAGCAAAGCTCCAACAAACTTTGAATAATTATATATTAATTTGTGTGGAATATTATAATATATATTAATTATTGTTATTATTATATCATCATAATCTTGTATTAAAGGTATGATATTAATTAATTAATTTCTAATAAGAGAGTTCACATGCATGTATGTACATTTGAATTGTACTTGTGATGCAATAATAAGATTTTGTGTAGAGAGGGTGATGTGGACGATTGAGTGGTTAGATTTCGATAACAAAATCTAAGGGCAGGTGGTTGTGCCTCGTGGTATGAGTGGATATACATATTGCATCAACAAATTACACTTACGAGATTTGTCAAACATTGTAATTAGTGGCTAATTAGCTATGATATATATATATATATATATATATCATAGCTATATAACCATGCATGTATTTATGATTATGCAAATTAGCTCATATGCTTAGATCCATTAGTCCATGATTCTGTTCAAAGTGATCCCCGATTTTTTTTTTCCCTCATTTTTAGCTATATATATATCCTATATATAATAAATCTAATCATGAATATTGTATAAAAAAATGAATATATTTATTTTATTTTTTCCTCAAAGATTTATTTAAGATTTTTAAAATTTTAATTTAAAAAGTATCTACTTCTAATTCGTAACAATTGATATATATATATATATATATAATAGAATTTTGGTTAAATTTTAAAAAATAATATTGAAAAATATATAAGAATGATGCTTTCCAAAAATTATAAATTATTATTATTTTTAAAAATAATATTATAACATATACCCTTTTTATCAAATCCAAATAATCAGTGTAAAAGAATTAAAAATAAAAAAAATAATAATCTCCATGGGCTTATGGGTTTTGTGGTTCTATCAGCATGGATAGTTGGGATTTAAAACAATATTTTTATGGATTTGGGCTTCATGAGCTTGAGTTGGGTTGGGTCATGGGATGTAATGCAATAGAATGCTTGAGCCAATCATGAATGGTGAGATTAGTTTGAAAACATGATAAAAGACAGAAAAAACAGATGATAATATGATAAATATCGAAACCACCAAAATTAATTTTTATTCTCAAGATAAATTTAATTATAGTAGTAATAAATAGGATCAAATTTACATAAAATTAACTATTTATTTTAATCTCTTTTAAAAATTAAAATAAAAATAATAAAAAGTAAAAGGAGTTTATAAATTAAGAATAAAAATTAAATTAAAACAGAAAATTAAACTAATAAACTAAAGAATAATAAAACTAAATTAGAAAAATAATAATAGAAAAAAACTTAGTTGAAGGACTAATTTTTTATTTAATTCTAGAATTGATCATCTATTCTATTGACAGCCTTAGAAAAAGACTTAGTTGAAAGAGTAACTTTCTCTAATTAATTATTATCAATAATCTATCCTATAGGAATATACTTAAAATATAATTATTGATAACTTTAAAAATTAGAATGACCTAATTCTAACCAATAAATTTAACTTTTAGATTTATTTAATTAGATTATATAACCTTTTAGGATAAACCTAATTGCTACTTAAATTAAAATTTTAAGAATAATTACAGATTCAAAAATTTTGAATAATTATATTTTATTTAACTAATCAAGTAATTAACCCTATCGATTAATTAACAAAATAATAATGATAATAAGCCACGGAGAATTATATAAATGATGAATATTAAACAAGAGAAAAGATAAAGTTATTTAGATCTCACAATTCGCAACTATGAACTTCGATTATTCTTCAACCAAAATGAAATTAGTTGCTTATAATTTAAATAAAAGAAAATATCAATAATATATAAAATTCCAACACCCAAAATATAAAACAACTCCTCTAAAGTTGCTAGAACTACTAACTTTTATAACCTAGACTCTCTAAACTTCCTAATTTAATTCTAACTAAAACTTAAAAATAAAATTAAAAATAAAATAATAATATCTTTTCAAATTAAATTTTTAACTAATAGAGAATTAAAAGATCAGATTTATCTTTTAAATTCTCTCCAAAATTGTGTCTTCAAATATTAAAATAAGGTAAACGCCAGCTGTCAAATTTATCCATAATTTGTCTGATTAAGTATGTCACCAGCCTTGCCCAAGACTCCTGCCCAAGGCTCAAGTTTGCACATTTTAGCTATTTTCCATGCTTTAACTCATAATTCTCCACTTAACTTTCTGCCTTCCTTTAAGCTATTTCATCTGCAAAAATACTTCAAAAATTAGTGAAATTATTTAATAACAAGCTCAAATAATATCTTAAATATATATAAATTTTACTTATTATCAAATTTTTTCACACTTAAACTGTGCTTGCCCTTAAACACTTTACAACCTAAAACTACCATACCCACATTCATCTAATCATAATCCAAGCTATAATATTTCAAAACTTAAATTGAAAGGCAACAAAAAACTAACAGCTCATAGCAATAAGATTTTCATATTTTCACAAGAATGAATGATCAATTTGATAAATATTATAAACATAAAATGAAAAAATAGTCTTGCAAAAAATGGTTAATATACATTTTAGTTTTCACTTGAAAATCAATCAATATATAGCAAAATAATACCTAATCCACCAAGATATATACATTTCATATGTTAGACTTATGCCAAGAACAAAGAAAATTTAGCTTAGTTCATTGAGCATTTTTAAGGCTTGTATGAAATGTCAACAACCTTTTGATCCGAGGACAAACATTTGTGAAACCGGCACCCAATTACTCAATTGGTCACAGTTTTAAATGGCTGCTAGTTCTACTCGTAGTCTTTTGACTAGCGGAGTAAATTATTCATTTTTGAATTTTTTGTGCTCTTATTTATTTATTTAGTTTTTAACATAAGTCTTTTGAAATTTTAAGCATAAATTAAAGTAAATCAAGTGAAGTCTAACTATGTATTGATGACTATTTAATATTAATTAATTATGAGTTAGAGTAAAACTCAAAATATTTTATATAAATAATACCTATAAAAATTATCATTCATAACAAGTGAAAAAGTGAAAATTAATCTAGAAAAACTAGAAAGAGTTGATATAATAATTTGTTTTTCAAAACATCACAGTTTAAATTATTTCAAAAACAAATGAAACTTTTGATTAAAAATTATTAAGTGACAAAGAGAGCAGTAGCAAAAATTAATGAATTTTTTTAAAATTTTCCATAAAATATTAAAATATCCCTCCCCCACACTTATTTCATATATTACCTTTAATGTGTAAATATAGATATAAAATAAATATTAAGAATAAGAGGACTCCCCTAAATTTTTTTCTTGACTAAATTAATGGAGATGAGTCATTCAAATTCTTTTTCTCATGATTTTCGATTATGGGTGAAAATGGGAGAGTAAAAGTGGCAACAATTTTTTTTTCATTATTCTATCCATTAGACCTGAAATAGAAATTTACAAGGATTTTGAAAAAAGAAGAAGATAAAATAAAAATAAAATAAAATAAGAGAAAAATTACTAAAAAGAAAATTTTGAAAAGGTTGGGTTGCCTCCAAACAAGTGTCTTTATTTTATGTCATTAGCTATACATTGACTTATGCTCTAGTGGATATCCTAAATTAATCTTTTCAGTATTAGTCGCATGAGATTTTTCATAATTGATACACTAGAGTCTATTACTTTCCATTTTAGTACCTCAACTTTGCAAAAATATTCTGAAATTTCTTTCTTATGTTTTTCCTTCTTAAGTTGGGCAAATATTTGACGAAACAGGAGTTGAATCACCAATGGCAATGGCTGATTAGATTCAGGCTTAATAAGTTAGATTTTCTTAAAAATAATTTTAAATTCTACCATTTTGCTTAAGCCATGCCTAGGGGTTGGCATATGGGGTATACTGTTAAGCAGTTTTTTTTTTTCATTCTTCAAGGTAATTTTACATAAATTTTCTTTTAGATTGATCACTATTTAAGAAGACAAATTAATTTGAGACTCGAGCTTGATGATAAATGATGCTAGTTGGCTAATTTGACTCTTCAAATTGTGAATACATGTTCTTGTCTCTTGTTAAAATTGTTGAGTGTTATTCATGAATAATTCAAATATTTCTTCAAGAGACATACTTAGTGTGGGTGATGGTGGCTACTGTTCTGAGGTAACCATGGTTGAAATTATTAAAAATATTGTGGATTTGCTTCATAACTTAAGCTTGGATAATCTCCTCACTCTGAATTATAAGCATTAAAGTATGATTCATAATTTCATTGTAGTTGATCATATTTTTAAAGTGTAGGATATTCTATATATACACTACTTTTATAGACTCTAACTTGTTGCCTATTATCTGTAACTATTCTTTGCACCAAGTAGTTAGTTTATAAATTTTGGATTTAAGAGAACATATATTTACCTCATTTGAAATTTATCTCTTGTATTCAAATTGATGCAAGGTGGCATCCATAAAATTTATGGTAATCAAAAGAAATAAAATAAATTAGAAACAATTTTCAGCAATTGCGCCCAAATTTGATGGGTATCAAAACCACTGAAATTAAATTTCTATTCTCAAAATAAATTTAATTGTAATAGTGGTAAATATGGTTGAATATACAGAGAATTGACTACTTATTTTAATCTCTTTTAAAAATCAAAATAAAAATAATAAAAAGTAAAATAAAGGGTCTATAAATTAAGAACTAAAATTAAATTAAAACTGAAAATTAAATTGATAAACTAAAAAATAGTAAAACTAAATTAGAAAAATAAAAATAGAAAAAGATTTAGTTGAATGAGTAATTTTTTGTTCAATTCTTGAATTGATTATAGATTCAAATATCATTCTTTTTAATTATTTAATAAATCAGTTATAGTATTGGACAAACTCTCAATATCAATCATTCCATAGGTTTTAAATTAATTAGAAAATATTCTCTAATTAATTATTTTCAATAATCTATCCTATAAGAATGTTCTTAGAATTTAATTATTGACAGTCTTAAGAACTAAAATCTTCGTGCTAAGATCTTTCAATTACCAAAAACATTTTCATCTTATTTTCGACTTTGATTTAGCTGTTCGATGATGATGATAAAGATGAAAAATAATTATAAAAATTGAAGTTTGAAATTTCAAGTTTTTAGACAATTTTAAAAATTCTTCTATTGTGAATTTTAATTAATATTATATACGTGCATGCCCTGTAGACGTATAAAACTAATTCATATGCTTAGATAAATTATTCCATGATTCTATTCATCAAAGTAGAGATGTGCAAAATAGGCCGAATATGATCGGTCTAACTAATTCGACCGGTTATGTTGATTTAAACCGACTATATTGGTCAGTTTAGCTCATATATTTACTAGTAAAATTGATTAAACTCAATAAAAATTGACCGAACCTAACCGAACGGACTAATAATGATTAATTTTCAAAAATAAATTTTTTTGACCGATTAACAGTAGTTGAATTGGCTGATCCCTAAAATTCCATCAACTCAACCATTGCACATCCTTACATCAAATTCCCCATTGCACATCCTTACATTAAATTGATAAACTTAAAAACAGTAAGACTAAATTAGAAAAATAACAATAGAAAAAGACTTAGTTGAAGGAGTAATTTTTTGTTCAATTCTTAAATTGATTATAGATTCAAATATCGTTCTTTTTAATTATTCAATAAATCAGTTATAGTATTCGACAAACTCTAAATGAGAAACGGAATAATTAAAAAGAACGGAAGGGCAGAATCTAATGAAATATAAATACTAATGAAATAGCTACTTCGTTTATAAATACTAATGAATTGATTATAGAATACTAATGAAATATAAATACTAAGGCAATTGAAGTCTCCATTTGATTTACAAACGGAAGCCCAGAATCCAATGAAATAGCTAACAGCCATCCCATCAGCTACTTCGTGGAGATACACATAACCTATGCTAAAGCCAAAGTTTGGAAACAGTGTGATTTGCAGAGCCATCAATGGCACCACTCTTGTTATACCATCTGGAGCCAAATATGAAGGCAGCAATTTTGGAAGAAAAGGGTGTAATACTAAAGTGTTGACCTAGATTTAGGTCAATCTTGTTTTTGATCTTGGCAAACAAATTGAAGTGATCTAATGGCTTCAATGAGTGTTTATATGGCAGGAAAGCAACTTAGAATGAGCTGAAATGCAAAGAAATTTGAAGATTTCCTAAGTGCTGAAAATCTGTCTTTGAAGGGATGCGCGACCGCCCCAAGGCCTTGCGCGACCATCCAAGAACGCGCGACCGCTCCAAGGGGTTGCGCGACCATCCAAACTGTCTTGGTTTGACAGTAAGGTTCGCGGTGACAAGAACGGTGAATGACTCGACGCAAGACAATGCGCGACTGCCCAATGTGGCTTCGCGACCGCTACATTTATATAGCCGTTGGTGGGCTTCAACGGCTAGTTAAAGAATTAATAAGAAGATGCCATGTGTCAAGTAGCCGTTAGAGATTTGAATTACGCGACCGCACCAGACTGCTGGGATGCCCGCACAAACAGATGCGCGACCGCCCCAAGGGGGTGCGCGACCATCCCAGGATGCGCGACCATCCAAAGGTGGTGCGCGACCATCCCAACAGTCTGACACAAAAATCCAAGAAGATTTTGTAGCTGTTGGAGTTTCACTTTTCTACCCACTTCACCAACGGGCAGAACTGGTTTGAGGCCTATAAATACCACCTCAAACAAGTCTTATAGCAAGAGAATAAATATTAATATTGTCCAAACTCTTGCAATTTATTTACTTAAGCATTCATCTATTTATCTCTTCATGTAAGGTTGAGTGTTAGCCATTAAAACACCAATTGTAAGGTTGTGAGAGTGAGCCTAAGAAAAACTCTTGTAAAGGTTGTGAGAGTGAGCCTAGTAAAACTCTTGTAAGTGGTTTGAGTGTTAGCCTTAGTAAAACACTTGTCAAGTTAGGTGTGAGCTTGTAAAAACACCAAAGTTGGAAGTGAGCTTGTAAAACTTCAAGTATAGTGGAATACCCAATTGAGGTTGGGGAGTGGATGTAGGATTGTTGAATCCGAACCACTATAAATCTCTTGTGTTGATTTTTCTACTCTCTACTCAATCTTCTACATCTTCTACATTTCTTATTTGTTGAAGTTTTTCAATTTGCTATCATTTCTTGAAGAAACCAATTCACCCCCCCTCTTGGTTGCCATCTTGGGACAACAATTGGTATCAGAGCTTTGAAATTTCTTAAACTTAATTGTGAAATTTGATCCTCAAAGGCAACCACACCCACTAATACCTCTACATCAACTTTCTCTTCCAATTCCATGGCTCATTATTATGGAAACTCAAAATCCCTTGTTATACCTCACTTTGATTATTCATATTGGAAACACAAGATGTTTTTGCTCCTAGATAGTGAAGGAATAGAGCTTTGGGATTATGTTGAAAATGAGTGGAAGATTCCTACAAGAGTGGTTGATGGTGTAGAAAAAGAGATTCCACGAAAAGAGTGGAATGAAGAACAAAGAAGAAGCAATGGGAGAGATAAAAAGGCTTCTTTCATTCTCCTAAGCTCATTGCCAAAGGAAGAATGTGGAAGAATTCTTGGATGCTCAAATGCCTATAGTATTTGGAAGACCTTGGAGAATTATCATGAGGGTACTAATCAAGTAAAATTCATGAAGGCCCAAATGCTTGTTCAAGAGTATGAACTCTTCAAAATGAAGTCCTTTGAAGATGTCACGGAGATGACCAACCGACTTCTTGCCATTGTCAATGATTTGAGGAAATTTGGCAAAGTATACTCTTTGGAAGACATAAATTGCAAAATCCTTAGAATTCTTACAAAGAAGGAATTTGAAGCAAAAGTATCATCCATTGAGGAAGCACATGATTTGAGCAAGCTTCCAACGGATGTCCTCATTGGAAAATTACTCACACATGAGATGGCAATGGAAATGCAAGAAGAGCAAGCAATTGCAAATCTATGTCTCATGGCTATGGGAGATGATGAACACTCCAATGAGGTAGGTACCCAATCTTTAAACATGAATTTAAATTACAACAATATTGATGATGCTTTAGATGATAGTGATATAATTGAATATATGAACCTTAGAGTAGAAAAGTATTTTTCTAAGATACAATTTCATAAGGACAAATGCTCTAAACTAGAAGAGGATTTTGTATGTTTAAAAAATTCCACTTTAGAATTAAAAACCTCAAATGAACAAATATCTAAAAGCAAACATAGCTTAGAAAAGGTTATCAAGGAAAATCCCTTAATTGACAAGGGCAAATGGCATGAAGATGGAGGAGAATGAGTACTCCATCAAACCAAGTTCAAACAATGCTAAGAGTAAGGCAATTGGCATTGAAAAATTGGTAACAATTCTTGCCTTACAACATTTGAACTTTTATACTTTTAATTTTTACTTTACATGTTGTGTTTGACATTAAGGTTGAAAAATGATTTTATGGTTGACTAAATTATTTTTGTTACATTTTAAATTTGTTCATAATTAAGTCAATCACTTTCTTGAATTGTATTTAATTTTCTTTTTATATTCCTCTTGATTTGACTCCAACAAGAGAGGAGAAAACTTGAATATTTTGATAAAAATTGATCTCAATTGTTTCTAAGTTTTTCACTTCTTGAAGGGGAGATCATCAATTGAGGGGGAGTATAATCCAATCAATTGGTATCCTTAACATATTTTTCATTGATTTTGATATTTTCATTGATTGGTACTTTTATTTTTCCTAAGTATATGACTTAGATTTGTGTTAATTGTGAATTTTGTTTTTGGTGATTGACCATTGGCTTTGAATTCTATTATAAAGTCACACCAATAATGATTTTGATCTTGTCTTGTGTTTATATTTCCTTATTTCTTATATCATCTTTGAAGATTGCTTGATTGATCTTCATCTCTACCTCCTCTTTTTGAATTTTGGCAAAGGGGGAGAGAATTTGATGAATTTGAGAATTTTCTTATGTTTTTCCATAATGGGAAGTATTGCCTATTTTTGTTGATTATTTGTATTTCAAATTCAATTTGATTGCCAAAATCAAAAAGGGGGAGATTGTTGACCTAGATTTAGGTCAATCTTGTTTTTGATCTTGGCAAACAAATTGAAGTGATCTAATGGCTTCAATGAGTGTTTATATGGCAGGAAAGCAACTTAGAATGAGCTGAAATGCAAAGAAATTTGAAGATTTCCTAAGTGCTGAAAATCTGTCTTTGAAGGGATGCGCGACCGCCCCAAGGCCTTGCGCGACCATCCAAGAACGCGCGACCGCTCCAAGGGGTTGCGCGACCATCCAAACTGTCTTGGTTTGACAGTAAGGTTCGCGGTGACAAGAACGGTGAATGACTCGACGCAAGACAATGCGCGACTGCCCAATGTGGCTTCGCGACCGCTACATTTATATAGCCGTTGGTGGGCTTCAACGGCTAGTTAAAGAATTAATAAGAAGATGCCATGTGTCAAGTAGCCGTTAGAGATTTGAATTACGCGACCGCACCAGACTGCTGGGATGCCCGCACAAACAGATGCGCGACCGCCCCAAGGGGGTGCGCGACCATCCCAGGATGCGCGACCATCCAAAGGTGGTGCGCGACCATCCCAACAGTCTGACACAAAAATCCAAGAAGATTTTGTAGCTGTTGGAGTTTCACTTTTCTACCCACTTCACCAACGGGCAGAACTGGTTTGAGGCCTATAAATACCACCTCAAACAAGTCTTATAGCAAGAGAATAAATATTAATATTGTCCAAACTCTTGCAATTTATTTACTTAAGCATTCATCTATTTATCTCTTCATGTAAGGTTGAGTGTTAGCCATTAAAACACCAATTGTAAGGTTGTGAGAGTGAGCCTAAGAAAAACTCTTGTAAAGGTTGTGAGAGTGAGCCTAGTAAAACTCTTGTAAGTGGTTTGAGTGTTAGCCTTAGTAAAACACTTGTCAAGTTAGGTGTGAGCTTGTAAAAACACCAAAGTTGGAAGTGAGCTTGTAAAACTTCAAGTATAGTGGAATACCCAATTGAGGTTGGGGAGTGGATGTAGGATTGTTGAATCCGAACCACTATAAATCTCTTGTGTTGATTTTTCTACTCTCTACTCAATCTTCTACATCTTCTACATTTCTTATTTGTTGAAGTTTTTCAATTTGCTATCATTTCTTGAAGAAACCAATTCACCCCCCCTCTTGGTTGCCATCTTGGGACAACATAAAGCATCTTTTGGGTGGCTGCTAATAATTTGGTTGAAATCTGCCATTGATTCAGCGACGGTGAAAGGACTTGAATCACCGTCATTGAAGAGGATAAACAGCTTATTAGGTGGCGATGGGTAATAAAGATTGGCAGCCAGTGGGAAGAAGTGTTGAAGATTGAGAGAAAGGAAGTGCTTGAGATTGGGAAGATCATTATCTATAAATATAAATATATAATTGAGCTATTGTATTCATCACTCATCAATATATTTATTAGTTTTCAAGACTTTAAGTTGTGTTTAAATAGTTTATTTACTTTTTTTTAATATATTATAACGTTATATTATATTTATGGATTGTCTTTTAATTATTGCTTGTGACATTTGGTAAACTAGTATTGTTGTAAATTACAACATTCGGTTATTGTGACAGTTTTAAACTCGCTCAGATCCTCTAAATTGTCTGTCTTATAATAGTTTGGTTTGGTTTGATTTATTCTTTTTTGGTAGTTTAATTTAGTTTAATACTCTTTCGAACCCCTCAAATTAGTTTAATTTGAAAATATGTCAAAAAGCCACTCAAACTGCCCCCATGTTCATCCCTAATATGAATAAGTATATAGAATTTCTTTATTCTATAACATGGCATTTTGAAGAACAAAAGTCACATTATAAACTTTGAATATAAAAATAAAGTCATAAACTTCATAGAAAAAGAGAGAAAATGAGAAAAAAAATTTGTGTAAATTTTTTGAAGTGGAAGAAAAGTATAAATAATAGGTTAAGAGTCATATTTATATATTGTTTAATTTTATTATTATTATTATTATTATTATTATTATTATTATTATTATTATTATTATTATTATTATTAAAGTATAATTAGTATGCTAGGAAGACTAAAAAGTCATATATTTTTATTGTCTAACTTTTCAAATTTTTTAAAAAATTATAAAGATAAGACTATTAAATAAATTATTATTTTGTAATTAATTTATTAGAAAAAGTAAATGTCATATATATTTTATTTTTTAACATTTAAAATATGTAAAAAATTATATAAATTAATAATATCATTAAATTAAATTATTAATATATAATTAATTTAAAAAAATAAATGACAAAATATTAAAGAATTTAATTTTTCAAATTTCTACAAAAATATGAATCAAATTATTAAAGTATACCTAATATGTTAGGAAGAGTAAAAAAAGTCATATATTTTTATTATCTAACTTTTTAAATTTCTAAAAAAATCATAAAAATAAGATTATTAAATAAATTCTTAATGTATAATTAATTTGTTAGAAAAATTAAAAGTTGCATATATTTTATTATTTAATAACTTTTAAAATCTCTAAAATATATATATAAATCAATAATATCATTAAATTAAATTATTGACGTATAATTAATTTGTGAAAAAAAAATTGAAAGACAAATATTAAAGTATTTAATATTTTAAATTTCTACAAAAATATAAAGTAAATCTTTAAAAGTATAATTAATAAGTTAGAAAGATTAAGAAGTTATATATTTTTATCACCTAACTTTTCAAATTAATTTATAGAAAAATAAAAGTTATAAATATAATTTATTTAATTGATATTATGAAATTATATTAATATAAATTATTTGAATTTATTCAATTTTAAATTTTATATAAATTATTAAAATTAAATGAAAAATTAATTTTAAAAAGAAAAAAAAAGATGCACATTTATGAACCTCAGCATTTTTAGCGAATAATATTATGTAAAAAAGAAAAATTAATATTTTAGAAAACATTAGATTGATTTGAAAATTCTGGCGAACTTCAGCAAAGCCTCAGCATTGAAGACAAAAGGCCATGCAAATACTGGAAAGTTGTTCCTTCTTTGTGTAAAATTCTCCAGCAACCAAAGCTAAAACCTTTAAAAGTATAGACAACAGACAATTAACCAAGCAATCAGACAAGTTCATGCTGCACATAAACAATATTAGAGTCACATGAGTCTCACATAGTCATGGCAGAGGGAGATATTGAGAAATTGAGGATATGGGTGAGAAAAAAGAGAAATTGTCAGCATTCTTAAAAATTGATAATATTACAGCTTTAACGTATTATTTGTTTTGATGGAATTGAAAAAAAAAATAAAATATGATTTTTTTAATTTTTATTATTTGGATGTTTAATTGAGAAGAAAAATATAATTTTAATAGAAAAATAATTTCTCTTTGATCAAAATAATTTTTCACATAAATAATGAAAACGAGAAAAAATAAAAAGATAAAAATATTATATCATATGAAATATCATTTATGTTCTTCTTTTATTTTTATTTTGATTTAATGGATAATGCTAAAGTTGTAAAAATATATTTTATAGATTTATTTAGATTATAGAAAATAAATCACATTTCTCTTATTATTCAATTATAGTTATCAAACACATTAAAATAAATTTAATTTCTTTTCTTTTTTTTTTCTACCCATTTCCTTAATTAAAGTAAATTTCATTTCCCTAGTGCAAAGAAGTAGCTTATATATATATTAATATTGATTAGGATTTAGAAATGTCAAATATCATATATTTTATTATTTAATTTTAAATTTCTAAAATATATAAATTAATTATTATTATAAATAAATTATTTAATTTAAAATTAATTTATCATAATTGTTAAGAGTTTTATTTATATTTTTTAACTTTCTAAATTTCTCAAAAATATAAATATATTATTAAATTATATTAATATATAATTAGTTTATAGAAGATTGAAAGTCGCATATATAATTTATTAATTATTAAATTTTAAAATTTAAAAATTATTAAAAGTATAAAAAAGTAATTAAAAAAGAAAATTATTTAATATTTTTTTAAAGTTTAATAATTTATATATATATATATATATATATTAGTAATGTCAAAAGTTATATATTTAATTTTTTAATTTTTTAAAATTTTAAAATATATAAATTAATTATTATTATAAATAAATTATTTAATTTATTATGAAGTTTAAGAGTTATATATTTTGTTAACCTTTAAAATTTCTAAAATATATTAATAAGTTATATTAATGTGTAATTAATTTATATTTTATAAAAAATTTATATATTTTATTGTTTAATTTTTTAATTTCTAAAAATATATAAATTAATCATAATTATAAATTAATTAATTTATTAGGAAGGTCTAAAGTCATATATTTTTTAACTTTTTAAATTTCTTAAAAATATATGTATAAATCAATCAATAATATTTAATTATTTTAATACGTAATTAATTTATAAAAAATTAAGTCAAAAAATAATTTATTTAATTAATATTATAAAATTATATTGATGTAATAAAAGATTAATAGTCACGCATATAATAAATAATAAATTTTAGATTTTAAATAAATTATTAAAATTAAATAAAAAATAAATTAAAAAGAGAATAAATGAGATAGTAATATTTAAAAAAAATAATGATGTGTAACTTTTTCAAAACTTCTTTCAACTTTGGCTTTTATATATAGAATATGGATATATATGTTATAATAATGCAAATTGATGTAATGACGTCAAATTTTAATTTAGAGTCCGACTTTAATGAATTTTGCATCTCTGCTTTCATTTTTAAAACTGATTAGAGATTCTCGATGATGATGAATCTCATCCTCCTCCAGTTTTACTTTTATTTTTCCTTTATTTATATTTTTAATTTATATTTATATCAATATATATATATATATATATATATATATATCAACGCATGGATAGCCGGGTTTGTTATGAATATTAGAACGTGTTCCATCGCCAAGGTGGAATTCTGGAAATTTTAACAAGGCTTGATCCTCGTATGGAATAAAAGAATCCGAAAATTAGGAATGGAAGCGGATAGCAAAAGTGCAGTGGACCTGACTTGTGGAAGGAAAGTTTCACACAGCGCAAATGCTGCTTTACTGGTAGGTATTAATCTATTGAAATTGAATTGACAAAGTACTGTTATTCATACATACAGAGAAGCTAACCTTGCAACAGATTAAATGACTTCTCATACGTTAATCTTTACTGCTTCCGCTTGATTTGATTAAAGTCTCCTACTGCCAGGCTATTAATGTAATGTTTGAGGCTTTGCCTCCGGCTGTATTAAGACCCTTTTTAAATATACATATATAGCTAATACATAATAGTTTTATTCATATGCATAAGCTAATACATATTAATAGTCTTACGGCTACTTCCAGTTCGAATTCGATTCATATGTTGTTGAAACAGCGAATTAAACACAGCCATTTTAGTCTAAGTGCCAACCCCCCACCTCTACCATCTCCACATTCTGAAAGAGATACAGCACTCAAATCATCAATATGAACCACCTCAGTCTTTCTGGGTCTTCCCCAACCAAAATCTATTTCATACACACTTAATTCAGGTGATCCAGCAATTTTAATTATGTTGCCTTGTTCTGATATTTATTTCCATTTTGACATCCATTTTTCTGCTCTATTCTCTGAAGTTCTTCAATGGAAACCAACAATCATCAAGGGTCATGACACATTTCAATAATAAATTTTATACTTATAAGCTATTTTTTTTATCAGACATACTAATTGCTTATGAGCTACTTATATAAGTACTTAAAACAAACACATAAACTCTTTCATTTCTCATAGTGATTTAGCGATTGGATGACGGTAATATTGATTTAAACATTCGATGATGGTGATGATAAATCTTCTATTTTCTTTAGTGACCTATTTTAATTTCATTTTATTTTTTCATTCATGCTACGTGATAAATAAAATATAAAATAATAAATCTAATAAAATATAATAATTAATAAATGCAATAATAGTTTAAAACAACATTCATTTAAATATAAATTCTAAATTTCAAGTATTAATGATACAACTAATTAGTACTACGTGCATGAACCTTATTAAATTGCACAAACATGCATTATCCAATTCAAAATGTACACAGCGAATTTAATTGCCTATAAAAAATCATATAAACTTGAATACTGAACCAGCTATAGCTGTAATCAAGCCAGAAAAATTGCATAATTCATAAGACTCAATTATTAAGACGCGGCACAATATTGCAATCAAGCCAGAAAATTTGTTAGAATAACAAATTGAAGGAAGAGCAGACTATTAGTTTTATTTTTCATTTACACTTCTAATTTTTAATTAGAATTCTTGAAACAATCATGAATGGTGAAATTTAAAAGCGGCGATGACAAAACAGAAGACAAAGAAAATCTTGGCACAAGAAAAAGCTAAGGATGAGCAAATTGTCAGGTAGTTGGTTTATGAACAAAGCAAAGAAAAGAAGAAGAGGAGAAGAAGAAAGGAAGGGAGAAAGAAAGAACGTGAAAGAGAGAATGAGAAAAAGGGAGAGAGAGTTGAGAGAATTCTGTTGGATATTAACTGATAATAATTGTTTGTTACGTATTGCGGCTATTAACAGTAATTCTCTCATACACCAATATCCAGCTATAATTATTATTTTGCTAACATCAATGCACTGCTCACTAACTCCTATGCACTAATAACTAATACTACTAATTATTTAATCATCACTGAAATCCCAAGTAGAAGCATTTCTTTTAATTTCTGTTACTCCTTTGGCAGCCATGGTTCATCCATTCCCCATTCAATTAGTCCAGCCAATGGTACATTTCCTCTGCTACTGGTGTCCTGACACAAATAAACTGAATCAACTTGATTCCAACTATAGTTCCTAACTTGACCGATTATGTCAATATAAACAGATTAGATTGGTCAGCCTCGGATTGCAATTTTGACAAATAGATATTATCGGTTCGGTTTCGACCTGTATATTTTGCAAGTCGAAACCGATCGAACCTGACAAGACCGATCGATACTTGTCAATTTTGTAATTTTTTCTTGTTTTAAATGGTCATGAATTTTCCAACTCAACTAATAGTAATCGGTTTAACAAACTTCTAAAAGCCGGCCAAATTGATTGCATCCTTTAAAAAAAAGGTATGTAAGCTGAAATTAACATGGTAAAGACATAGAAAATTGAAGATAATAACAACAATATTGAAGAATAGTTACAACAATAATTAAACCAAATCAGTATCACAAGAAATCCATCATATTCAAAGCCAGGAACAATTACAGTCTACTTTCATACGTAGAAGCTGAAATAGATATGCATATCATAATCCATTTTCACAAAATCACCTAGTGAATCTTAGATATCTTCAAGCATTATTCATTTACTATAATACATAATAGTTTTATAGCTACTTCCAGTTCAAATTTGATTCAAATGTTGTTGAAACAGGTCAATAAACACATCCATTTTAGCTCTACTAAGTGCCAACCCAACCTCCACCCCACCGCCACCATCTCTGCATTCTGAAAGAGATATAGCACTCGAAGCATGAATATGAACCACCTCAGTCTTTTTGGGTCTTCCCCAACCAAAATCTGTGTCATACACTCGTAATTTAGGTGATCCAGCAATGGTAACTAAGTTACCTTGTTCTGATGCTTCAAAATTTGATACCCATTTCTCTGCCCCCTTCAAAGGTCCATTCTCAAGTTCCTCCACTTGCTTTGCAATAGTTTTTGCAGCTATTACAATCCCATTGTCTCCTAACAGTTCACGTCTTTTAAGTGTCGCATCAACAGCTGCTAGACAATTTCCAAAATATGTGATGGGTAACTTATCTTCCAGACGGTGTCGGCAGTCGGCCACAAATATTAAATGGTAAGGCTTATCATTGTTAACCAAAGCAATATCATTTTCTTCTTCTAGTGATTTTATCAAATTAACCCATACGAAAACACATATTACCACAAAGTTTGATGCTTTTAACTGGCAGGCGCTATTGGTAATCCAATATTTAAGCTTTTGAATGTTGGCTTGGTCAATCACGAAAGTAGCTTTAACCATGTCCGCCAGTAATTCATGCATGGACAAGCTCATATCGTAATCCGAAGAATCAGCCGAATTCTCTATCTCCTTTAGGAAAATGGATTCAAGATTTGAAGGATCTTTAATTGCTTGTCTTACATGATATGGCAGTAATGACTTGTCAAGGTAATTTAAGTCTCCATTTGATTTACAAACAGAAGCCCAGGATTTAATGAAATGGCTAACAGCCATCCCATCAGCTACTACGTGGTGAAACTCATAACCTATGCAAATGCCAGAATTTGGAAACAGAGTGATTTGCAAGGCCAATAATGGCACCACTCTTGTAACGTCTGGAGCCAAATAAGAAGGCAAGCTTGGAACATAAGGATGTAATACTATGACATCTTTCGGGTGGTAACTAATAACATGGTTGAAATCCGCCGTCGATTCAGCCACTGTGAAAGAAATTGAATCACCTTCATTGTAGAGAATAAACGTATGTGAGGTGGCGATGGGTAATAGAGATTGGCAGCCAGAGGGAAGAAGTGTTGAAGAGTGAGAGAAAGGGAGTGCTTGAGATTGGGATGATCATTGTCTATGAAATAAGAGGTTTAGTCATGGTATTCAAAGAAGAGAAGGCGTTGTACAGGAGGAGAAAGACACCATGGAATGTCCAGGAAACTGAGAGGAAGAGAGGTTGTGGGCACTGAAAGTGGAGGTGGGCAGATTTTGAAATGATCAATAATTTTAAGAGATTGGGTATCACCCATTTCTTGACCAAGAATATAAGCAGAGTGTTGAAGATGATGGCCTAATAAGGAGTATGCTGTGTTTCATCTTCCACTGTTGATGCAATGCATATTGCATAGGTTAGGGTAGTTTAATTGTAGTATTTTATGCTTAATTTTAGCCATATTTGCATAACTTTAATGTTTATTTTGTACTTCTAATGTTTGTTTAAGTTTTCTCCAAGACCAAGTGGTTTTGAGAGGTTTTTCTAAGTGATTTGAAGGTTTAAGGGTCAAAAGAGAGTATTGGAGTGCAACTGGGAACAAGTGGATGCAAAAGGAAGTACAAAACCCAAGTGTATGTTGTCACCAGTCAGCACCAAGCATGGAGAGTGTGCCGACTCATGACAGTGAGCCTACTGTCACCACTCGGCACTAAGCAAGGAGAGTGTGCCGAGTGGTGACACTCCAAAGAGCATGAAAACCGTTCGGCGCAGCTTGTACCTTTTCAGTCATAACTTTCTCTACAGACCTCGGATTAAAGTAATTCAAGTTGCGTTGGAAAGTTAATTAAAGATGATAAAACTTTCATGAAGAAAAAATTTCTAGAAAATATCATTTTAAAGGTCAAAAATGCCCTTGAATTTACTATTACTGCGCAGAGTGGTGCCTTTTCACTTTGAATGGTGTCCCCTCTCTTTGGACAAGAATTTTGGGCACTTATAACCAACTTTATCCTTATAAATACATCATTTCTGGTTTAAAAAAGGAATATACTGCATTCTATTATCAAAATTAGAGAGATAAAAGTTTATTGCAAGAAAGTGGAAAGACTTTGCTCTCAAGTACTCAAGAAGGATTCTAACACAATTCCTACTAGAAAATATTCAAAAAGAAGACAAAAAGGGGAGTGAAACATTTATTTTCTCTATCTTTTCTGTAATTTCTTGTTAGTATGTAATGTTTAAAATTTTAGATACTAAACTTTTAATTTAATATTGTTAATTAATAGTGAATTGCGATATACGTGGTATGGATAAGTGATGTAAATAGTGGATTTCAAAAATTTACCAAAGAAATTATTTATTTTTACTGTTTTACGAGATTTAAAATCGAATTAGAATCAAAAAATAAGAAAGATGGTACATCATAACTAAGATGAGATTGGTCACACTAGATTAGTGTATGTTGTCACTAGTTGGAACCAAGCATGGAGAGTGTGCCGACTCATTACAGTGAGCCTACTGTCGCCACTCGGCACTAAGCAAGGAGAGTGTGCCGAGTGGTGACACTCCAAAGGGCAGAAAAATTGTTCGGCACAGCTTGTACCTTTTGGGTCATAACTTTCTCTACAGACCTCAGATTGAAGTAATTCAAGTTGATTTGGAAATTTAATTAAAGGGGATAAAACTTTCATGAAGAAAGAATTTTCAGAAAATGTCATTTTAAAGGACAAAATACCCTTGAAGTTACTATTACTGTACAGAGTAGTGCCTTTTCACTTTGAATGGTGTCCCCTCTCTTTGGACATGAATTTTAGGCACTTGTAACCAACTCTATCCTTATAAATACATCATTTATGGTTTAAGAAAGTGATATTCTGCATTCTATTATCAAAATTAGAGAGATAAAAGTTTATTGCAAGAAAGTGAAAAGACTTTGCTCACAAGTACTCAAGAAGGATTCCAACACAATTCCTACTAGAAGATATTCAAAAGAAGACAAAAGGGGGAGTGAAACATTTATTTTATCTATCTTTTCTATAATTTCTTATTAGTATGTTGATGTTATTTGTTATTTCTATGAGATTTGTTAATATGTATCAAGGCTAATTGCCTAAGGGGTTGAAATTGCAAGGGGTTAGTCTTGTTTGTTGAATTACATTTCTATTTTAATGCAATATTTGGTTTAATTTGATTATGTTTGAGTGCTTAATTTGCTATGTACGCTTGATCTCCATATTTAGTATGTTAGTTAAGAATTCACAACGAGAGTTGACTTTCTTAATGGAAAAATAACATAATCACTCAAGTTAAAAGGCTACATAGAGCCTACTTCGAGAGGGGTCAAAAGGATTGGCATAGAACTTCATGGTTTATGTGTACAACCATATTGACATGAGAGTGTGTATGCAGCGGCGGAACCACCATGGGGTCGTGTGGGGTCACACGACCCCCTCTTACCGGCAGCCAGACGTGGAGGACTCATGATGCATGGAAACTCAACCCCCGTGAAGGGGGGCTGAGTTTCAGAGTAAATTGCAGCGAGGGATAGACGAACCCCTCGCTGCAATTTCAATTTTTTTTTATAAATTAGTCACTGGCAAAACGACGTCGTTTCGCCAGGGACTAATTTTTTTTATAATTAAACGCCGTTTCGTCAGGAGTTTACTTAAAAAAAATAAACCGGGGCTGCGTTTTCCTTCTTCTTCTTTCTTCCCTTCCCTCTCCCTGTGTCTCTGTTGTTCCCTTCCCTCCCCAAAACACAGCCACTGCCAGGCGCCAGCAGCACCCACCCATGGCCAGCCGCAGCACCGCCGACAGCCGCCATCCAGGAAGCCCACCGCACCGGCCGCCACAGCAGCAGCAAGCCCACCAGCAGGTATTTTTAATTTTGTCTAATTTTTTTTTAAAATTTTTTATTTTTGTCAAATTTTTTTTGTCTAATTTTTTTATTTGATTTTGTTTAATGAAATTTTAATTTTGTGTGTTGTTTAATTGTTGTAATGTGTTTTGTGATTTTTTTTATTTAATTAGATTAATATTTAATTTTGTGTATTTTTAATTTTATTTATTAATTAGATTTATTAAAAATTATATATAATTTATTTAATAATTGTTGATTTTTTATTTGATTTAATTTCTGTAATTTGAGAGTTTTTTTAGAAATATTTAATAGGATTAGATTAATTAAAATTTATTATTGTTATTTGATTATTTTGTTTTATTTAATTGTTGATTATTTAATTTTGGTTTGTTTTGATTTTAATATTGTAATTTGAGATTTTTTTAGAAATATATAATAGAATAAAAATAATTAAAAATGATAAATAGTTTATTTATTGAATATTTAATTTTTGTTTTATTTGATTTAATTAATGTAATTTGAGATTTGTTTTAGAAATATATAATAGGATAAAAATTATTAAAAATTATATATATTTTATTTATTGATTATTTAATTTTTATTTTATTTGATTTTAATATTGTAATTTGAGATTTTTTAGAAATATATAATAGAATAAAATAATTAAAAATGATATATAGTTTATTTATTGATTATTTAATTTTTGTTTTATTTGATTTAATTAATGTAATTTGAGATTTGTTTTAGAAATATATAATAGGATAAAATTTATTAAAAAATGATATATATTTTATTTATTGATTATTTAATTTTGATTTTATTTGATTTTAATATTGTAATTTGAGATTTTATTAGAAATATATAATAGAATAAAAATAATTAAAAATGATATATAGTTTATTTATTGATTATTTAATTTTGGTTTTATTTGATTTAATTAATGTAATTTGAGATTTGTTTTAGAAATATATAATAGGATAAAATTTATTAAAAATTATATATATTTTATTTATTGATTATTTAATTTTAATTTTATTTGATTTTATTATTGCAATTTGAGATTTCTTTAGAAATTTGATTTAATATATACTGATTATATATTATAACAGAAATGGATAAAATTTTAAATAAGACAAAGAGAGTGCGAAATAAATGTGGTGAATCTTCAAATATTCCCAAACCAATTTCAACATCAAGTAGTTACACAATTGGCGAAGAAACTAGCAATAAAAAAGGACGTCAAGAGTTAAATTTAGATGATATTATTAGCGATCCCGCATTGCGTAAACCCACTGACGAGTTTGATGTTGGGATTAGAGATAATGTTAGGAGACAATGTGTGATTAAAGGACCTTGTCAACCAATTGGGCATAATTTTCCACAAACAAATTTTTCAAAAATTATGAGAAGTTTTAGAGATCACTGGTTTTCTAAATATGAGTGGTTGGAATATAGTATTAGTAAAGATGCGGCATTTTATTTTTGGTGTTATCTTTTTAGATCAAATAGAGGCTCCAAGCATGGGGATAATGTCTTCACAGATATTTGATTTCGCAATTGGAAAAAAGCAATGGAGAGGTTTAATGAACATGTTGAGGGTCCAAATAGTCCACACAATTATGCTAGAATGCAATATGTTGGTTTTAAAAACCAGAGACAAAGCGTGTCTCATGTCTTATCTTCTCATAGTCATGAGATTGAGATTACTTACCGCACTCGTTTGACCGCTATTATTGATTGCATTCGTTTTCTTCTAGTTCAAGGGTTGGCTTTTCGCGGGCATGATGAGTCAGTGAATTCAACAAATCGGGGTAATTTTCTTTCACTTCTTAGTTGGTACAATGAACGCAATTTTGATGTTGGTAATGCAGTTAACTCAAATGCTCCTGGTAATAATCAACTCACTTCTCCATTAATCCAGAAGCAAATAGTTAGTGCTTGTGCTTTGGAGACGACACAAGCCATTGTTAATGATATTGGAGATGACTTCTACTCCTTATTAATTGATGAGGCTCGTGATAATTCGGTAAAGGAGCAAATGGGTGTGGTATTGAGATATGTTAATAAATTGGGACAAGTGGTTGAGTAATTAATTGGAGTAGTACACGTGAGTGATACATCTGCTTTGTCTTTGAAAAGTGCACTTGATGATTTATTGGCAAAACATGGGTTATCAATAAACAGAGTTAGAGGTCAGGGTTATGATGGAGCTTCCAATATGCGAGGTGAATTCAATAGGTTAAAAACTCTCATTTTAAATGAAAATCCTTCGACAAGGTACATTCATTGTTTCGCTCACCAGCTCCAATTAGTACTTGTTGCAACATCAAGGAGCAATAGATTTGTAAGTAATTTTTTTTATTATGTTGCAATGATTGCAAACATTGTTGGAGTTTCATGTAAAAGGAGGGATGCTTTCCGTCAAAAACAACATGATGAAGTAGTTCAGCGTCTAGAAAGTGGTGATATTCAAACTGGAAGAGGCTTGCATCAAGAAACAAATTTAGCTCGACCTGGTGACACGCGATGGGATTCTCATTATAAAACAATTGTGCGTCTTCTCTCAATGTGTTCTCCTGTGAAAGAGGTTCTTGAGAATATTTTTGAGGATGGTTCTGATCTAAGAAATCGAGGGGCAGTTGTGGGCTTGCTTGATAAAATGGGAAGTTATGAATTTATTTTCATTGCTTTCTTGATGAGAAAACTTTTAGGAATGACAAATGATTTATCTCAAGCTTTACAAAGAAATGATCAAAATATTGTTAATGCAATTCATTTAATTGCAACTGTTAAACAAGCATTGCAAAGCTTCAGGGAGGATGGATGGAATAAATTACTGGACGTTGTTAATGATTTTTGTATAGATCATGATATCGCAGTGCCTAATATGGAAGATAATGAAGGTTATCTAAGATCTAAGCGTGTTGGTACTCCAACTACTTATTACCACCACTTTCGAGTAGAAATATTTTGTCAGGTACTATTTTATTAATTAATAATATATTTAACTTTTTATTATGCTATTACCTAATATTATTTCATCCAAATTTCAGGTTATTGATTTCATTGCTCAAGAAATGGAAAATCGCTTTACAGAATCAAGTACGGAATTGCTTTCATGCATTGCTTGTCTTTCTCCTAGAAACTCATTCTCCAGTTTCCAGGTATCTAAATTACTTCATCTCGCTGAACTATATCCATATGATTTCACGATTACTGATCGGATGGTACTTGAAGATCAACTTGAGACTTACATTGCTGATGTAAGAAGAAATATAGCTTTCTCTGATCTAGATAATATTGGAGCTCTTGCTGAGAAAATGGTTGAGACAGGTTATGACACTATGTTTTCTTTGGTATATCTGCTTATCAAGTTGGCGTTAGTCTTACCTGTTGCAACTGCTACTGTCGAAAGAGCTTTTTCAGCAATGAACATTATCAAGATGGGAGATGAATTTTTGAGCGACTGTTTGATTTGTTATGTGGAGAGAGAATTTTTTTAAAAAATTAAAAATGAGGCTGTTATGCAACGTTTTCAAAAAATGCAGACTCGTAGGATACAATTATCGTCTCTTAGTCGTAGTCAATCTAATAGCACAAATTAATTTTTGAACTACTGATACTGTAATATTAAATGTTTAATTTTATTGTGAACTCGTCTGTAATTTTTATTCTGTATAAATTTTGACCCCCCTCGATAAATTCCTGGTTCTGCCACTGTGTGTATGGTCCTACTCATAAATACCTTAATTGACAATGAGAGTTGCTTTTAATGAATTTAGGTCAAGCCTCCAATCAACCAATCATTCTAACATCATTATGATCAAAAGGGAAATCATAAAAAGGTTCAATAGCAATTTTAACTTATGTAATTTAAATTCCTATTCCTTGATTGCTTGTATTTCAAATTTTATTATTGTAATTATCTAGTAGGTTTAATTAGTGAAGTAATTAGATTAGGATTTAAATAGTGAATTAGAAGATAAATTACTTAACTTGCAAATTGGTGAGCCTAAACAATTGACTACATATTCTAATTAATACTTAACCAAATTCTAATTTCTAGTATTCGACATCCTACTACTCTATACTAAGTCCTAGAGACTAAGGATACAAATAATTCCACTTCAGAATTTGGTGCCGTTGCTGGGGAATTGAAAGGTTAATATTAGTCTAGGGTAAAGAAAAATTACTTTAGGACAAAAAAATTTCTATTTTAGTTTAAAATTCTGTGTTTATTTTAGTTTTCATATGAGGAAAACTCTCAATACTTCATTTTCATAGTATACACACATACTCTCTGAAAGAAGTCATCAATAAATGGTACAAAGTAGTGCTTTTCTCACATTGAAGTTGTCTTGAAAGGATCTCACACATCTGAGTGAATATAGTCTAAAATACCATGGGTATCATAGATTGCAGTACTAAACTTCACTCTATTTTGCTTGTCTTTAACACAATGCTTACAAAAATCTAACTTCTGAGGTCACACTCCTTTCAATAATCCTTGATCTGATAAAAGTTTCAAGGATTTATCGCCAGCATGCCCCAAACGCATATGCCATAATCTGGTTGTTTTCAACTCGTGATCAGTACTGAAAGCTACTGTTGCTATCCTAATAATTGCATTACCCTGATAGTAATATAAGTTATTGGCCTTCCTTAATCCTTTCATTATCACCAGTGCACTGGAGATGATTTTCATTACTCCATCTGCTGTATTTACAATGAAGCCCTTTGATTCTATGACTCCCACAGAGATGAGATTTGTCTTCAAGCTTAGTACATATTGGATATTTATCAAAGTCCTGATTGATCCATCATGATTTCTCAATTGGATTGAACCAATTCCTCTTATCATACATGGACCGTCATTTGCAGTGTAAACAGCTTCTCCTTTTAGTTCTCTAAAGTCAAATAACCAATCTTGATTAGGACACATATAATGGCTACAATCAGAATGAAGTAGTCATACACTAGAAGAGCTTGTTGATGATACAACAACTAATGAAAGGTCTGAGTCTTCATCATCACACTCAGCTACATTTGAATTCACAACAGCTTTTTCTTTATCAGATTTATTTTTATTCTTTAGCTTAGGACAATTTATCTTTCAATGCCTTTTCTCCCGGCAAAAGGCACATTCATCTTTAGCTGGTCTGAATTTCGATATTCCCTTCTTTTTTCTCTTTCTGCTTTGAGAGTGACATCTCACAATTAATGTTTTTGTTTCTCCACTTGAAATCTCTTTCTTATCTTTCTTTCGTAGTTCATAACTGTATAATGTCGCAGTTACTTTAAAGAGAGTTACTTCAGCCTTTACATTGAGTAGAGTTATTTCAAAAAACTCAAACTCCTCAAGAAGGGACCCCAACAACATCAAAGCTAAATCTTCATCTTTGAAAGTCACATCTAAATTTATCAAATCAGCTACCAACTGATTAAAATTGGTGATGTGTTCATTCATTGTAGTATCAGGAACATAAGTGAAGCAAAACAATTTCTTCTTCATATGAAGCTTATTTTGACTACTTTTCTTTAAAAAAATTTCTCCAATGCCTTCCACAATTTACTTGCGAAAACTTTCTTAGAGAAATCATACTTTTACTCTCTAGAAAGGCATGATCGAATTGTTCCACAAGCCACATGATTGATGACTTTCTAATTTTTTTATCAATGTCTTCTAGGTTATCTTCTTCAATGACAATGTCTAAACCTTGCTGAAAAAGACGTCTAGAACCTTACTTTGCCACATATCCAAATGGCCCGTACCATTAAAAATTACCACTGCAAATCTAGCATTTGACACAGTAGTCCTTAATCAAATTGACAAAGTGGATGTTGTCTCCTTTTGAGTTGATGATTTGCCTAAGTCACCTGCCATCTCTACTTCAAAAAAATTATTTAATAGCTAATAAATACGGAATACAAATAATCCAAGAAAATCTTTTTTGATGTGGAAGATCATACTAGGTTGCAACCACAGAGCATACTCAGAAAATCTTGGCTTTGATATCAATTATTGTAAAAATTGGATTAATTTTTCACCAATTATGTATAGTGTGTGAACAATTGCACCAATAATTATACCAGAAAATTTTTTTTAAAAAAATTTCTAAAAAAAAAAAATGGGTTAAAATGGATATGCTTAAATATCAAATCTTTCCTTAGACAGAATTTTTTTAAATATATAATTACTAACACAAAATAACACCACAACTATATTAAAAATAGCTATTAAATAAAATAAAGAGAACATCAAAATTTAATGAGATTAGAAATACAAAAGATATAAGAGAAAAAATATTAAAGCATTAAAAATAAGAGGGCTTAATATTTTTTGAGATATATTTAACTAATAGAGGAGAGGTCTATTTATAATTTAAAACTCTCCCCCTCACATCCCACTTCTTTCAATGTGGGATGTCTAAATAGCCATAAAGCAACATTTAGGTGATCTAGCAATTGTAATTAAGTTACCTTATTCTGATCTCTCTTTATAATTTGACGTCCATTTTTCTGCCCCTTTCAGAGCTCCATTGTCGAGTTCCTTCACTGCCTTGGCAGTAGCTTTTGCAGCTATTACAATCCCATTTTCTCCTAAAAGCTCACTTCTTTTAACTGAAGTATAACAAGATGCCAGGCAATTCCCAAAATATGTGATGGGTAACTTATCTTCTAGACGGTGTCGACAGTTGGCCACAAAACCCAAATAGTAAGCCTTATCATTGTTTATTATATCACTATCATTTTCTTCTCCTAGTGACTTCTTCATCAAATCAATATGAAAGCACATATTACCACAAAAGCTGATGCTTGTAATTGCGCGATGCCATTTGCAATCCAATCTTTAAGCTTTTGAATATGGGTTTGATCAATAACATAAGTAGCTTTAACTTTGTCAGCCAGTAATTCATGCATTGGGGAGCCCATATCATAATCCCAAGAAGCAGCAGAATTCTCTACCTCCTTCAGAAAAATGGACTCAAGATTTGATGGATCTTTAATGGCTTCTCTTACATGATATGGCAGTGACGATTTATCAAGGCAATTTAGATCACCATTTGATTTGCAATTAGACGCCCAAAATTTAGTGAAATAGTTAAAAGCTACCCCATCAGCTACTGCATGGTGAAACTCATAACCAATGCCAATGCCAGAATTTGGAAACAGAGTGATTTGCAAGGCCAACAATTTCACGACTCGTCTACCATCTGGAGTCAAATGCGAAGAAAGCAATTTTGGAGCAAAAGGGCGTAATAAAGTAACATCTTTTGGGTGGTTACTACTGACAGGTTGAAATCCGCCATTGATTCAGCGACTGTGAAAGGGATTGAATCACCATCATTGAAGAAGATAAACAGTTTGTAAGGTGGCGATGGGTAATAAAGATTGGCAGCGAGAGGGAAGAAGTGTTGAATAGTTAGAGAAAGGGAGAGCTTGAAATTGGGAAGATCATTGTCTATGAAATAAGAGGTCGAGTCACCAACGGGGTTGGTCTAACCGGTAAGCCGCTTGGATTCGCTTAAGCAAGTCTCGTGTTCGGGTCTCAGTGCATATAGTTATTCCTGTTGGGAGACTCACCCATCAAATTTAGGTGTACGACATGGATCGAGTTCGAATTAGTCGAGACGAGGCCCTGAATACCGGGCAAGCAATAAAAAAATAAGAGGTCGAGTCATGGTATTCAAAGAAGGTAAGGCGTTGTATTGGGGGGCATTGACACCATGGAATGCCAAAGAAACTAAGAGGCAGAGAGGTTGTGGGTACTGAAAGTGGAGATGAGGAGATTTTGAAATGATCAATAATTTTGAGAGATTGGAAATAACCAATTTCTTATCTTTTTGATCTAGAAAAAATACACAGAGAAAATTCGATTTGTTGAAGATGGTGGCTTTGTGGGAATTATATAAAGGAGTTGATTTTGTCTCCATTAATTTCTCATCTTCGATCAAGACAATGTTTGGTTTACAAGTGCCAAAATGTTAATTTTCTTTCATTTTCTTTCCACTTTAATTTTAATTATGAATTTTTTTTAACAGATAATTATGAATATGATATCAATCAATAATTGGTCAATTGCGAACCAAATTTCTGAGATAATTTTTTATAATATATGGTAAGCAGAGGCTGCTGGCTGATAGGAGTTCTTTTGCCTGAATTTTGAGTCTTTTGACTTGTAAATGTTATTAATTCACATGATATGGGAAAAAACAAAAAAATTTATAATAATGATTTTTTTGAGCCAGATTTTATAATAATGATGGACCCATGCTCTTCTTTTGTGCAATTCAAATTATTGATGAGTTCGTGTTTTGATAAAATTAAAAAATTTATTATTTTATATTATATATTTGATAATTTGATAATTATTGAATATATATATATATATATTTAAATTTTTTTAAAAAAATATTTTTCAACTTTTGTATAAATTTGATATATTTAATACATAATATATATACCTTATAATTTTGAAAATAAGATACTTTTAAAATATTAGATGCACATAATATATATATATATATTATATTATATAATTCGATCTGACTTGATTGAATTTAACTTAATATGAAAATATATATAATTAATTAAAAAATATATATAATTTTTATCTAATCAATTTGATATTTTTAATTCAATCAAATTAAAATATATACTAAAAGGATATGCACTCCTACACAAGCAGTGTTTGGTTTAGAAGTGCCAAAATGCCTATCAATTTTGTCAATTTAGTGCCAAATTTCTGAAATAGTTTATAATATTTGTACCAAAACGCAAGACTTGGTAATTAGAGGAGGCTGCCTAATAATAAAACTTTAGCTGAATTTTGACATATTTTTGTTTTTTTCTAATTTTAACATGGTAATTAATGGTTTATATAATTATTTTGAAAAATAATAATTTTTTTTGATATAAATAATTTATCAAATTTTAATATAACGGTATATCCATCCATGCTCAAATTTAAAAACTTTAATTAAATTATAATATTTTTTTTATCAATCAACGTCCTGTTGGGTGGTAATAATAAAATATTTTTAATAAAGGGTGGACCCATGCTCGTCTTTTGTCCAAAATCAAATTATTAATCAGGTTGTAGTAACAATAATAATGACAATGCAATTTAAGTCTGAATTTAGCCTCCTTGGCAGGGGAAAGATAAATGACGTTTTTGTGATAGTGCAATATATAAGAAATTGCAAGCAACTACACACGTTTTCATTTCTGCCTGTGGTTGTTGTCTAATTTCAAATTAAAGAAGCTCAAGTTGCCTTATATGCAGAATAATAAATTAATTGACATTAATAATGCAAATTAATTATTTAATTCTGTGTTAATAATTACAAATACAAGTAAAAAATCACTAAAATATATTAGGGAAAAAAGCACTTAAAGGGGAAGACTTTTCCTACATAGGAAAAATTTTCAAAAAATCAGAATTTAGTTGAATATAAAAAAAGCAAGAGAATTGTGTTGTTTCTTCGTTAAGGCAAAGCAAATCGTTTCTGTGTCTCCTTAAATTAAGAACACACCACTTTGCGAATTTCTATTTCTCTCTTTTTTTAAATTTGCAAACCCTTTTTTTCAAAAGAAAAAAAAAAGCCATGGGAAATAAAGCAAGTTCCAGAAGAGTCATCCAGCATCAACAAAGAAAAGCGGCAGCTACATGTCCTCCATGGTGCTTCAAATCAAACCAGGTAAGCCTCTTTTTTTTTTTGTTATTCTCTTCTTCTGATTCTTTTTAATGAGTCTGTGGAAAATTCAGATTATTCTGTAATATCTTAAATTCAAATTAGTCTGTAATCATCACTTATTTATGAGGATATTTTCCTTTTTCTCAAATCAACAGCTCTTGATTTTGTTTCTGCAACTCTGTCGTTGTTGAAAAGATTTGAAAATGCTACACATGTTAATGGTTTTTCGGCTGGGGGCAACCGCAGCGCATATTAATGTGCTGAACTTGGTGGGCCCTCTGGCAAACGAAAACACCAGAAATTTTGAAGAAAACTACACGTCATTTTATGCTTTTTATAAATTTACTGAGAAAATATCAAGGCATATTTTTAAAAATATCCAAAATATATATTTTTTTTTTAAAAAAATATTTTTAAAATTAATATTTTTTTAATTTTAAAAATATTTTTTTAATTTTTAATCTTAAAAATATCTTTTCTAACATATATTTTTAATATATATTTAATATATTTAAGATATATTTAATTTTTTTGAAATATACATTAGATATATATTTAATATATCAAAAATTAAAAAATATATTATACTGTATAATTTTTTTAAAAATGAACAAAAAAATATTATTAAATTTAGCTTAATTTTTTTAATCAATTTATAATTTATCAATTTCATACAACACATATAATTTATCAATTATTTATTATATTATGATAGTTTTTATAAATTTATTATGAATTTATTATATAATGATAATTTTGATAAATTTATTATTAGATTATTATATATTTTTATAAAATAAATAAAAAAAAGTTTATATGTAAAAAGAAATAAAAATTTGAAAAATTTGAAAAAATTAATATTTTAATTTTTTTAAATAAGAAAATATAGATCCAATTCATTAATTTTTTAAAAAATAAAAAATGTTAAAATTTTTGATATATATATATTTCTAAATATGTTTATTATGTTAATTATTATAAATTAATGTAAATAGGGTGTGTATATTTTATAAATCTAATCAAATTTGATTAAACTGGACTAAATTAATATTCACGTAAAATTGAATTAATATTTTTAAAAGATTTTAAATTTAATAAACTAGTCCAGTTGAGATTTATTTGTTTAGGACTGGCAAAGTTATACATATAATGTTATATATATTATATTTTTTATATACATTTATAATACATATTATATAGCCCAATTCAAATTGACAAAGTCCAACCTAATTAATAAAAAATTATATAATTTTAATTGAGTAGTTTGACATGTCCTAAAAATTGGCCCAACCCTGACGGATGTGCACTCCTAAATGCGAAAATGTGGGCAATAGCAAATAGGCAAAAACCATCCATCATGACATCATGCTAATAAAAGAAAAGGATATATCTACCAACATCAATGGCATGCACGAATAATTATAAACGCTTACGTGTAAGAATTTTATTGGTGTGTTGTAGGCATTTATTACTACAACAGTTGTAGCATATAATTATTCGGCATGCACACCTCTAAAAATTCTCTAACGCTAACCATTATAATTACTCTTAATAATAATAATAATAATTAGAGCAATTAATTTTGAATTTATTAAAAATTTATTTTTAATTATAGTAGTCGGTATATATATATTTAATTAAAAATATTTTCAAATTAAATTTAAAGTATTTTTAAAATATTTTCAAAATTTATAAAATATTATTTTAAAAAAAATACAATATAATTTCATCGATGTGAATGTGTATTGGCAGCCAATGTGATTCACAATCTGAAATCTGAGATTCATAAATAATAATAAAAAGATCGGGCAGTCAACGGCGCCCTCTAATGTCTCTTCTTCCTCCTCTTAAGTTTTATCCTTTCATTTCCATTTATCTTTCCATTAAATTCAAGATCTGTTTTCATTCTCATTTCTCAGGTAATTTCAAGCTTAGTTTCTAAGATGTTCAAATCAACTCTATCAATGTTGTAATATTATTTTTTTTTTCAATTATAACGATGCAGATGGATGCAACGACGGCGGATTCTAATTCAGACTCCATTTTAAATGAATTTCGCATTCCTTCTTTCATAATGGACACTGATTTAGAGGTTCCTGATGATGATGATGAATCTTCTCCTCCTCCTCAGCCGCAGTGTCCTGTTTTAGTGTTTATCAACTCCAAAAGCGGTGGCCAGCTCGGCGGCGATCTTCTTGTTACTTATCGTTCCCTTCTGAATGAAAAACAGGTATAATAAATTTTAGTTTTACTTGATTTTATCAATTTTAATTTACTTCAATTTAAATTGGCGTTGGACGTGTTTCTTTTTTTTCTTTTTAGGTGTTTGATTTGGGAGAAAATGCCCCTGATCAAGTGTTGCGAACAGTTTATCTCAATTTGGAACTTCTCAAGTCTCGTGGAATTAAATTAGCCATCCATATTCAACAGAAATTGAGAATAATTGTAAGTTTTTTTTATTTTTTTATTTCGATTTGCATAATTTATTTTTCAATTACTGTTTGTTACATGTAATATCTATTTGAATTTTTTAGGTTGCTGGTGGTGATGGAACGGCTGGCTGGCTTCTTGGAGTTGTTTGCGATCTCAAGTTCCCTCATCCACCTCCAATCGCTACTGTGCCGCTAGGAACTGGAAACAATCTTCCATTTGCTTTTGGTTGGGTCAGATTTTGCGTCTCTTCTGTATTCCTGCCACACTTTCAACTGGCTTCTGACCTGCAACTTTTAATTTGCAGGGAAAGATGAACCCTGGGACAGATCGTAATTCTGTGATGTCTTTTTTGAATAAAGTAAAGGAAGCTAAGGAAATGAAAATTGACAAGTTAAGTTAACATGGCTTTTTCTCTGTCCATTTCTCATATTCCAAAATTGGGTGCTCTTTCTCACTCCTCAGCAATAGATTCCTTTAGTCCAATTCATACTATTTTATTTATTATCAATTTCCTTGGATCTGAAGTAATGAGTTGGATGAGACGATCAATTTTTATAAATTTCCCCAATGTCTTATTTTTTTTATTTTTTATTTTTTTCATTTCATGTTTGGTTTCTCATGCTTCCTTCCGTGTTTCAGTTGGCATATTCTCATGAGGATGAGGGTTCCCAAAGAAGGTCCCTGTGACCCCATTGCACCTCTTGAACTACCGCATTCTCTGCATGCCTTTCAGCGTGTTTCTCAAAATGATGAACTTAACATGGTAAGCAGTCTATCACATTTGCCTCTTGTACACTCCCTGAAACTTGCTTCTTGGGCCTTTCTGGTAGTGGTGGTGAACCAAGATACTGCAACCTGTGTGCAGGATACTCATACATAACTATACTAAATGATATGATTCATTTATTTATGCTAAAGGAACTTTTTAAGTTTATTATACTAAAAGATATATGATTTGTTTTTGAAAATCATGCTTGATTTACGAAGCTCTAGCTATGCTCATCGATGAGAATGGGTTCCATGCTATCCCTTAGCCGCTGTTGACATATTTTAATGATGCTGGTTAAGTCTTGCTGAGAGCACAAGTTGGACTAATATGCTAACAGGCTGTTCACATGCTGTAGCTTTTTGAAAATTTAGAACTAACCTAATATATGAATTTAACAAAAATGGAAAGAACTATTTTGTCTTACTTGACTCTTTTTATTGTGTCCTCTTGTTTTGTTTTTTTTTTATTTATAAAGTAAGTTATTATTATTATTAATAATAGAAAGGGGAAAAACATGGATTAATATGCTTCCCTATACACCCAAAGGTGAAGCTCCGTAAATCCATGTGAAAAAAACCCCTTGTTACCCAAATTGGTCCTCTTTCTCAGGATATTTTGACTACTTTATTTATGCTCTTACAAGCATGTTTTGATTCCTTTTAGGAGGGTTATCACACATTCCGTGGAGGATTCTGGAACTACTTCAGCATGGGTAATAGTTCTTCCCTGAGTGTGTATGAAATTATTATTTCTGCAAACCTATTTGACCTTATAAATTGTGTTTCTTGATTAATGATGTCTCAAATGTCAGTGTAATTAGTACGATTTTTGGAATCATAGGGTGGTCTTTTTTATCTTTTCTTTATTACATGTACCTTTGAGTTAAGAAATCTTGCCTGCTTGGTGTATCTGAGCACTGGAAGCCTGGAACTCTTTCACCCAGTAAGGGATGGCACAGTAAATGGATAATATTGAATAACAACTTTTTTTTTGAGTTCTAAATGGAGTCTTGATAAGCAGAAATTGAATCACAATGGATAAATTTCCTTGACCTTTACTCTTTATCTTGGACCATGTTTGGATCCTTCATATTCAGAAATTTTGTTTTACCTCAATTTGTTGTTGACAGGAATGGATGCTCAGATATCATATGCATTTCATTCTGAGAGGAAGTTGCATCCTGAAAAGTTTAAAAATCAGTTAGTTAATCAGGTATTGTAATGCTTTATGCATAATTGTGGCAAAGGATTGATTTCTAATCAAATGCTTGCCATACATTTTTTTTTCTGTTGGCTGAGTTCCATTTTTTTTTTCAGGCTGTTAGATAATCTAACCATAAATTTCTTGTAACTAAAATTTGCTTATTTAGTTAGAACATGCAGCATCGTTCAGCATATAACTTAGTTTTGCTTCATGGATGTCCTACTGCTACATTATTTGAAGGAAGAAATTTTGCTTGCTGCTTTTCTAACTATTGTTTTTTCCTTTATTGGTAACCAGAGTACTTATGCAAAGCTTGGCTGTACACAAGGGTGGTTTTTTGCTTCTCTTTTTCATCCTTCTTCAAAGTGAGTGGAAGCAGTTTGCTTCTTCGATTAAAGAATTGCGATGATTTATTGCTATCTTCTAATGGTTGTTACTGCTATTAACTATTCTGTTTCAACATTAGAAGTACCCGTAATGCTTTTCATCTTTACTTATATTTGGCAGTTGCAGAATTACAAAAGTTAGAAATTGTTTTGAAGTAGTTATTGACATTTGATCTCCATTCTAACTCATTTTAGAGATGAGTGTTTGCTACTTGATTAACTATCAACACGTCAACTTCTTGTTTTGCAGCATGTTTTCAATTTTTAGCATTTTGGCATGTTACTGGATTGATTTTAGTATTGTTTTGATGTGTGTAATATTGTTTTAAGTCTATCATTTTAAAATGGACAGGATGACATGGGGGAAGTTATTTTATTATTATATAGTTTTCAGACTTGGTCAGATCCCATGATTTTTTTTTTTATGTATCCCAATTGAAATTATAAAGCATTATCATATTTTTAATTGCAGGAACATTGCTCAGCTTGCACAAGTTAAGATCATGAAAAAGAATGGACCAGATGGTCAAAAATGGCAAAAACTCGATATACCACCCAGGTAGTTTAATAGTTATTTTTTGTTACATATCAAAATCAGTTGTGCCGGCTCGTTATTATTTCTACGTTGGCTGCTGGTCATGACTTGGGTTTATACGTTTTTATAACACCATATTCTCTATCTCTATTCTTTTGCAGCATCAGGTCCATTGTATGTCTAAACTTGCCCAGCTTTTCTGGTGGACTGAGTCCTTGGGGAACGCCAAGTAGTAGGAAACGACATGATGTTAGTTCCCTTGGCTATCTGCTTTTGATCTTAGTCTTCACTGCAATCAAAGCTGGATTCAATTTCGTACAAACTGACCATACTCTTGAATCTGATGAGGATCTTATCTTCTGTGTGTACAGAGAGACTTGACTCCACCATTCGTAGATGATGGACTTCTTGAGGTTGTTGGTTTTAGAGATGCTTGGCATGGGCTTGTTTTGCTTACTCCAAATGGACATGGAACTCGCCTTGCGCAGGTAAAGTAATAGAACTTTCGGAGTCAGCAGCAGGAAAATCAGGCTTTTATAGTAGATGTGTAAGGTTTAGTTATGGCTTTCTTCTTGCATCAGGCACATAGAATCCGTTTCGAGTTCCACAAAGGTGCTGTCGACCATACATTCATGAGGATCGATGGTGAACCATGGAAGCAGCCCCTGCCAAAAGATGATGATACTGTAGTAGTCGAAATCTCTCACCTTGGCCAAGTTAACATGCTTGCAACCCATGGTTGCAAGTCTAGAAGCGTGAATGATCAATCATCATTAAGCCATCATGATGACGGAGACGATGGGGATAGTAATGAAGAAGACAATGAACATGGTGAAGAATGGAAGAAATTTGGGGCAGCTGAAACATTTAAGATCCCAGATGGGATTCACATTTCCCACCTCAGTTAAAACATATTTCAAGTATGCATTTCTCCTTTGCTTCTCGTTTGCATTTGTAATAGATAATGTATGATTCCGTATTGGCCTTTGAATTTCCAATTGTATTTAATTGCTAGAAATCTTGATTTGTGAATAAGCTTTTGCCACATTATAAAATGTGATTGTACGACATAAAGGTGGCTTTTTTTTTAATGTAAGTTTCTCAATTGTTTGATTGTATGATAGAACTCTATTTCTTCTTCTCAATCTCTCTTTACTCAAACACACATAAGTTAATAGATCTCTCTGTAAGGCACTAACACAAGGATCTAAAATGGAGATGACTAATTCACAAGCAACTACAGAGCATTTAAGAACAAAAAAAGTTACATTTGTGGTATAACAAAGGAAAATTATTTTAATTTCGATCATGATGAAATAAATGTATACACATGGTCACATAAAGACATGACTGGTAGCAATAATCCTATCTGGAAAAACAGACTTCAAAACTTCAACACGCATGTCCCACACACAGATAAATAGTGCATAAAGCAAAAAGGCGTATGTTCTACCTCAATAAAAGAAGAAAAATCAGTATGTTGGATAAATGTCGTCGGAAAAATGCTACTAAGTGGACAACTAGTTCACATACTGGGCCTCTCCTAGACATTTTTTCACCGCCTCGTTAGCCTTTTGTGACTCTGCCCGTTCTTCTCGTTTCTTCTTCTCCCTGAAAAGCCAGAAATATTTCAGATACAAAAACAACTAAAAAAAAAAAGACAGCCCGGTGTACGAATGCTCCCACAATGAGCGGAGTCCGGAAAAGGGGAGTCTTGGCGCAACGGTAAGTGTTGTCGCCATGTGACCTGAGGTCACGAATTCGAGTCGTAGAAAAGGCCTCTTACAATTAATTACAAGAGAATGCCGCGTACAAAGACCCAATGAATCCGTACTATGGCACCGTATGGATAAAAACAACTAACAACTAACAAGATAAAAAAGTATTATGGCACCGTACTCTCCAGGAGCAACATAGCATCAGAATACATTAGTTATTATCACTTCTTAATGCCATAGGCTCTGGCAGTTTTGAGGATTCATAACCTAATGAGGAACATGATCTCCTATAGGATTTAACCTTGATTTTAAGTGTAATGCTCACAAATTTCAGACTGATATGACATCTGTAATCTCAATTCTCATAGTTTTCCCATTAACATTGTAAAAATTGTCATTTTAATCAACTTTACCATATAACAAGTTGCAACTTAATTGCTTAGTGCTAGAGCTTGACTGATGAACACTTGTTATGTTTGCACACCAGCTAAATAAATAGAAGCCCATAATGCGGCAATGAAATAAAAGTGGATGTAATCAAGAGCAATTTACTGTACCTGTCCACATATTCCTTAAGCAACTCTTTTGCTTGAACCAGCTTGGAAAGGAGGTTGCGGTACACATCAAGGTCACGATCCACACTTTTTTTATTTACATTTAATGCTGCACAAAGCTGTTCCATAGCAATTATTAGAAAAATGCCAAGACATTTTTTCTTTTTCTCATGTTAAATATTTAAAAAAAAAATGGAATTTTATCTACTGGGAGTTTATCAATGTTAGAGATGAATCTCTTAGTGACTTAACCCTCTGAACTTGAGTTGTTTTAGTAAACTAGCTAATTATATAATGTGCAAATTCAAAGCCAAAAAGTAGCTGAACTAGAAATCATTCCATTTGTAATTGGATCTACCAGACCCAACAAATACATTGAGCTAGGAAAAGCCATTTTAAATTATTAGACAGTCTAGAAACAATTCTATAACCTGGAATGACATAACTAAGCAATTCAAACCAAGCAATTCAGTTTAGGGACAGCCCGGTGCACGAATGCTCCCGCAATGAGCGGGGTCCGGAAAAAGATCGGACCCATTGGGTCTTTGTACGCGGCCTTCCCTTGCAATTAATTGCAAGAGGCCGTTTCCACGATTCGAACCCGTGACCTCAGGTCACACGGCGACAGCACTTACCGCTGCGCCAAGACTCTCCTTCACCAAGCAATTCAGTTTAATTAGATCAAATAATTTGTACCTAGTACCGTCGTATTACACTTGTGGTGTTCTGCATATCCTAATATGCAACTTGAAAAAAAAAAACACCGTAAATAAATGAAGCTTGTGTATACTTACCATAATTTAAAAGTCTGATTTCTCATTTTGGAAAGAATAACAAAGCAAGCATCTCCTTAACAACATGGATGTGAACACTTAACTCTATATAACAATATGGCAAAACAACCAACATATGAGGGGGGAAAATTCACCATCAGCTTATGACTGTTGTGGCTAATGCCTAGCTACATCTAATTATTTGCATTTTACAGAAACTTAAGAATTCCAAACATTTAATTGACAGTAAGAAATCCAAATGCAGTTGCAAGTATTATATATGAGGAATGTAAGACGCAACCTTTTCCAATATGGTGGGCTCAGTAGCATTTGAAAGCTCGAGAAGACGAAATAGGCCAATGGCAAAGAAACGGCTGTCGCTGAAGCTCCCATTCCGAGCCCTTTCTGCAATGTCCTTTAATATCCCCTCAACCTCTCCTTCTTTGAATGAAAAGTCAACTAATGAACTGGCAGTCTGACAGCGAGCCCACTCTTCCAACTTTTTTGCATCACTTCTGTAGTTCATAACTTACAAAATTATTATGCATAGGGGTGAGTGTTTCTATCTGCCATATTAAATGTCTTACAAGTTAGTTGTGAGGCAAAGGAAACAGAGAATATTCAGATTCTAGCTCTGCTATGAATCTCCATTTTTTTTATGGGTTCACTCAACTTTTCAAAACATATTTACATGTTTTTTTCATATTTTTCTAGTCTCTCCAATCTCCATTTAAAGTAGGTCCTTGAAACAGAAAAATAACACAACACATGATTAAAAATTGAATTATTTAGATGATAATTTAGATATTTCATTATAAAAGAGGTAATAGATTATTTAAGGATGATAGATGATAGATCATTCTTATTTTTAAATGTAGAATATTAAGAAAGGCCTTTGTTTAGAAAATAATTGAGCTCAGATTTTCATCGACCTTCTAGAGAAGAAACTTGATGATATCCGAGGTACTATCACAGAATATCTAAAGTATTGACAAGAAATACATTTTCCCCAAACTGAAAACCTTAAAAAAAAAACAGTAACCATGGAAGACAAACCTATATTGCTCAGGTTCCTCCTTTAATGCCTTTATGTATGCTTGAAAAATGGTCTCTCGATCCTCATCACTCGGGTATCCTTCCATCAGTTGATCATACACAGTAACAAAACCAAGGGCAAAGACAGGGTCATATCTGTATGTCATCTTGTACCTCATCAAATGTTGCTGAACAATCAGCTCCTGAAGAACAGTATTGTAGATACTAGGAATAGGCCTTCTGTATGCCTTTAGAAAATTTAATTTGGTGTCAGCAACTGTGGGAAAATCTGCAATGTCAGACAAACAGATCATGACTGAGACATGGATCTGCTTATATGCTACATAAACAAGCCTAGAATGCAGATTTAAATCAATTAATATGACAACTTTTAAGCTCTAATTCTTGAGCACCAAGTATCAGCATTGCAGATATAGTAAACCATACAAAAGTTTTAATCTTGGTTAAGATTAAACTATGCACAAATTAAACAATTGAGATATGATAATCACATATTTTAATTGTTAACAATTCCTTCTGAAGAATGCAATTTCTTCTCTAAGCAAGCAACTGAATTAGTAAAGGCTGTCACTTTTCTTAATTCGCCATCCACCCCACACCAAAAAAAAACTAAATTGAACTAGGGCAGTTCACTACAGTAAATTCTATAATTTCGCAGGAACCAATCAGAAATGACAAAATCGTGTGAACAAAAAGGAATCAAAAAAACAAAAATTTGACCTGTAGCAGTGGACATGCAATAAATAACCATGCGAGAAGTAGAATTTGAAGTTCTAACACCCAAATAATGACAAGAAACACCATTACGGGATCGAAAATTATCGAAAATCGAAGCTAAGGAACGAGAACAGGAAGCGAAGGCTTTTCTATCGGTAGAAGATTGACAAATTGCAGAGAAGGAGACTGAAGTAACAGCCGCCATAATTTTAATTAATAATATAAATTAGAAATTGAAACTGAAACTGAAAGAAAGAGAGAGAACTTTCTAGGAAAGTTTTTATATCATAACGGAAAAGAAGAGAAAATCGAAGGAAAATTTCGCATTGTAATTTTCGTAAATTTTCTTTTGGTGCGAAAGAAAATGAGGTTAGAAAGAAAAGGCTTATCCAAATCCAAATTGTAAATGTAAATGAAAATGAGATTTTTTGAAGGTTTAGAAAAGAGGCCGCTAACAATTTGACACGTATGCAATTTTTTCTTATGTGGCTATGCTTCTTGTAAATTGGAAGAGAAAGCCATGATATGGGTCCACTCAACATGGTTTGAATTCAACGACGTCGTTTTATTGTTAGTTAACCGATATGCAAGCTTGTTAGCTTCTCTTTTAGTATATCTAACAAGAGTACAATTAAAAATATTCACCCAAATTTTCAAAGATTGAGATGAGATAATGGAATATTTTTTTCTTATTAGCAAAGATCTCGAGTCTAATGTAACACTTTTAAAATTTGAGTAGAACTGTTTTACTTTTTTAATAAATTATTTAGTATATATCTAATTCAGATTGATTTATAATTTTATGATATAATACTCGTTGTTTAAAAAAATTATATTATATTTAATAATTGAGTATTGTATTGGATAATATTAAAATTAGAAATTTTATTTTTATATTAATAATTTATATATTTTGTATTTAAACAATGTGAAAATTAAATGTATTAGAATATATATATATATATATTCTTACAGTTTGAGACTCTTATCATATAACATGGGGAAATGAATACAGACACCTAACCATTAAACCATTGACTAAGCTATAAGGCTTTAATGACCAAGTCAAGATGAAAGTGTTGTATCTAAAAGCCACAAAATAAAAAATAAAAAAAATAAAAAAAAGAGGAGTGACGTCGTTTTCATCAAGTAGATAGATGTAATTATTTGGCCACACGTGGATCCGTCTTGACAAAGTATCAAATGCGTGTTGTGTTTGCTAATTAAGCTCAATTGACATGATTATTATTAATCACATTTCTCACCTATTTGCTATAATATTGTTCATTTCATGTTTAAACGCTTAGCTTTATTTTTAATATATTTTGCAATTCAGAGGTTTATTGAGTTTGTTGAAAAGATGTCAACTTAGTTGAACTATTTGCATGCATTCTCTGCTTTCTCACTTTCAATATTTCAGAGTTAATGCTTACAATTCCAACGTCCTCTAGTTGAGCTCAAGTTAAAGATTGAACAAGATAATCACTTAAAGTAACTCTCAGCTGATCTTCTGAACATCTGCAGTATAAAATAATAAAAAGAAAAGAAAAAGAAAGTAGACACAGAGAGTTGCAGGCATATCTTATGTTTTGATCTTATCAAAGAGAAGACCATAACGTGTACATGCAATCCATGAATTCACGTGGGTTATATATTCCATGTCCTCTAATGATGACAAAGAAACGTACTTCCAATAATCTTTCTAAATCACCATTACTTGATAAGCTTTAGACAGTTCCACATCATGATCTGTACAAGAGACAGAAGATATATTTTACTTTATAATTTGCTAATAAACTAAAGCAGTTCAAGAAAAGAAATGAAAAAGCAAAAATTGTTAAATAAACAGTAATGTTCTTCTGCACATGGGAGACATTAATTTGCTTTAATTGCCTACTTCTGGCTTTTATATAGCTTTAGGAGGTCATTACTTAACAAAATACAGTCTAATCACTTGCTGCAAATATATATACACACTATATATTTTAGGTTTAGAATCTTTATTTGTTTACAATAAGAAAATGGGTCAATTGCTTCAGTTAGAATGAAGCTTTCTTTAATCAAAAGTTGTAATTATTTATTTGCTTTAATCAGTAGATGGCATGGATTTTGCCTAGTGGAATGAAATCAACAGTCTTGAGTGAATCAAAATTGGTAAAAAACGATGGAGAAGTGGAAGCTAAGCTAGCTACTTTCATTCTTTCAGCAAGAGCTTTTTGAAAGCAAGGAACCACCAGAGCAAAACCATGCTTCTTCTTTCATTTTTTTTTATGTTTCCCTTTTTATAGATATAATTATATATAATATATTCATATTCATTTAGCTTATTATAAATGGTTCTGTTGAAGTCTTCACTAAATTAAATTACTGTCTTTCTCTCTTGGGACAGACACAAACACAAAAAAAATAAATAAAAAGGGTATCTAGAATTTTTATAAAACTAGTTCGCTAGGTATGAACTTGAGATATAGGAGCAAGGAATTCCTGCAACGAAATTCCCAGAAGAAGATGATGCAAGGAGTTGAAGATAAAGCTTCAAAAACTAGTTCCCGCTGGCTCAAGGACTTTGCTAATTCCTCAAAGAAAATGACAAAATTTTCAGGTAATAATACTTTCAGTCCCAAACCTCATAAAACTAGTGAAGCTTATAAGCTTAAACAGGCAGAGGAGTCACTGAGGACTGTCATGTACTTGAGCTGTTGGGGTCCTAATTGAGATGAATTCTGTGTTATCAGAACTCTAAAACTATGGATAGTGCCTCTCTGTTTTGTACTCTGTGTGAAGTTCTTGCTCTTTTTTTTCCCCTTTTTTTGCTTCCTCTTTGATCAACTGTTGAAGAGAGGTGCTTGGAGAAAGTACATAAGAGTCTGCATGTAATATGTAATTTTCATTACTTGACTATGACTATCTTTGTTAATTTGTTCATAGAAGAAATTAAGTTTCATCTCAAGACAATCTACAAAAAATGGGGAAATGGGAAGTCAAAATAAAAAACAATATGGGACTCGAATTAGCAGAACAGTCTCATATCCATTAATTATCTTCTGTATTTTAATTAAGCATGCAATGAGGATAAAATTTGTGATGTTTGACAATGATGACAAAAGCCTACTATTTTATTTGGCAAGGTATTTTTCTCATTGAACATTATTCCTATAAAATAAATAAATAAGTAAATATCAATCATGGAGACCGTCTAATAATGTATATATATTCTCTAAATAATAGTATATAAATTCAAAATCAATTTTCATTTCTCATTCTTCTTCGGGTATAAATACTCTAAAAAAAATATCTATCCAACTTCCGAGATTGACATAAATGAAATATTAACCCCATTGCTATAGGTACTAAGCTATAATGAATGGCACTATTAACCCCATTGGACTGTAGCGGTACTAAGCTATAATCAGTGGCACTAACATATTGTTCATTTGGTACAATATAGAATATAAATCCATATGTTAAAGCACATGTAAAGATTTTATTTCTGAAAAAAAGTGGGGTCATGGGGATCCTGTGAATTCTTATCATGAATGAAGTAAATATTCGACTAATAAAAAAATTAATTTTTCAAATAAAATAAGCACTGGTTGGATAAGTTTCACATATGTGTATATCCAGTTAATAATAATAAGTATGAATGAATGTGTTCTAAAGCTAAGAGTAAGGCTTCCAATGATTTTCTTAAAGCAAATTTGTTTGCTAATTATGATAGAGACAACAATATATGGATTAAAAATTGGTAATTGCCAAAACCCTGAAAGAAAGGAGTGTTTGGGAGCCCTTTTTTAATTTTCACTAAAATCATCAAACTTCAAACTGAATCTTTCAAGTTTTACTTTATGGACAACAAACACAGATGAATTTGAAGTGTGTTTGGTTAGTGCTAGATTTCATTTCTAATCAAAGAGAGTTTCGCAATGCAATTTTGATAGAATAATTAATGAAATGATTTGCGTTTTTTTTTATTAATTTCATTTGGGAGATTAGGGATATTTATAACTCGAATTCAAAAGCTAAGGAAAGTAATATACACCCTTCACCGCAAAGCCACCCAATCACACCTCGGTGATTGAAACTATTTGTGTTTTGTAATTACTGTATTAATACAATTGATGAAATGAAAATTTTTTTATCACTTGATAAAGAAAAGCAAATTAAATTCAAAGGTGAAAAAAAAAAAGAGGCTGAGAAATCCAGGCAATTATGTGGTTCACTGAAAATTGAAATTAACCTAATAATAACAACAATAAAGTTATTGGAGGTAAGCATAAATTAATTAACGGAAATATTATTAGGATCTTACATGATTATATTTTCCATTTCCATACAAAGACAGTCACTGTAACTACATAGAACCTCTCCCTAAAACACTACCAAAACAAAGGGAAAAAAGATTGAAAAGCAGAAGAAAAAACTAAAAATCCAGGCAAAACTACAAATCCAGGCAAGCTAAGATCAACAAGAAGTAATTTACAACAGAAAACGTGTTGATTTTCTTCATATCATATGGGGTCCCCAGCAAACAATACGCATAATTTTCTCAGCCTTCTCAGCTTGCTTTAGCTTGTCTTTGTTGTCATCAATCCCAAACTTCTTTGCAGCTTCTCCGGCTGGAGAGGAGGCTGAAGCTGAAACCCATCTAGCCGGAAAAGTGTTGGCAGATTCTGGGCGTGGTTTAGGTTGAGAAGGATGGACTCCAGTGACCATGGCTCTAGAGATAAGCTCTCTCAAGCCTTGAACGGCTCTTGTGCATATCCTGCTCCTGAATTTAATTCTGATGAGAGTCCTGTGCCATCCTGCTATGCTATATAATATGTGTCAAACTAGCAACAGGTGGCTTCTTGAACTCATTTTCAGGGCTTAATCAGCAATTTGTACTGAAATATTTTGAACCTCATGTTTTTGGATTACTATGAGGCTCCCTGATTTGGCGTGGATAGCGACATTCACACCAATTAATAAATAAACAATATACTTGCTGACTGAATCAACTCGCCCACTGTTTATTGGTTGCTTTCATTGAAATTAAATAGAAAACTGCTAATAACCACATAAAAATTGTCAAGCCTTATTAATCACTAGTTTTAATTAAATATCAATATACCATTTTTTTTATACATTTCTCCAAGAAAATTCCAAAGCTTGCCTCTTCAGTTTCTAGAACCGTCCAACAAGTTACTTAATTTTATCTCCCTCAATGATTAATTAATCTTTCTTTTATGGCTTATTAATACATATAAAGCTCTTTATATTTGTACATTTTTATCACTTTATTCCTTGAACTCTTTGGATAACTAATTTGTTATCTGAACTCGTTTTTTCTTCATACAACTGCCTCTTTATTTAGTAAAATCAGATGTAATTTAGCACGTGTCTTTCAGACATGCTGACAGTATAGACATCTGGATGTCATACCAGCAAAACTAAAACACGTCATAACTAACAAAATAACTTTGTCAAATTATTGATATACTATTTGAATTCTATGAAAATCTCATTTTTCTTAATCGATTTCCTCATTCGATTTGGTTGAAAATCTAAATTGTTTTCTTAAACTAATATATCTGTTCTCAATATGATTGCGGATATTGTATTCGAAATCAAAGTTAGTTTCTTCTTCGAAATCAAACCCACAGTCAAACAACTTATCGTTGAAGAAGAAAGTTGTAACAGTCGTAATACCAAGTGATTTATCTAATTTTCTTTTTGATTTTAGGGTTCATCTAAAATGGTTGATAGTGTTGTTACAATTAAGTGGAACTACGGTGACAAATTAATTTAGTGTAGATGAAGGGGGTAGAAAAAAATACGTTGGGGGTAAATTTAAATTTGTTGATTATGACCCTGACTTAATGTCGAGCCCTGGATTGATGGAAGACTCATGTGATAACAATATGTGTGAGACATTCAATGCTTGGATCTTAAGTTGTAGACATAAATCTATAATCTCAATGCTGAAAGAGATTAGGGCTAAGGTGATGACAATAACAAGAACAATGAGAGATTTTTATGGTATATAAATTACTGACATATCCCTTATGGCAATGGCTATATTAGAAGCTGCCAAAGAAATATCAATGAATTGCAGTATATTATGGAACAAAGATGTTGGATTTGAGGTAAGTGGAGAAGAGTATGAACATACAATTGACTTGAGAAAAGAGGTGTGCAGTTGTAGAGCTTGGCAGCTAAGAGGGATTTCATGTGCACATATTGTGTGTGTGATGCACTTTAGGCAGTTGAACCCTGAGGACTATATATGTCATTGGTACATAAAGGAAACTTATTTGAAGGCATATACTCAATACATTCAACATGTGTCTGGAATGAAGCTATGGAGAGAAAAGGACTACCCTGAGATAATGCCACCAGAGATTAAGAGTCTGCCTGGTAGACCTAAAAAAATAGAAGAAAGCTAAGAGATGAGCTTAAAAAGATTGGAAAGTTTTCAAGAAGTGGGGCTAAAATGACTTGTTCACTTTGTGGGCAACAAAATTACAATAAGAAAGGATGTCCTATTAAGGTTTCCATTAATTTAGTGCTATCATTTTCATGTCTTTAATTTCATAAATTATAACTGACTTAAGTTTTTTTAAATGATTCATTGCAATCCTCACAATGTGCTACTTATCCTCAAGCTTCCCAGTCATCAAATGCAAACTTGGGTTCATACACTGTATCTCCTCAAGTCTCACAGTCAGCTCCTACATCAATTAGATTCCAACCAAATGTTGTACCAAACTTTGAGTCTCCATCGAGTGCCAACACTGCCTTCAGCTTTAGATCAAGTGTGACAAATCCTACAACAAATCAAGCTAGTGGAAGGGGACAGAAAAGGCCAATACATGAGGCACCTGAACAAGTTCAACAGAAAAAGACAAGATTTCAAGGTTATAAAGTGTACATTAATCAAACATCAAGAGTTACCATACATAATGTAAGTTATATTAGTTTGTGTTGCTTGATGGGTATTTGGATGTGGGATTGACAAGAGTTTCCTTGATTTCTCAAGTTGGCATGCCTAACAGTAGGTTCATTAACACAAGATCTATTAAGAGGTCTACTGAAGTGACAGGTAATATAGGGTTCATCCCTCATGGTCTAAAGTTCAAAGAAAGGAAAATAGTGACTACAAGACAGCTGCAATAAGAAAGGGTTAATACAAGGAACCAAGTTAAAAAAGCTGCAGAAGAAGCAAGAGTCAAGGGAAAAGAAGTCATTCTTTAAAATAGCATTGAATTTTTGCTGAGTAGCAGTGATAGTAAGTATAAGTAATCATAATATTAATATTATTTTGCTTTGTTTTTGCTAAACTTGAGAACTCTATGTTGATGTAATAATTTATAACTGATGTTTTGAATTGTTGTTTGGTTGTCAAAGTCTTTGCTTTTGTGTTTATACAGATTGTGTTTATATTAGTGTTCACAGGTTGTGAGTTGTATTTATAAGTTGAATGCTATCCATTTACAGGTATATATTTATATTTATAGGTTGGCAATTATAAAATTTACTTTGATTTTGTGTTTAAGTGAGGTTTAATCAATTTTGCTATTTTAGTATGGTATTATTGCAGCAATTAATTGTGTTTATGTTGCTTTCATAAGAGAATTTTTTTGTCCATTTACAGGTTGTGTATGTTAGTTGTCCATTTTCAAAGCCATTCATATTGTAATTTCATTCTCCTATTAATATTGCATAATACCATTTGATAACACGTAATGCATTAATAGATCTGCATTCAATAATGAGCAAACAATATAGCAATTTGTTACAAAGCATTAAGCAAAAGGAGAATGTCATTGGTTTCATTGATTAAATAAGAGGAAACTGTTGTATATACAAAAGTTAGTTACACCATTTTGACAATTTCAACTACAACATTTAAGCCCAACAAAACAAAATAAATAAATTACAGTGACCACATTCACATTTGTAGTTCCCATAAAATCAAAAACCCATAAAATAGTCACTGCAATCCAAACACAACATCTCCAACCATAAACAACCTACATCCGAAACCAAAAAACTTAAACAAAATTCAACAACATTGCATCCCAAACCTAAAACCCTAAATAAACTTCCCAGCTATAATCACCAACACTAAACACATAACCACAAACTTCAAACGTTTTGCAGTGACCATTGTTGCATCCCTTTGCCTTTCAACTTCTTTAATCTTCTTCATTAGCTTCATCACACACCTGGTGACATTATCTAGAACTAGAGGTTCGCACCATACAAAATACCGACATGCTTCTTCACCATCAACCAGTAATTTGAGTTCCATAAATAAAAATGACCCAAAAAAAATAAAATCCTTACTTAATCATAAATTTAACCAATCGCACCTACACAATATCTCTTACACCCATAAAATCTTCTACTATGATTCGATTCAGTCATTGACATCTTCAAAGCTGCTACTTGTCCACAGAAGCAATAATGTGCAACTAAAGGCGATTGAGCAGAGTTAGCAAGTGAGATTGATACAGATTCGTTGCGACCATTTGAAGTCATTGTTTCAAACACAAAGTGATTCAAGAAATTAGGGATTAAGGATTTAGTTTGGGAGAATTTGAAATGAAGAGTAAAGAAGAAGAGAGATTTTAAAATAGTCGTTCCAAGCTTGTTTCAGAATATGCAAATGGAGAATAAAATAATTTATGCGCTAGTATGTGTGTACATTCACGCAACCTACCACTTCGCCACATAAGGGGCACTTGTATGAAGAAAAAAATGAGTTCGAAAAGGCAAATTGGTTGCCTGAAGAGTTCAGAGGGCAAAGTGACAAAAACACACAAGTACAGGAAGCTTTGTATGTATTAAGTCTTCTGTTATGTTATATGTAAGCCTCACACCCTTTAGAACCCAAGTCAATTTAGGCATAAAAAAGAAGAAACAGGAAAAAAAATCAAGTCTTTAATTTCATGAAAATAGGTTCAACAAAAACAAGCAAAGCTTGGATTTTTTGCAGCAAGTGTAGAAGCAATTGAAGCGTTGAAAGATCAAGGATTATGTGGAGTGAGTTATGGCAAAGTTAGACTAGAGAAAATGCAGCAATCCGTAGATTTTAAGAAAAGTAATGTATTTGAGCTGTTGGGGTCCCAATTAATTGATAATATGAACACAAATAAAGGAATGTGTAACCACACTCAGATATAATTTAACTATAAATATATATTCTCCTGCGATTCTCTCTAATCGGAATGTAATAATTACAAAAATAAATAAATGTTTAATTATCATTTTTCCACATTTTGTAGTGGTTGGATATGCTTGGTTGCCTGTCAAGTTTAAGGCCCTGAATAATGAAGCCAAGAAAACAACGTGTTTGGACTTTTGAGTAGAAAACAGGTGGTTTGAATTAGGTCCCATAACTTTGTGCTATGCCTTTGATTTTTTTTAATATATAAATCTTGTGCACATTCTTTTAACTTAACTAGTGATTGTGACACCACATTTTTTATCACAATTTTACCCTCAAATAATTAATCTGATGAGGTGGTTTTGCATGGGCAAGCTAGTCATTGTGCCACTGAAAAAGGGTCCAAAACCACTAGCTTTAACAGTGAGAGCTGCTGGTTTTAAATAAACATTCAGCACTAACCATATCCTCCTCTATAAATATAGTAACGGCAATCATCGGTTCATCAGCTTTAATCAAACTGAAAAATTGTTTTCTATAAAGAGCTTAATTTGTGAGTGTCTCAAGTCTGAAAATAATTAGAAGAAAAGAAAGAAATAATGGGTGCAACAGGGAAAGCTTGGATGGTAGCTGCAAGCATTGGAGCTGTAGAGGCATTGAAAGACCAGCTTGGGCTTTGCAGATGGAACTATACTTTAAGATCACTGCATCAACATGCCAAGAATAATCTGAGATCTGTATCTCAGGCCAAGAAACTCTCTTCTTCTTCTGTAATCTCATCAACTGCTACTGAAGTGAAGAAATCAGAAGAGTCTTTAAGAAAAGTCATGTACTTGAGTTGCTGGGGTCCCAACAATTGAAATCAAATTTTAGGAGACTGCTGGTTATTGAGTTTTGTTAACTTGCTGTAATTATATAGTATATTGACTACAAATTCCAATTAATTATTATCAGAATTAATATTTCTTCCACTGGTTTAATTTGTATAATTCAATGGTAAATCCATTAGCCCAAAATCACACTGACAAAAATCAAATTAACGAAATATACTATATATAGCTGTAACAAGTGAAATAATTGAATTAATATAGATCACCAGTTTTTCAAAGACTTATATTTTGACAATTGAACATTGATTCAGGAACTAAAATGAACACGTATATTGAATATAAAAAACAAGGAATTAAACAAACAATTTACCCTTTTAGGAGAAAATTTAACTAGGATGGCCAGCCTACATAAGTTGTTTATATTAATTAAACAAAATAAAACTCAAAAATTTCAATTGCATATCTAATGTAATATTAAATGTTCATATTAAAATGGAGATAGGAAGAAATTAAATAGAAACCCTATTTATTTTCTAATTTTTGAAAAAAATTTATATGATTTTATATAATTAAAAACTAGAAAAAAAATACTGGAGTGAATTTACTTAAAAATTTTCACTTTTTTCTTTCAAAAATATAAATATTTTTAATTTTTAATTTTAAAAATATTCTTTTAAGAATATATCTAATATATATTTATTTATTGCATATAACCATACAATGACTTTTTAATTAAATTTAAATATACATTTATCTTTAATTTTTTTAAAAATAAAAAAATAAAAAAATTATATATAATTTTTTTATGTAAATTATTTTTTTGGGCATGAATTTGAGATTTTTAATTAAGTTTGAATAACCTCTTACATTTTAGATGTTAGAATACTTTGAAAAAAAAAATTTACATGTAATTTGTTGTTGATTTAATATACCAGCACGTGTGGGTTAGATAGAGTGAAATGACCGGCTAAGACAACACTTTCCTCATCCTGCGGGAAAAAAGCTGGTTTTCCACTCCCATACATTGGGCTTTAATTAGCAAGACTGTGTGCTTCTTTGGATTTGGAATTATGACAAATTAACTTATTAATAATTCAGCTCAAATCCCACAAACAAATTCTCCTCTATTCATTTAATAAAATTATTAATTATCTTCGCCTGCCCACCTCTACTATCAAGAATAAATATTGAAAATACCATTGGCTGCCAATCTCCCAAAAACACTGGCCCAAGCTCCATAAACTTTAGTTTTCCCCATATATATATATATATAAACAAACTCCTTGCCATTTGCTTCATCAATCAAACCATCAAGTTCTTGATATCTTATTTCACTGCCAAGAATACCCAATTTCTATTTCATTCTAGTTAATCTCTAACAGCATATAATATAGTAGAAAATGAGTTCAGCAACAGCAAGCAAAGCTTGGATGGTAGCAGCCAGCATTGGAGCTGTGGAGGCATTGAAAGATCAAGGCTTTTGCAGGTGGAATTATGCTTTCAGGTCTATTCACCAACATGCTAAGACTCATGTGAGGACTATCTCTCAAGCCAAGAACCTTTCTTCTTCTGTTATTTCAACCCAATTGAAGGAATCAGAGGAGTCTTTGAGGAAATTTATGTACTTGAGTTGTTGAGGTCCCAATTAAGGGCCATATTTGAAGCTTGAAGATGTTTAGGAAATGAATAGGAAGATGTAGTTTGTAAATTTCAACGATTATAATTGATAAGTATCAAATTCAAGATTTTCTTTTTCTTTTTTCTTTTGTTTCTTTTACATTTTTTTTTTTTTGAATTTATGGATGTTTACATTTGAACATTAAAACATAAACCTTAACTACAATACAGCCTTACATGGCTCCCATTGCTTAGAAGACTGAAAGTAGATTTATTGTTTTTTTTTTTTTGAAGGTAATAGATTTATTGTTTTTTTTTTTTTTGATAAATCTAAGATATTGTTATTGTTCAAGGTATGTGCAGTGCTTGCTCTAATGGAGCCACTAAATGCATGAAGATCTACAGACAGGGCACTGTCCATGGCTCTTGACCCAGGGCACAATACATTCCTCATGAAACATATGCTTACATGGGGTTACCATAACCATCTCTTTAGGCTCAAAATCTTCTAAACAAACAGCACATCTCTTGCCATCCTCTTCTTTCTCCCTTGCCATTTCATTCAGCGCTTGTGTAGCTTGATCTCTATAATACAAGCACAATCTACCAGAAATTCTTTTAGGGACAGGATTGTAGATTTCTTTCTTGAGCATCTTCTGGGCTTTGATTTGCTGATCTTGGCTCAATCTGGATTCTTGTTGTGTGGAAGAGCCAAAGCCCTGCCAATTCACGGTGTCCACTAGTCTTGGAGGGGACTGCCTTGCCAAGCTATCAAGGATAAGAAATTGAATATGGGGATTTGGCTGCACATTTAAACTGCAATTTTCCATTACTCAACCATATTATATACGTGTAATGTGCTCACCATTAGAAAAAAAAGATGAACTGATGAAAAAAAAAAGATAAGCAATACCCAATTAAACCAAAAGGTCCCGCTATAAGATTCTCTTCTGTGGATCGCCATGGATCATAAGCACCTCTATTTCCATCCTGGTTGATAGAACACATATAAAAGAGCTTTTAAGCTCTTGTTTTTGGGTGAAATTCGTAGCTAACAAGAAACAATGGATACCCAGTGAATGCTTACCAGAGTGGCCTGAGAGGGAGCAGAGCGAGGAATGATGGGAAGTGAGGAGTAACTAGTAGGAGTGTAAGCACCAATGCCATAGTCCCGTGCAGTTCTTCGATCCCCTGGTGGGGTTGTGAAATTGAAGTTGTTGGAGCTGTTGCTCATGGCAACTTCTTTTCACCTTCTTGATTGTTGAAAATTTTGCATTATTTTCTGGTAGCTAAATATAGTTCTTGAATTCTGGAAGTCTCTTTTATTTTTTTTTATTATTGCTATTTTTAATTTCCTATTGAAATGTGAAGTGCCATTTATTTGTGATTGTTGATTTCATCATGCATCTATTCTGATGTAAAGTGGAATTGTTCTTCCATTGAAGAGATGCTTGTTTGGTGGCTATGACTTAATGAATATGGCCATCATAAGTAAGAAATTGAAGTAAGAAAAGAATCTAATTCTGCTTTCTTTTTATTTGGTTTGCACATTAAAACATTCTCAAACAGTGCATATTTTTCTAAACAATGAACTTACAATTAATTTTTTTTTGCATATCAAAAATACAATTTAGTGATAAATGCATATTTTCCTAAATAATAAATCCAAAATTGATTCTCCTTACTAGAAAAAACCAATCCATTAAAAAAAAAACCAATCCAATTTTGTTTGGAAATTAGAAGTGAAGTGATTACACTGGCACAAAGTGGTAAATGACCAAAGGGAAAGAAATGATTCTTGGCTTTTGGGCCATCCAATATCAAAGAAGATGAAATAATGTGCATGCAATGCATAGCCTTCATGATGTTGGGCCAAGTGAGCCATTTTTGGCCCTCTACAAAAGCTCAATGTTGCCTTGGCAAAAAAAAAACTGTTGGCAATGGCGTGGTCTAATGGTCAGTTACGTTTTCTCCTCAAATTCAGGCTGAACACAAACAAAAATGGGTGTTTATAAAAATAAACTACAGCCTTTGGTATCTCCAAAACTACAAGCTAATGAGCTGTTTATATACATATATTAATACAAAAATGTAACTGCTTTCAGTTTCATTTATCACCTTCAATTGATATGTAATTACTTGACATTCATTCTCTATATTATGTGGCGGACCCCCTCAATTTTTTTTCAGTAAAGGTGTACGGAACACCACAAATATTATAGATTAAATAAGAGTATGAAAAAACTCATACAAATATCTATACAAACTCTTATAAAATGGGCAGCAACTAACTAAAGATAGTCTAAATGTAACAAAAGTAGGGCGAACCCATATTATCCGACAAAATGATGCCCTTCAAAGATTTACACAAAGAAGTAAAGGACAAAGAATTATAATCAGCAGAATTAGATCTACTCAAGAGAGCGATGAAATTGGCAGCCTGATTCCCTTCGCGAAAGGTGTGAGTGATGTCAGCAGAGGTAAGAGAGATAAGACTTTGGATATCCTTAACCAGTGAGTTTGCAACATTAGGCGAAAGAATTGTATCAATAGCAGATTTCGAGTCACTTTCAATAATGAAAGACGACTTCTGGAGATGGAAACACCAGTGTAAACTGTGAAGGATAGCAAGCAATTCCGCTTCGAGAGGGGAATAAGCGCTGATAGAGAAACTAATGCTAGAGATAAAATTACATGTATGGTCCCGCAAGCGTGTATACATACAAAATATCAAAGAAGACAAAATTACCTGTATGCCCCTCAATTTTGTATATACATACACATATATACATATATATATATATGTATATATGCACATTCTTTTGAGCAAAAAAAAACATATATATATATATTTATACATGCACATTCATTTAGAATTATATATGTATAAATTTCATATTTATATATGAATTTATATATATTTATTTATATATTTAAATTTATTTATATATAAAAATTTTATATTTATATGTGAATTTATATATATTCATTTATATATTTAAATTTAAATACAATTCATTTATATATGTATAAATTTTATATTTATATATGATTTATATATATTTATTTATATATATATATATAAATTATATATATATATATAAATTTTATATTTATATATGAATTTATATATATATCCATTTATATATTTAAATTTAAATGAATTTAAATATATATATATATGTATATAAATATATATACACACACATTCATTTATATATATATATGAATTTATATATATTTATTTATATATTTAACTTTAAATGAATTATATATATAATTTAAATGAATTATATATATAAATTTAAATAAAATTTATTTTAATTGATAAAATTTTAGGCAAAATTCATATATATATAAATAATCGACTGTTTAGTGTGTTATGTAGAAAAAGATATATATTTTTAAAAATTAAAAACGAGACTATTACATAATGTTTTCAAAATATACAAAGTTGTAAAATACAATTATCATCTATTAGGTGTAGTTAATTTAATAGTATAAATTAATTATTAAATTACTATAATATTAAATATTCAATTTTATTGTAAATCCGTCTGTAAATTTTTTTCTCTGGAAATTGAGTCTACATTCATTAATTTTTTTGCGTCCGCCACTTATACATGTATATATATATATATATATATCAAAAATAGAACTTTGCATTTTCCAATTAATCACTCTATAATTAGTTAGCGTAATAAGAATTAATTAATGAGTTGGAAGAGCATAGCTTGGACTGTTGTGGGCAGTGTTGCTCTTGTAGATGAGCTCAACGATAACAAGTAGATTTAATTCTGCCATGAAATCTTTGCGCCACCAATACTCCCTTAACAATAAAGAGACAGTGGCAACAACAGAAATAGAATCAACGACGATGGACAATAATAAGGAGAAACTCAATTCATCCGCAGAAGAAACTCTTAGAACTGTAACGTACTTAAGTTGTTGGGGCCACAACTAATAGAATTGATAGAGTAGCTCAACTCAACTTAATAAAGATTTAATTTCAATTTGATTAGATCAGCTATATGAATTCTATATAAATCAATATCATGTGGTAAAATTTTATACTCACTGTTACTTATTGCACCCTTTTCATTTATCCATATTTAAAATAGGATAAAATAGAACTCATGTATAAGCGAGTTAATTGATAAAACTCGTAAGAATATTTATTTTTTAGTATAGATATAAAAAAAGAGAATCGAGAGCCTAATATTTTTTAAAATATATATTTATTCCTTCAATACTTTTTAGAATATATATTTACTACTAATAGGTTATATGGATTTATTCTTAGTATTTAATGTACCAAAATTGTCCTCCAATGTGTATGGACTACAGAGGATTGAATTATTAGCTCCCAAAATAATTAGAGTGAATCGACAAAATGGGAATGAGCAAAAAAGTAAAAAAAAAAAGATATTATTTATTTTTATACAAGAGGGCCACATGGGAGCAAAGGTGATTGTATTTGATAGTGCAACATCATCTTCATCCCTAATCATTGTGTCCAGCCTGCTCTCCCTTCTAATCATCAAATAAACCCTTTAGGCTTTATCTATTCTTTTCAAGTTAATGCACATCAATTTATCAAATCCTTCGAATAAAAGACAATTTAGATGTAACTATCAATGATTATATAAATATATACACACACCCAAAGTGGAAAATAACTTTTGCTTCATTATAAAAAGACATTTTATTTTTTTTTAAAAAAAATTAGTTGAAATCTTAAATTGGATGGGGCTTGTAAAAGGAAAATTAGTAATTATTAATATTTAGTTCATAAATTTTACTTATTTATTTTTGAATTCTTATCTGAATATAAGATATTACAATAAAATTTTTTATATATACAATGCAAACGCCTCTACTCTTAAATAAGATATCACAAGATATATTTTCCTCATTTCTTATTTTTTTTCTTCATGTGTAAGTGTGTATATGTGTATATTTAATAAATTTATATAAATAATTCTTGATTTTTTTAGTTTATTAATTTGTAGTTTGATATACTAATTTATAGAATTTTTATGATTTTTTAGATAAAAAAATGTTTATGATTTGATAATGAGATAAACAACATTGAAAATTATATATTAATTTTATAATTACATAAATTAAACAATACCTTGTGATTGGTTTAACTAATTAATTAATCTAACATTCAATTAATTAAAATTAATTCTTCAAATTTGATAAAAATAACAATAATTTATACATTCATTGTTTTTGTTTTAGGTTTATATAATTACTTGCCTTAAAGGGAGAGGCTAATGATTGTGCTAATGTGATAATTTTTCTTGCCGTTTTAAATTCGAATAGGAGTAATATTAGAAAATCATATATTACATGCCGGAACTCAAATAGACGAATCAAATTAACCAAAATGCCATACTTTTGAGATCCAATCCATTTGGCCGTTACATAACATAAGTATGTCTCAAATTAACATTAACGAGACAAAATAAAATAAAGACCATTTTGAAACAGAAAAACAAAATTCATCTTTTTAAGCATAAGGGGAAATGGATGTTAATGGAGAGAAACAAGAGAGTGAAAGGAAGGTCTGGAATCCTTGTAAAATGCCTTTTTGGCAACCAACCAATGCCACTTCTTCTACTTCTGCTTCTTCCTCTTCCTCTTCCTCTTCGTCTTCTTCTTCTACTTGTACTTCTTCCAGTTCTATGAGTAGTCATAATAGTATCAATGGCAATAATGGTTGCCAGCAGAGCCAAAGTCTTCAACTTGGAGGAGAAAGATCCAGTCTGTATTCTACCAATACGATATCTCTTGTGGCCAAGTCTTTATTGCCTACTAGAAGAAGACTCAGGCTTGATCCTCCTAACAAGCTCTACTTTCCTTGTTAGCCCCTTTACATATGGGATTTTATTTTTCTTTTTCTAATTCTCTTGTTCTGTTTTTGGATATGCATTTGATTTCTAGTCTGTTTTTGATGTTTCTTTTGCTAAATCTGATCTTGGTCTATTTGTTTTTAATCTATGGAGACAAGTAATCGCCTTCTAATTTGTTGATTCTATGAATTAACTAGATTGATTCAGATTCTTAGCTTCAGCTTCTACTTGACGTGGATTCATGATCTAGATTGATTTTTCCTCTCTTTTTATTTAGCGAATGGAACTGGGACTCTATGCTATTTGATTTGTTCAATTGTTTACAGCTTCACATTGTTGACTTTTTAGATATGTATTATCCATTTATCCTCTTTTGAAAACTTAAGTAGGTTTACTCTGCCCATACTATATCTAGTTTTTCTTTGGGTTTATGTACTTGGTGATAATTTGAATAGCATTAAAGATTTGAGCTTTCATAAATGTTGGTACATTCAATTGCTTCTTTTTTTTTCCAATAATTTATACACCAGGTGGTCTATTCTCTAAGCCTTTCCATCTTCTGGATTTGAGTTTTTATGCTTGGACACCTTCATCTGGGTTTATTTTATATGAATGCCAATTCGACCAATTGATTATAGCGATCTTGCTTAGACTTATACACACATGCTTTCTTTTTTGTGTTTCTGTAAATTTCACTTACAAAATACTGCTTTAGAACTTCTTTGCTCATTGTTTTATAGCTAGATTTGCATTTTCGTCTTGTTTGATTTGTTTCATTATTTACTTCCTTGAAGATGAACCTGGTAAACAGGTGAGGAGTGCTATTGGCATAAAAAACATCTCTAAGTCTCATGTGGCTTTCAAGGTATGGAGTGTTGTTAAATCATTCTCTGTTCATTGCTGTTGATCTCTTTAACTTTTTTTGCACATTGCTTAGTGGTTCTCATCATGAATGTTACAGTTTCATAAGTACTCTCAATAATTCTGATTGCCAACCAGGATCAGATGGGGTTGACGGTAATATCACAATATTAGCAGTTTTTTTCTGCTCAAATTTGGAAAAAAAAAATAATATAAAAATGCCATAAATTGTTGCATGTGGGGCACACATGCTAAGTGGGACATTTCTTCAGTTGAATTGTTCTAATAAATTATAAATCTTGCTACATATTGGTAAAGAAGATAAACCAGCTTGACAATTCAAACAAATATGAAAGTAGGGAAGAATTATGGACTTATGGTAAAGGTTATGAAGATGTTACTGCCCATTTTAATCCTCTTATTTTTTTATTCCTTGTTCTCTTATTTCTTAAATGTTAAATCCACATAATGAATTAAGTAAATATCACTTGATTGAGAATATATATATATATATATATATTTTTTTAATGTTATACGACTTGGAATTTACATGACATCTGATTTCCATTTTTCTCGTTTTGGTATGAATATCTATCATCTTTGCCTTGTTAATTCTGCTAACGATTTCAATAATCTGTTGGTGTTTTATTGGCTACTGTAGTTCCAAACAACTGCACCAAAGAGTTGTTACATGCGACCTCCTGGGGGTATACTTGCGCCGGGTGAAAGCCTTATTGCAACTGGTAATTCATATTTGCATGCAGCCTCTTTAGTCCTGCCTCATATTTAATATACTATCTGATGCAATCATTTATGTTTAAGGGAGTACCTTTCTGAATCTTGACTTTGAATGACAGTATTCAAGTTCGTGGAGCCTCCTGAGAACAATGAGAGACCTTTGGATCAGAAGAGCAGGGTCAAGTTCAAGATCATGAGCTTGAAAGTGAAAGGTGAAATGGAATATGTTCCTGAGATGGTATGCATTTGTATCTCTATGTGCTAGTGCTACTAGAGTTCTAATATCATGCCTTCAATATTTGCTTCATTCAGTCATTGCTCGACTTAATTAATGAAATATTATTTTTATTCATAGTCATGTTTTCGAAGATTCAAAACCATTTTTTTATCTAGGTTTTAAACGCATTCCAGTCCTGCAGAAGGTATTATTGTATACTTTGTATCAAAATTTATTTTTTGGCCTTTTGTGTTCTGGTACTTTTTGGGTTTTTCAATATCAGTTTAATCACATATCAATCTCTGAGAGTACTATTTTTTTGGTTTTGCGCTCCATTTCGGTCCAGCTTTCTTAAACTGGATAATAGTATGGTAAATGTGAGGCTGACATTTTAAATACTCCTGAATCTGATATGAAAAAAGTTTAAGAAATGTTGAAATACAATGCATTTATTGCACCTTTCTACAGTTTGATGAGCAGAAAGATCAAGTAGCAGTGGAGCAAATTTTGCGGGTCATTTTTCTTGATCCAGAATGTCCTAATCCTGTAAGTATAATTCAAATAACTGTTGAGTGCTTGCCTCATTGTTGTCATTACTTTATCTGTGAATGTCCGGCTGAATGTGGTCTGTTTCTCTGTTAAGGCACTAGGAAAACTGAAGCGACAATTGGCTGAAGCTGAAGCTGAGCTCGAGACACGCAGGAAGCCGCCTGAAGACACAGGCCCTCGAGTTGTTGGTGAAGGACTTGTTATAGATGAATGGGTGAGATAGAGCTTCAACATTTCTTTCTTTTGTTAATATAGCTAGCTCAGTCCTATATTTTCCTGACAATGATTTTTGTGCTTTTCCAAATTTGGTTTACAGAAAGAGCGAAGGGAAAGATACCTAGCAAGACAGCAAGTCGAAGTGGATTCTGTGTGAAAGATTGTGTTTGTTTTTGTTTTAAGCATTAGCAAGTTGTATTTCTTGAGCTGAAGTTTCCTGTTTATGTGATGTTGAGTTCTTTGCCTGGTGATCCTGGAGGTAGATGTTGAGGTGTGCAAGAGAGAAACAGATGTAATTGACATCAAAAAGTTTGTAAAGCAATATTCACCATCTGATCACATAATGGTGAACAACTAATTTCTTTGACTGCACAAAAGGGTCCCATTTAATCCTTATTTGATAAAAATGTAAGTAATGAATGCAAGCCTTTGTGTGTTGTTTATATATGTGTGTGTGTATGTATGTTGTACCTAAAGAGATAATTAAGGCAGTTGCAATCTTCCTTCTTTTATTCATATGGAATATACTTGCAAAATTTAACCTTTTGCTCAACCTGTAATGGTGTCTGGAATAATTAATTGACAAGTTTATCTGTCATCATAAGAAATAATATTATTGTTTATTTGGATTGACAGCTTCACAGCAGACAAGTTTGCATGGGTTGCTTTGCTGGAGATATTGCCATTTATTTATAGTTTTTGGGTTGGGTGAGATTGATGTTATGTGGATTGTGATCTTGATTTGATCCACTGCTAGTAAATTAACATTCTAATTATAGGAATCAAATACTTGAGATATGCTGTGTTTGGAAATGAAATTGTTTTTATATGTTGTTTGTCTCTCTTTTCTCACTTTTCCATTCTTAATATTACTTTTGTTTAAATGATCCAAACAAGCCTCAGCTGTCATAAACTTAGGAAAGTTAGTTTAATACAAAAAAAAGATAAAAGAATCATGTGGAAAGTGAAAACTAATGGAAAAAGATATTATCTCCTAAATAACTATAAATTAGTGTATTGAAAATTGTTTTTTTTTTTTAAGTTTTTAAATAAAGTAGATTTAGTAGATTTATTGGGAGATAATGACTTTAATTAGATGGCGTATGATTTTAATTAGATTTGTTGGGATGGAATATCTCGTTATTCATGTTAACCTACAACCGACTTGATTGAAAAAATTGAAGTATTTTAGTTTTCAATTTCATTAATAATTAATTAAAAATAAATAAAAATGATGTAAAAATCTTAATCAAATGAGTTCAATCGATTCGATCAATTAATTAAAATTATCAACATTTAAAATTAATTAATTTAATCATAAAAAATAAAAAATATATTTATAATGATTAATTAAATTTTAATATTATCTTTATCTAAAATTATTTTGAATTATAATAAAATTGAAATCAAAATTAATAACAAAGGGATTTTAAGGAAACAATATTAATTCTTCAAGCTCTACCCAAAAATTAAAAATATAAGAAAAACAAGAAAGACTGAAGATGATAATGGCAAAAGTAGAGTGGAGGCCCCATGGCATGATGAGGATGAGCGTCATGATGAAGAATGCATAAAACAAGAAGAAAAAGGACTTCAACTTCAGATATTTAGATGGGGAGGATGGGACCAACCAATTACATTACATTACATTATTATTATTATTTAATATCTTTCACCATGCATCAGAAAGATCCCATTACTAATTTCTCCTTAATGCTCTTTTTTATTTTTCATTTATAAGGAAAATAGATAAAAAAAAAAGAAAGAAAAAGAAATAGCACTATAAATGACTTTTCTAGAAAGGAAGCCCTCGCAAGCATCTCCAAATAAAAATTTAATTTAATTTAGAAGAAATTACATAGTCCCAATAAAATAAAAATATAAGAATTAAAAGTCAAATCAATAGTTGAATTTGCTAATAAATATAATAAATTTAAACATTTCAATTTAGAAAATCTTTTACTGAGAAAGAATATTACTTTTTAATAGATGTGTAACTATCAATTTGAAGTACAACACTCTAATTTTTGCATCAAATCTCTTTGAAAAAAAATAATAATTCTATAACAAAAGCATTACAATTACATAAATGAATTGAAAAATCTCTGAGAAAATTCTAATCTACATCTCGAAAAGATCAAACAACAAACATTGCAACTCATAATTCTCTTTTTTTTTTATAAAATTGTTAAAAATTCACAATATTATAAATTTATTTATAATCAAATTTATCATTTTTTTTAATAATTTATAAAACTAATCGTTCCATTAAGACATAAAATTTATTATAAAATTAATTATATAGATGATATTTTTTTAGATTTATTATTAAATTATTATAAATTTATTATTATTTTTAAATAATTAAAATATTATAATAAAAAATAAAAATTTTGAAAAATATGACAGGAAATTTAATTTTCTTTAAAAATCAATGATTGTATGTAATTCTTGCCTTTTGACGAGAGCCATATATAAATTAAACAAAAATAATAATAAATGAGATAAATTTAAAAAAAAGTGAAAAGGTACATATATGTCATCTAATTTATTATATAGGTATTTTTTAAATAAATTTTAATCATTTAAAAATTAATTTTTTAAATCTCTCATTTAATAAAAAATTTAATGACATTATATTATAGAAGAAAAATACATATATATCCCTAAATTTATTATACTGATATAATTTGACCATTATTTTTTGGCTTAATCATATCTAAATTTTTTAAAAAATAACTATTTTAATATAACTTAACACTATTTCTTGTTTAGCTCAAATATAATTAGATAATGGTTAATTTCACTCTCTACTCTTATTGATAGTAAAATTCATACACATATATATAATAAAGATAAAATTTTTATATTTTTCACTACTTATATTTTTTAATTTAAAAAGACAAATAAAATATAAAAATAAATATATTATACAGTTGTGAAAAAAATTTATTTTTTGTTCAAAATTATTTATTAAAAGTGAATGAAAGACAGAGTAATATAGTATGCATAACGATTCATAGATTTTTCTCTGAAAAAACTCTACTTCTGCCAACTCACAAGACAACAGTTATCATTGGTGGTGAGGCTAAGAGTATCAATGAAGAAGTCTAAAATATATACGGCCTATGATTTTTCGCCTAAGTCTTTTTTGCTCATTTTATGTCTAGCTAAAAGTTTAATACGTGAATTTTAAAATTTGAAGGAGATGACTTGAATTCTATAGAAGTTGACTATGATAAAAATTTTAATATTTTTTCAGTAAAAAAAAATATCATATATTTATGTTCTTTTATTTTTCTCAAAACTTTTAAACAATCATATATTTATAGAATTTTAAAATAAAATTTTATAATTATAAATAAATATATATTTTTTTATAATAAGATACTATAGTTTTTTCAATAATATTTAATTATTTATATAAAAAATAATTTTTTATTTTAGGTGAGGTTCATATATTCTTTAAATTTAAAGATGTTAAATTTTTTATTTATTTAAAGGTTAAAATAATTATTTTTATAAAAATTTATACATAATTAAGAAAAAAGAATTAAATTATGCCGATATAATAAATTTAGGGGTATAGTTATATTTTTTTTCTATAATAATAGCGTTAATTTTGTCATTAATTAAAAGACTTAAAAAAATTAGTTTTCATAAAATTTAAATTGATTTGAGCTAAGAAAAAAGCTAAATTGTACATGCAACATAAGTTGAAGGAATAATTATATGCTACAACCGTTGTAGCAATAAATGTCTACAACGGACCAATGAAATTCTTACACGTAGATTAAATGATTCATTTTATTGGTTTGTTGTAGGCATTTAATCTACGTGTAAGAATCTCATTGGTCCGTTGTAGGCATTTATTGCTACAACGGTTGTAGCATATAATTATTCAAGTTGAAGAGGTCCACATGCACACGTAGTGCCCGTACCGAGTGAGCCAGTTACAATCCTCATCTCAACACATGCAAAAATCATAAAATGAAAATACAAAATTACCCAAAGCAGTGGCAGGCATAGGACAAAAATAATAAACTTTAGTGTCAGAGTGGGACACAGGAGGTAGGTGAACATGTTAGATTTCTATTGGCTCACTAAAGATTACTCATCAAATTATCAAAATACACCCTCTAGAATAGATAAGGCCGACACCTGTTTCCTGTTACTGTACAATTTATCCTCCTATATATCTTTTGATATTTTCAAAATCCCAAAAATATCGTTTCCAATTTTCTATATCACGTAGAAGATAATACATGAGATTTTCAGATTTTTATTTTATTGGTCGCCTGTAATTTCAAAACATCAAAATCACTGTCACTTCACAACGCGTAATAAGCTAGTTTTTGTCCTTTTCTTCTTCTTCTTTTTTTTTTTCCAAATGATAACAAATGAAAAATAAAATTCTCTTTTTCTAATGTAATTCCCAATTTTTTCTTAATTATTTTCTCGCTTTTTGATGAAAATATAATAAATAAATTTACAAAATCGTTACTTATTTTAATCTAGTGTAATAGTTTAGTTTCTCCGTATTTGATAAAATAAGATATATTGTTTAATTAATTTATTTTAATTGCAATTAGTTGAGAATTAATTTTATATATTTGTTAAGTATACAGCTTTTACTTTTCATTATTCGTTTTAAAATTTTATGGTAGATTAGATTGTGATGCATTTTTATTTGAACATACTATAAATTTATAATCTTTTTACCTTTTTTAAAGTGTAATTTTATCTATAATAAGCAATGTATTTGTATATCATTAGAAAAATTAACATCATTAAGCTAATAAAATACGAATTAAAATTTATAAATAATTAAACGTATGCTTACTTCTTGTATTTGATGTATTTTTTGTTAAGTATATTATAATGTATGAAGTATTAATATTAAAACTTAATAATTTTATAAATGTTAATATAAAAATTACTTTCAAAAAAATATTAATGTAAAAATTATGAATTATTTTATACAATTTATTTTGATAGTAATCTTTTACTCCAAAGTCTAAATGCGAACAAGGAAAGAGAGAAATATGCAGATTTTTCGAATTCGATTAAATTAAATAAATTTTTATCATTCGATTCATTTATAGTGTACATTCAAATAAAATAAAATTTATATTTTTTTAAAAAATAAATTTAATTTAAAATATTTGTCATTTAATAAAATTAAGATAAAATTTTTATATTATTTATTAATTTACTATTTATATTTAATACCATTATTAGTGATTAATAGATTATAAATATTAGAAGAGGATGCAATATTAATTAAAGGTAAATTTTATTTAACTCTAGATTTTTTATTATGAATGAAACTTTATCACATCATTTGAATAATAACAGAAATAGTATTATATATGTATTTATAATATACATTATACAATATGATCTAATCCTATCAAACTCAAATCCTAAATTTATATATTATATATTATACATATATTTATAATATATTTTCTATATTATATAATCTCATCCAATCCGATTGAATATAGTATTAGTGTCGAAAAATCTATTTTACATGAGAAATATGTTTTATATACCTTAATAAAATAATTTACTCATAAATTTAATACTATATTTTAACCTAAAATTTTAAGACAATAAATATATAGGTATTTTCTACTTATATATCCCTTATTAATTTCATTCTTTTTTTTATAGAATTCCTCTCATACTTAATAATTCTAATATTTTTTTTTATTTTTTAGCATAGAATTCTTCTTACATTTGATAATTACAACAATATCATCTCTCAAGTACAATATTGCATATTGGGTTTGGACACTCCCTTAAGCGGAAGTTTTTCTATATTTAGACATGAGTATATGATTTCATCGATATAGGAGCCACTGAGCTCTATACTTATCTTACCGAACTATCGACTATAGTACTCTATGTTAGCTCCGGAAAAAATTTACTTACCTATGAGATATGATTGATGAGTTTTAATTATAAAATATATTAATGGACTTGACATTACATTTTAATCTAAAACCTTAAAATAAATGAGTCTATGAGAATTTTTTACTTATATCATTAATTAATTTCATTTTTTTTCAATGTAAGATTTCTCTCACACTTGAAAATATCAATATCTGACTAAAGTAAAACTATACGAATCGATAAAAAATTTTATATTTTTAATATTTAATCATGTTTGTAAATTAAATAGTAATTTTAGTAAAAATAAAATAATAATAGATTTTATAATTTAAAAGAGCAAGGAAATTCACTGGTAAACAGTAAATTTTTCCTTCTCTTTTCCATTTTGCCCATCCTATCTAATTTTTTTTAGTTTTTTTTAATCAGTTTTTTAGTTTTAAAGTAAACAATAATTTCCTCTCTTTTTTCTATTTTAGTCTTATATCTTTTATTATTTTTTAACAATTTTTTTAAAATTTTTAGTATAATTTAATATTTTAATAACTTCATTATAAAATTTTTTATTTATTTTTATTTTTATTTTTAAAATTTAAATATACGTTCGTTCTTGAATTTATTCTCTTTTCCATTTTACCCACCCCTAGATAATTTTTTTAGTTTTTTTTTATCAATTTTTTTTTAATTTTTGAAGTAAACAATAATTTTCTCTCTCTTTTTTTTTCTATTTTACTCTTAAATTTTATTTTTTTTATCAATTTTTTTTAGTTTTTTAGTATAATTTAATATTTTAATAACTTCATTATATAATTTTTTATTTAATTTTGATTTTATTTTTAAAATTTAAATATAGTTTAATTTTTGAATTTATATCTATTTCTATAATTTAAAAGAGAAATTTTTTTTACTGTAGATGAATAATATATTTTCCCTTCTCTTTTCCATTTCAACCATCTTTATACCTTTTTTACATATATTTTTTTAGTTTTTTTTTATCATTTTTTTAATTTTTTAGCAAACAATAATTTTCCTTTATCTTTTTCATTTTACCCCTAAATCTTTTTTTTTATGTTTTATCAATTTTTTTAAAATTTTTTAATATAATTTATTCAATTCAATAGAATATATATAACACATAACTTATATTTTAAAATTATAAATTTTTATTTTGAAAATTTCCATAATTTTAGTTGTAGAATTTATATAGTATAATTTATTAATTTTAGATTAATGTGCATTATGATAAATTATATAAAAACTTTAATAACTTATTATTTTTATAATGAATTGTATGAAAAAAATAATTTTTTTTGTAAAATTATATTTTATTATAATCATAAATATAATTTGCATTTTTCATTCATTTAATTAATCTTAAAATTTATATTTTTTAAATAATATTTTTAGAATATTCTATTAATAAATTAATATATTATATATGTCAATGTATTAGGCTTTTTTTAATAAATTTATAATATTAAATAATATGAAAATAACAAAATTAAAATTAGTTTCTTTTTTATTTATATAATTTATAAAAATATACAAATAATTAACAATTAAATTATTTGAGATTTTTATTTTTCATAAATTTAAAAAATAATTGAAGAGAAAAAAATACCAACTCAATTTTTTTGATACAATAATATTTTATTACTAAAAATCATAACTTGAAGCTTTTACAATTCAATTGAAAAAAAAGATCTCAAAATTAAAAATCTATACTTGAAATAGTTACTCTAATCATATTATGAGCTACCGTATCAGCAAGTCTATTAACTCAAAATAATTTTTTTTATAATTGTTTATATTTTTTATTGTATGAGTTTATTAAAATTTTAGTGTCTTAAAAATAAAAAAATAAAAATAATAATTTTCATTTATTGAAAGGGAAAAAAAGTAAACTCATAAAATAATAAAATATTTTTTTCTTTTGACAACTAAATACTGATTTTATTTGTAAGTTATTGAAATAATTTTACGAAGAAAAATAATATTTTTTATAATTTAATAAGATAAAATAAAAAAATAATTAAGAGATAAAAATAAATATTATGGATATTAAAAATAAATTTTAAATAGTACCATTAACATATAAATATAAATATATACACACATTTATATATAAGGACATAAATTTATATTTTATATTGAAATTATAATTAATATCTATATTTATGATAATTATTGAAATTATTATAAGTATTATGATAATTATTAATTATAAATAAAATATATTATTAATTTGATTAGTATAACTTACAATATAATACTCTTCAAGTAGTGTTTATTTATGTTTTAAGTATATCATCAATTATAAAATTAAAATATCTATTACTATGGCCCTATAATTTATCAATTTATTATGATATTCAATTACATTTTATATAATACTATAATTATATATAATATTGATAACTATATATTTTATTTATTCTTTAATTTTATTTTTAAATATTTTTTTATATAATTAAATGACTAAAATTATTTTATTTTATTTATTTTTTTTTGAAAGAGGACTAAAATTATTTTATAAAATAAAATAAAATATGTATATTTCTAAAGTGAAATGAGGATATTATTCTAATTTTAAATAAATCATGATATATTAAGCTTTATAAGCATAGATTTATAATAAATTAAGTTTTATAATATAAGATAATCTAAATTATTTAGTTTGAGTTATATTTTTTATTATAAATTTTTTATATTTTTTTATATAGTTTTTTTTAGAGTTAAATTACGTAGAATTATAAAATTCATAAATTTGTTTTTATTGAATTTTAATATAATCGTACGGTGAGATGCTCAAACTGTAGAGATCGTGATAAATAAAAATAGTCCCTTAGTAAGAGCAATTATCATTTTATCGCGAGAGATTCTTGAACGAAACAACCTTTTGTACACAAACGAATAAATAAAGTTAATAGGCCAAAACCAACCTCGATCAATGGTCCCCTCCACTAATTTTTCCAAAAACCAAATCCAGTTTCTGGTTTTATAAACCGCTCTTCCCTTCTATAAGAACGCTCTTCTCCTTCCCCAATACAACGATACTTAATTCTCTCCAGCCTTCTAGCTTTTCTTAGAAAATTTCATAACTTTCAGAAAACAAAATGAGTTATCTGAATCGCGTTTGCATGGCGGCGAGCGTGGCGGTTGTGCAAGGACATCCCGACCATGGATGGAAATCAAGTTTGAAGTCTCTGCAGCACGGGAAGAGAAGACTGTTTTCTACAGGAGATACGTCGGAGTTCCGTGCACTTTCTAGTGCAGTTATCGGATCAGATCGTGCCGAAGTTCCCGGAAGTCCTTCCGGAGGTGCGAGAGGGAAGCAAAACGATGATTCTTTCCGACAAGTGATGTATTTAAATTGCTGGGGCCAGGGGTAAATTAATATGAAGGAAAACTAGAAATATGTAACCGCCGGTTCTATCGGAGCTCAAAAATGAGCCGGCTGTTAAAGATGGAGAGTTGACTCGACGTTGACTGAGTGAGTGGGGAGAGACGACTCAGACGAGTGCTCTCTCCGTTGTAAAACCAGGAAAAAAAGAGAGGAGAAAAATTGTAAATTAATCTGTACAGTTAAATCAGAAAAGAAATGATAAAAAGTTTTGAGTTCTTGATAAATTTGCTTGTCCATGTTATAATTATATAGATTTTTAAGAAGCAGGCAGTAAGTTTAATTTCTAGCTATTTCTATGTCATGATTCTTGATTAACAAATACCGATGTTATTTTTGTTCAGGATTTTTTTTTCCCAATTGGGCAATTCAATTTTATGTGATATGTGATGATAATGATGCAGTTGGGTTCGGAAATGGACAGTCGGCACCGGAGTCAGCCCCGGAGTGTGGTTCAGTATATGGAGCAGAGGATGGTGATACTTGAGCAAATGTTTCTCAGATGTTCAACTTGAGTCTTGAGTTCTTTAATTCAATCGATCCAAATATCAATGGTGATGATATTTTTGTTGGTCAATGGCTTTGCACCGATGGAACTGCTTAAACAACACAACACCAGAGAATTAAGTATTTGTCTTCCAAAGTTACAAAAATTTCCACGTATGATCAAAGTGTTATTTTGCTAGGAATGTTGTTTTGTGTTCAATTCAAAGAGCAGTGAAAATAAATTGCACGAATAAAGATTAGCAATATCTGATTCTATATCAGTGTTCAAGCAGTGCAATTGACTTCTAACTTTCAAATGTTTAAATTTTCAAGCTTAAAAAAAGTTAAACCTAATTTCACATATAAGTGGGAGATAAATGGCAATGGGTTGGGTGCCTGCTTCATATACTTCTAGAGCGCGTTTGACCTATGTTAAAAAAGAAGAAGAAGAAATTTGCTTTACAAAGCTATTACGGATTTATAAAGCCATGATTTTTGAGTTGTGCACGTATTCTGTTACTGTGTTTATTTAAAAAAAATTAATATAAATTTATAAGTAATTTTAAGCAAAGTTATGAACAAGCACTTGGATTTAAATTTAAAGATGATCATTGATAAGATAGACTAACAGTTTATAAAATAAAACCTGCTCATAGGACAGAGTAAATGTTTCAAACCAAACCGAATTCTATTAATTCATATGAATTGAGTCATTTTGTGAGTTTAGAAATAATTCATAGATCGGTTCAATTTTAATAATATAAAAAATATTTAATATATATGATCAGTCAAATTTAAATATATATATATATTTATTTTTTGCTTGAATTTGAACTTTAACTTTTTTTTATAATTATAATATGTATATGTCAATTCAGGTTGACAAAAATTCAGTCAGGAGTCGGTTTAGTATTTTTAATATTTAGTCGAATTCGATGTTAAAAAACACCCCTTTCATTCAACTACACCCGGACTCGTAGGCTGTCTTACTCAAGTGTTCGGTCCAAAAATTATGGGCCGCCCCATAGACTAGACTCCAACATACCCCATCAAAGACTGTAAATTAAACACATTTTATCCTTTTATTAACGAAATGACCTTTAAATCAAATCGGAGCGTCTGTAAAAGCCGTTTCAAAATCCAACGGCTGAGATTTTACCGAACACCACCTTCTCCAACGTTTACGTCCCTAACGGTCATAAAATCTCAAAAAACAAAACTCCCCCATTATGATAAATCTCCGTCTTCATCCCTTACTTTTTGTATAACTTCTCTCAACAAAATTTTTTCAAAGATTAATACGAACAAATGGAGTAAAAAAACGCAACGATCTTTATCTCTTTCAAGAAACTTCATTTCCAAGAATCATGAGTTCCCTTCAATGCCCCGATGCCATTAACGCTTCAGAGCTTCAGATATGGAACAATGCTGCTTTTGATAATGGAGAATCAGAGGATTCAATGGGAATTAGATCTTCTTGGTGGACTCACTCCCTTGAATCCAGTTGCAGTAAAGAGAATCTGAGCCCTGTTTTTGAGAAATCCCCTGTTTCTCTCAAATCTTCAGTATCTTCAATATCTGTCAAGCCTCTTAATTCCATCAGTACCATTGTTAACGCTCAAATGAATCCATTGAAGCATGTGTCCAAACCTCGTTTAGTTTCAAAGAATGTGATTCCTGAAGATCAGAAATGTCGTGATGAGAGAAACATTGATAAGGAGATTGAAGAGATTGAGAAGGAAATCCGCTGTTTATCATCAAGATTAGAAGCGCTTAGGCTCGAAAAAGCAGAGAGGAGTCTGAAGAGTATTGAAAAGAGAGGGAGAATTGTGCCAGCGAAATTCATGGAGCCAAAACTTACTGTAAAGATTGAAGAGCCATTGTTGTCCAGTGCGAAAACACAGATTAATCGAAGAGGAGTCAGTCTGGGGCCATCGGAGATCTTCTCTGGAACTAAGTCTCGGTTATTGAATATGCAAGAGATCACCCCTGTTTCTACAAATAATCGCAGAAATTCTTGTTTCTGGAAGCTTGAAGAAATCGATGAATTAAAAGCAACCAAAGAAAGGGGAAAGAGCTCAAGTGTAAGTCCAAGATCACGCAAAACTGGGTCCAAGATTCAAGCTCCAAAGCTGGCTGCTACTACGGTGGGGTCTAAAAAGGCAGCGAAGAAAGAAGATGGGTTTCTTGCATTAATCCAGCCAAAGTCGCTCTTCAAAGATGGAGAAAAATCAGTGCCAAGTAAGAAACCAGTGAAACCTGGACGAGTTGTACCAAGTAGGTATAATCAGATTTCAACAAATCAGTCTAATGGGAATTTAACCGCTAGTGAGGCTAAAAAAAGGTCTCTTCCTGACAGTGACAAGGAAGATGGAAATAAAAGGCTAGCTTCAAGAGGTAATGGAGTGAATCAGAGAACAGAGAGTTGCAAAGTGAAGAAGAAGTGGGAAATTCCAAGTGAGGTGGTGGTGTATAGGAGTAATGAGACAGAGGAATCTTTGCAACCTGTATCTTTGATGCATGATGTGTTACCAAAGATCAAAACTTCCCGATGTGTTCATGAGACTCCAAGGGACTCTGGAGCTGCAAAAAGGGTAGCTGATTTGGTTGGGAGAAAATCATTCTTTTGCACAGAAGAAGAGGACATAGCTGAGAACTCCTTTTGTCCGGCTCTGAGCTTTGAAGAAGAAGAGGAAGAGAATGTGAAGGAAGTTTAGTGCCTTTGAATTGCTTAACTGGTGAATGTTGAAAAAGCCATAACTCTTGTTATGAGACTCTTAGTCTAATTGACTTGTAAGTTTTCTAGTTATTTGACATTTCTTTCTGGTATGCAATAATAGGATAAGCTTGTCTCTTGCTTTTCGTTAATGGTAACTATGTTTCAACCTTCATAGTCATGTGCAGTTATCAGTTTGACACCTTGAATTGAGCAATGATATGATATTCTTCTGTTCTATTCTTTATTTTTCATTATATTCTAATGTGACAACAGTTTTGTTAGGCAAACAATGAAAATTCTTTTCATTTGATGCTTGTTATTCTGCATCAGTAGTACCTAGTTTAGAAAGTAATGGTACAAGTAAAACAAATGTTTCTCTTTAATTCATTATTTTGCTTCTTCTGGAGCTTATTTCAATACTTCTTTAGCATGCAAAATGGACAAGAGAAAACATTCAGAAATTCTTTTTCAGGAAAAGCATTCCTCTCAGAATTTATTTTCGACAGAAACTGTATCCATTACAGGAGAAACATAAACAAAAGAATCAAAATGACCTTTTGAAAGCATTAAGATGAAGAAATCTGCTATAATATGTTCCTTCACTCTTAGATTTTACTTGAGTCCCTTCCAAATATAAACTTTCTGACCCAGTCTCTTATCACCAACATTCTTGTTCTCCAACTTACTAGCTTACTGCAAGTTTAAGAGAAAACATCAGAATTTTCATCACTAATAGAGTGCGAAAATGAAAATCTAAATGATATTATTATTATTACCTTGCATAGACTGAGTACCAGAGCCACTGACTGCTATGACCAATGGACACCCAATCTCCTGGAAGTTGAGCTGCAGTTTGCTCTCCTCCCAGTTGAGCAAATTGTCCAAAGTGTTTGTACCTTGTATTTAATAATCAACAGACATATCAATATTTCCATTTTCATCAACTCAGATGGTTTCCAAATAAAACTTTGCATTTGATATAGAATATGAAGTCCTTGTATCTTGAACAAGTTCGGGGGCTTTTTCAAAAGAGAAGGAAAAAATAAAAAAGATAGTTGGAAGAAAATCTTGACCCGAAGGGACGAAATCTAAGGCGGCCTGTTCCTTGGAATCTGAGAGGACCTTCAGGATCGGTTTCACATTGCTCCATACCATTAAAACAATTTGCAAGATATGCACCTTGTTGAGCAGCAATCTGGTAAAAGCCAGAATGAAACTAGTACCAAGTTGAGAAGTTTTGAAAGGAAAGTACTTAAGTTCACCTGAGCTGTTGCAGGAAGATTTTTCATTTGAGAGTCCACTTCTGATAGAGACTGCTTAAACAATTCAATATCTATATGTTTCTTGTCATTTCCTTGAGCATGCTTCAGCAAATCCCCAAAGTTTTTCAGTTTGTTCCTTTGCAAATAAAGATTCGCTTGAGGGTACCTCTCGCTGATGTGGTCAACAACTTCTTTAAAGTTTCCGAGTTGGAGAACACCAGTGTTATTCTTGTCTGCCTTGCTGAATATTGCTGCTATGTCTTCCTGATAAAGAATAATAAGGTTACTTTCAGTATGGTCTTCTTACACTTGATTGTTTATGAAAGATCATCAACATTCACATACCATTACTTTTCGCTGATTTATTTTGGCACAGTCTCCAAGAGCATATATGTCTTCACAACCTTCAACCCTCAGCCATTCATTGGTTGTCAATACACGCCTGTTACCCTGTGCTTAAGCGTAAATGAATCCAATTAATTACTCAAATTCCTGAATAAAAATTTTGAAAATGAAGAGGCATCACAATGGTGCACATAGTTGTTTGTAGATTGACAAACCTGGCCAATTTGCTACATAAATTCCCTAACGACAGGGCGAGTAGTGACACCAGGATCACAATAGAGCCTGGAAAACCAAACTGTAAAGTCATCAGCCTGCTTACATGTTCGAAATGTGATCGCCTGCCTCAAGAAGTGTAATTCTTAGGTAATCTTTGAGATGAGGAAATAGCTGAGCTAAATCTTCAACTGCAAAATCATGAAGCTCTGCAGCATATTCAACACCTGTTGGGCCACCACCAACTACAAAATGCATTATATGTTTCTTCTCTTCTTCACTTAGATTGGGAAGACTTGCTCTTTCATAACAATCAATTATGGACCTGCGAATCTTCTGAGCATCCTTTACTTCCTGCATAGTGAATTACAACAGCTTTTCTTTACTTCTGTCATAACTTTCACAACTTACTTTGTTCTAAACAAATCAATGAAAGAATCACCACAATTGACCAATGAGCTTTGGCTCAGTTGTCATTAAGCCTGAGATGTTGAAACCTGAAACCCCCAATCAGAACTCATTGAAACGTCACAATTGAGATCAGATACCATCAAGAAGTGGGCATATTCCATAACACCAGGTGTGTTGAAAGTATTTGAAGAAGCTCCAATGGCTACCACTAATATGTTATAATCCATTGTGAATTCTTCAATCCCAACCAAATTCTTGTGATGTTTTGATCGACAATGAATTTTCTTTTTCACAGGATCAATCTTCTAACACTCAGCTTCCTTGAATTCAACTTTAAAAGGTTTCTGCAAGATATCAGAAGGGTGTTAACATTACACCTGAAGCTAAAAAACCATATAATGATCTAACATTTCATACCTTGCTGACAATATTTTGAATTGGTTCAACAACGGTACGAGCCTCCACTGTTCCATTTGTAACATTTGGTAAAAGAGGTGTAAATGCAAAATAATTGCTAGGCGATATAATGTGAACCTCATATGATGAGCTTTTCAAGTTCTTAAGAAAGCTAGTTCCAGCCCAACCAGTTCCAAGTACTACCACTTTCTTTTTTTGCATTCATCTTTAGTAGTAGAACCTGAAATCAAATTCTGAGATAGGTTGGCATCACAAAATGCCAGAAGGCCTCCACCACTGCAAAATGATATAGAAATTCATTAAATCATAAACTGACAAAACTCCTCAGGAGTTTTTCAACTTCATACAAGACAAAAAAGAAAATCAACCCAACTCATCTTAACTAAGCCTTAATTCTAAATTAATTAGGGTTGACTGTATCGATTCTACTATTATGAGGCTATATCTTTGAAGAGATATAGAGCCATCATTTTGAATTATGTTTGTCCAGGTTATCAAATGAAAGGGAAAAGAAAAAATGTTATCAAGAATTATAACCTGGCAGTGGATAGAACAAGAAGTTTCGATAGTGTTGGATGGTCATGAGAAGTTCTACAGATTCTTTCGTAGAATGTAAAGCATCTCATTATGTGAAAACAATTAAATTTTCTTTCTTTTCTTCAAGAAAGGAAAACTAATGTACAATTCATTGTTTTTCTTCTTTTCTTTTAGGCAGAATAGAGAAAATAGTTGCAAAATAATAGGGAGTTTCTTTCGATTTGACAGTTCAGAGATCCAAAAAAATGGGGGCTGTCAGTTTGTAAAGAGCAACTGTCTGACTTGGTAGCATACAAAATCCTACAATTTAGTGTTTGCAATTTCTCATCAAACTTCACAACGGATTTTCACATTTCAAGATATGCAAAATCATTGATGGTCTTTTCATTTATGTATTATTTCAAGTTTTAATCCATCGTCATTGAATTTATCATATGTAGTACAGGTGTTCAACAGAATGGTAACAAATGGTCTTTTGATCCTACATGATTGATTAAACAAAAAAACAAAATAATATTTATCATTTTTATTCATCTTAATAAAATATAATATATATTATTATAATTAATTTTTTTTTTCAATATGTATTTTATAAATTAATAAAATATTTTAAATATATATATAGTGAATATAATATGAATATAAAATAAATTAGTTACAAAATTAATTTATAATGATTTTAATTCATTTTTTTTCTTTTTTATTCTAAAGACTTAGATCATTCACAATAAGCTAGTAAATTGACAGGCAGCATCCATATCAATTTTACAAGCAAAGACTGCATTCTCTGAATTTACAAGGAAAAAAAAAGATAAAGAAATTATACATCAAAAACAGAAATATTTATTCCCAAATAGAGTGGATATCTTATAACACGTTGATTAGCCTTGGGATATAATTTACTAAACTCAATGCACCCATTTAAATTCCTCATATACGGCTGGAATCTCTTCCAAAAATAAATCTTCGAGTCCAATCAGAGACCACCAACACCCTTGTGCGCCAGCTAACTTGCTTGCTGCGTGAAATAAATGGTTGCATTAAAACTAGATTTTAAAAAAAAAATGTTTGAAACCATCAAGTTGTAGCTTAGTGGTCAGAAACATTATTTCTCCCCCTTTAAATCTCGGATTCAAGTTTTAGATATTTTCCTCCCCTTATGTAATTAACTTAAAAGAAAAAAAAAAGTTGAAGTAGTGGATAGTTACCTTGCATATACAGAATACCAGAGCCATTGAGTACTGTGACCCATGGAAACCCAATCTCCAGGCAGTTCTGCAGCTGCCTGTTCTCCTCCCAAAGGAGCAAATTGCCCAAAATGTTTGTACCTTTCAGTTCAAAGTTTTCAGCATACCAAAAGGTCAGGCAGAAGAAAAGAAAACAAATAATACAAATGTCGTACCAGTGAAAACTCACAAGTATTCATTACGGAGACAGAAATTCTAAAATGGTTTCAGTTAAGAATGTATATGTAACACAGGAATATGGTAGACATTGATGTATGGACAGAAAGCACTTGAAGAGCATATAAAGACAGACATACGGCTTGCAAAGGAAGAAAATAAATCTTGGTTTTGATGACCATATGCAAAGTGTCGTACTGCATTCAATAAGAGAAGAAATGAGTACAGTATAACATACTCGAAGGGATGGAACTGATGACGCCCAGAACTTCTAAAACGTCGAGGACCTTCAGGGTTA